>VWZF01001252.1:628191-747489 GCA_013396755.1 Sclerurus mexicanus
CCCCTCCTGGCAGGGACTTGCAGAGCCACAAGGTCCCCCCTGAGCCTCCTTTTCTCCAGGCTCAGCCCCCCCCAGCTGCTCCTCGCTTGACTGACTCTCCAGACCCTAAAAGAGAAGGGTCTAATGGTAGATTAAATCACCTTAAAATCAGTGGCCCCAACATCACAGAACCATAGAAGTGCTTAGGCTGGAAAAGGCATCCAAGATCAGCAAGTCCAACCACCAACCCAGGACAACATTCGACACTAAGCCACATCCACATGGGTTTTTTAACACTTCCAGGGAGGGAGACTCCACCACTGGCCTGTGCAGCCCATGCCAGGGATTTACAACTCTCTCAGTGAAGAAATTTTTCCTAATAACTCATCCAAACACCCAAGGACCTTAGTCTTATCATGTTGAAGTTGCCCATGTCCNCTTCCTCAGCTACCCAGATGGCCAAGGGCATCTCACCTGTAGTGGGGGGTTTGAAGGGTGGCTGCAAAGCCAAACCCTCCCTGGTAGGGTCAGGAGCCGTGAGCTGCAGTTTTGGAGGCTTTAGACAAGATGTTGGGGTGGACCCCTGTGGGAGAGGCACCCAGAGGTGGTGCAGTCTCCATCCCTGGACACTTCCAAAGTTATCCAGACAAAGTCACAGCTGCCCTGCCCTGGTGCTCATGGAGGGACTTCGGTGGGATGACCTCCAGCAGTCCCTCCCAAACCATATTTCTGTGACTCACGTCACCACTCTTAGTTCCAGACGTGAGTTTCCCAAATGATTCTGTCCTACATAAGTTGTATCTCCCCACAGTGAGCTTTACTTGCTGTCACCCTGTTGGCCACTTTCCTTCCTCAGGGTCCCTTTAGACGGGAGAGCCGCAGCTTTGGTGGTGTAAATAACTCCCTTATGTGCTAATGCACCACCTCGGTATTCCCTACCTTCATTAACGCGACAGACAGCAAGAGCCTCCCGTGGGAATCCTGCACACCCCACTGATGCCCTTTCACCACGGGCCAGTGGCCATTTATTGCCTCCCCTGTTCTGGGACTGGCTGAGGACAGTGTGAAAGCGCCAATAAATGGGATCAGATGGAGCTCACTGTGCCCGACTGCTCGGGTGACAAAGGGGCTGCTTGTCCCTGCACAACCACGGCAGCACCACTGCGTGCCCAGGCTCCTGGGGAGGCTGCGAAAATCCTGCTCTGGTGGCTGCACTGGGCTCATCCCCCGCATTTCCAGGGCTTTCTGGATGTGCTCCTTCCTCCTCCCATCCCTTTCCTTGTGCTGCCTGCCACTGACTGGGGAAGGGAGTTAAAAATAAACCTGTATTATTAACTGGGAGGAAAACACCCATTTAAGTGCTATTTATACGCCTGTGGAGACTGTTCTTGGAAATGCTCCACCAGCTCCAACTGTACCCAGTCCCCCAGTGGAGAAACTCAACAGCTCCTAAACATTATTGACACTTGGGCCACACCTCTGGTGCCAGTGCAGGAGCCCTTTTGCTGCACTGAGGAGATACAGAGGAAACAGGAGCCAGGACCCCACACTGGCTCCTTGCCAGGCCCAGGGCAATCACAGAGACCAAGTTCCTCAGAATCCCAGGATCCCCGAGGCTGGAAAAGCCCTGCCAGCCCACGGAGCCCACCCTGTGCCTGATGCCCACCTTGTCCCCCAGCCCAGAGCACTCAGTGCCACGGCCAGTCCTGCCTTGGGCACCCCAACCCTCCCTGGGCAGCCCCTGCCAAGGCCTGACCACCCTTTCCAGGCAGGAATTCCTCCCCATGTCCCCCCTGCCCCTGCCCTGTCCCACCTGAGCCCGTTCCCTCTGCTCCTGTCCCTGTTCCCTGGGAGCAGAGCCCGACCCCCCCGGCTCCCCCCTCCTGGCAGGGACTTGCAGAGCCACAAGGTCCCCCCTGAGCCTCCTTTTCTCCAGGCTCAGCCCCCCCCAGCTGCTCCTCGCTTGACTGACTCTCCAGACCCTAAAAGAGAAGGGTCTAATGGTAGATTAAATCACCTTAAAATCAGTGGCCCCAACATCACAGAACCATAGAAGTGCTTAGGCTGGAAAAGGCATCCAAGATCAGCAAGTCCAACCACCAACCCAGGACAACATTCGACACTAAGCCACATCCACATGGGTTTTTTAACACTTCCAGGGAGGGAGACTCCACCACTGGCCTGTGCAGCCCATGCCAGGGATTTACAACTCTCTCAGTGAAGAAATTTTTCCTAATAACTCATCCAAACACCCAAGGACCTTAGTCTTATCATGTTGAAGTTGCCCATGTCCCTGATAAGAACATTTTCTCCTAGGGAGGCTGAGAAAACCCAACAAGCACTGCCACAAGCTGCACAGCAGCTGAAACCAGTTGGCCAGTTTGAATCATGGAATCCCAGGATGGTTTGGGGGGGAAGGGACATCGAAGTTCATCCAGTTCCACCCCCTGCCATGGGAAGGTGTCTCTGCCACTAGTCCAGGTTGCTCCAAGCCCCATCCAGCTGGTCTGGAACACTTCCAGGGGTCCAGGGGAGTTCACAGCCTCTGTGGGCAATGAAGCTTTAGGACACTTGGAACAGGCTCCTCTGGCTATGGAAGATCAGCACCACTGCGAGCAACACCTTCATCACAGTCCAGTTCAACCACCTTTTCCAAAAGTTTTGTGGCATCCTCCAGCTCTCCCTCCCTTCCCTGGGAGAGGGAAAGGAGGAACACAAGGACCAGCAGTCACCAGCAGCATGGGAGAAGCGTTACTAGGGCAGGAGCAGGAATGGGGAGCAGACACAGGGACCTACAAAGGATGAGCTGGAATGGGGACGAGGCGACATCCACCCCTGACAGCAGGAACAGTGAGCACAATAAATCACTTGCAATTGAACCTGTGCCCAGCTCCAATCCCAAGGCTTGTTTATATCCTTCATGGGCTCATTACCAGGGAGGGAAAAGCAAACTTACAAAAACATATTCCAATTAAGTGCTTGTAGCTCAATGAGGCTTCGGCTCAACTAAAACTCTACTGAACTGTGAGCGTGCCAATGGAAACCTTTTGAAGTAGTCAATGATTATTTTAACAATTCAACTTATTTTCAAGCGATTTACCCAGGAAAATAGCAATTTCTGACTTCCTTGGATTCATTGAACCAAAGTGCTCTAATCTGTCATATAATTAAACTAGTCATTAAGACTTTTACTGGATGGAAGAATCAAATCTCAGAGGCATCTGACCTTTGGGCATTTCAGCCTTTCACACTTCAGTTACCCAGTTGTCTTAAAATTGCCTATTAGTGACTGTGTGGCTTTATGGGCTTTCTGAAGAGTATTTTGAAGACAAAATGTAATACTAAATAAATCTAATACTAATGGCTTCACTTCTTCTTAATACCAGAGTCCTGACAGAGAATGAAGCCATCGTTCTCTGGGAGGTGTGCTTTGCCATCTTAATTAATCCCTCCTTGCTAAAGCCTGACAAATGCACCACTTGCTTTTTATTTTCAGGAAATGGTTGTGCTCAAGGGGGCCTGGGAGAGGGTCAGGAGATTCCTCCAAGCCATTTCCACCATATTCTGTTCAGTGGATATGAACATGAGTCTCATAAATTGAGTTTGCAGTCTTTCTGCGACCTTTATTTTTGCTCTAAGAGTGTATCCCATGTGACAAACATCAAAAACAGGCAAAAGTCTTCCTGGCCTCTGCCACACACTTGCAAAGACTTCATGAATAACACCAGTGTGAGTATTGATGTGAGAGGCACAGACAGGATGAGCTGAACTACAAGAATTACAGCAAATTAAAGGAAGATCAACTCAAGGACTGCCTGGACACAGCAAGGCACAGGAAAAAACACACCAGCATACATCCAGAGGTTCCCATTCCCGTGGGATTTAAATCAGTTGTACTTGTTTATATTAAAAATAGTTCAGATTTTGTCTTGATTCAACATTAAGTGACAAACACTGAGAATAAAGCCCTGTGCCTTGAGGGGTTCATTTTCAGCACATTCAAGGACAATTTCTAACAAACTGTGACAACAGGGTTTTTCAGCTTAGAATGTATTCAGCAGAAAATTGCTCTGCAGCTTCCTGCTCTGGAAGTGGTTCATACCCGTGCCCATGCAGGAAGGGGCTCCACAGTGGGTGTTGCTGGGCTTTTCTGGTTGTCCTGGGAAGTTCAGAGCAGAACCATAAAAAATGTGCTGCAACAGGGGAGCAAATCAAGTCTGCACAGCCTTTGAGAAAAGCCCCTCCCAACTCTAAATATGACACTGGTACAGCCAGTGCCAGATATAAAAGGGTCCTGACCAGTGTCTGAGGTGGGTGCTGATCTCCTGTGATTCCAGGACTTCTCACTATGTTTAATGTTTAGTGCCAGGAAGAGGGGCAACGGCTTCCCAGTGCCAGAGGGCAGGGCTGGATGGGATACTGGGAAGGAATTGCTGGCTGGGAGGGTGGGCAGGCCCTGACACAGGGTGCCCAGAGAAGCTGTGGCTGCCCCTGGATCCCTGGCAGTGTCCAAGGCCAGGCTGGACAGGGCTTGGAGCAGCCTGGGCTGGTGGAAGGTGTCCCTGCCAACCCAAACCATGCTGGGATCCTGTGACTCCCCCCAGCAAACCATCCCCCAGCAGGTGAGGGGGGAGCAGAGAATGGCAGGAGGTGCTGGACACAGCTCAGTTCCCAGCACTGTGCCCACGCATCCCAGCCCACGCCCTGTCCCAGCCCCTGGGGTGTGGAATCCACACTCAGGAATTATCCCAATGGCCACCTGACTGATTTTTGGTTTTCTCACTGTTGCAGAGTGACCGATCTAAATCTTGCCTTAATTAACCTGTCTCTGCAGCACTGCCTAATGAAGCAGAGGGAGAGGAGCGAGCCAGGGAAACAAAAGACTCGTCACTCACCGTGGAGCAGCTCCCAGAAAGGTCAGTTCGACTCAGGCTGCAATTAAAGGGAAGAACAATGAGCTCTGCTGCTCCTGCTGCCATCCCAACCTCGTTATTTCTCAGGATCCTGGTGCCAGGCCACATGACAAGTGTGGATTTAGGTATCACTAATAAATTATATTTAAATTGTCCTGGGCTCATAACAACCACTGTTTGTTTTGATGGCTGGAGGGATTCATGCTCCTGCTGCCTGACTGCTCCTGACACAAGCATTTGGGGGAACTAATCAGAAGAAAATACTATAATAAAGCATATGATTCCCACACAATTTTAACAAAAGAAGTTAAAAAAAAGCACCAGAATTTGAGGGAATCACCAAGTCTGACAGACATTTATACCCATATCTAGCTTTAGAACATCATTAGGCATCTCAAAGTATTCAAATGGGAAAAGATCATTAGGAAAAGTAATATACAGAACCATTAGTTTGATTTTTATAAGAGTAAAAGGATGTTCCAGTATGGCAAAGATGAGCTACCCAAATAAATAGTGAGGCCAGATGGGATTCTTGTGCAAAGCCCACAGTCAGAAGTGCTGGATCAAATAACAAGGATTTCATGTGAAATCCTTACATAAAGGAAAAAAAACCCAAAAACCACAGGACAAGTACAAATGACCAGTGAGAGGCATCCTTAGAGAAGAAAAGCCAGAGGTAGAACAGGAAAGGCACATTTCCTGCTGGCAAGAACAGCTTTGACTAACTCCTAAGAGCTTGAGGTGTTCATGTCATCACAACGGCTGTGACTCCAGCTTTTGCTACCACATGTCCTGCCACCCTTGTCACACACATGGCTTTAGATTTTGAGTTCTAGAGAAGTCCAGACCTCGTACAACCAGGTGCCACAGAAGCAGAAGGTAAGCAGGAAAGAGAGAATGCTTTGCAGGTGTCACCCCCAGACAGAGCTGGGGAGAGGATCCTGCATCTCAAGTCTTACATCAGCTTTTTCATGCAATGGCCAAAGAGGAGGACTTTGGACAAGGGCCTGGAGGGACAGGACACAGGGAATGGCTTCCCACTGCCAGAGGGCAGAGATGGATGGGGTATTGGGAAGGAATTGCTGGCTGGGAGGGTGGGCAGGTCCTGGCACAGGGTGCCCAGAGAAGCTGTGGCTGCCCCTGGATCCCTGGCAGTGTCCAAGGCCAGATTGGACAGGGCTTGGAGCACCCTGGGCTGGTGGGAGGTGTCCCTGCCCATGGCAGGGGTGGGACTTGAAGGTCCTTTCCAACCCAAACCAGTCTATGATTTCCACTAGCAAAAAGAAAAATACAATATATGAAAGAGAGAGGTTGGACTCCAGGGAAGGGTTGAATTTAGTACCAAGGACACTGGAAGTGGCTGCAGGGTGAGGTGAATCCCCTGGTCCTGCAGCCTGAAACAGACACTGAATCCCTCAGTCCTGGCAGGGGGAAGGTGCCACTCTGGGAGCAGCACCAGCTTCCTGCGAGCCCTGGAGCTCAATGTGCCTCTCACAGGAGATTGGGAAGGGTTTAAATCAGCTGCAGTCTCAGCCTTTGTGGCAGAGCAGGACAGGAGCTCGTGCAGCACTGGCAGGTCTCTGCAGCAGGTTGGTGATGAGCTCTGACAGATTTCTCAGCCCAAAGGACAGTCACTGCCATTTGGGACACAGGGAAACGACTTGCAGGGGGATTAAAACCTAAGAAGGTCAACTAAAAACATCTGAAATACAAGAAATTCCAGGGTCTAATTACAAAATCTGAACAGGAATGCAGAATGAGAATTAAGAGCCAGATTTCTTTCTTTACTTATTCCAGCTGTATTTTGCCAAGGGCTTATACTTAGTGAAACATCAGAGGGAAGCACAAAAATATTAATATTAACATCACCAGTAGATGCACATTACTTTTTCAGGAGACAAAGATGAAAGACAGAAATACAGTTATTTGCCTTTATCTTCAGTGCTACCAAGAGCCAGACCCTACATTTTTATCAAGCAGATTTGATTGAGCTACAAAAGCCAAAACACTTCAAAGAAATAAAGAAAATCTGCTGCAGTGTAAGGCCATACCCTGAGAAAGGGCCTGCTGCTTCTGCAGCTGTCCCAGCTTGGGGGTGTCCAGTGATGGTCTCAGAGGGGTGGGATGGGCACAGCAAAGCTCTTGATCCCCTATACAGAATTATAGAATCATTGAGGTTGGAAAAGCACTCTGAGATAGAGTCCACCCATCCCTCAGCACTGCCAAGGCCACCACTGGCCCATGTCCCCTAGTGCCACATCCACAGGGCTTTTCAATCCCTACAGGGATGGGGACCCACCCCTGCCCTGGGCAGCTGTGCCAATGCAAGGTGCAAGTGTAGAATGCAAAGAGCCACTGTTGGGAAACAGGATGACATGCCCTGTATTTTCTATCCCCATCAGAATAAACCCCCCAGAACTCCAGCATTAACATCACTCTTTCTTCAGGTCCCCCTGGCCACCATGGAAGGTGTTTTAATCCCTCCATTCATTATCTGTTTCTCATCAATCTCAGCTTATGTTTTAGCAGGTAATGAAGGCTCCTTAAAACACAGATGAAAATATGCCTTCCCAATGTCACCTCTTCTTTGTAAGTGCACATTTCCCTGCCCTGATCCCTTCCTGTGATCTTCAGAGCAAGAAGGAAAATAGTGCCAAGTGCTGAAATGACGTTGCTGGGGACATCTGGAAGTTATGGGGTCATTATGTGAGAGGGGCTTTCTACAAGGGCAGGCAATGACACGACAGGGAGAAATTATTTTAAGCTGTAGGAGGGCAGGGTCAGATGGGATATTGGGAAGGAATTGCTGGCTGGGAGGGTGGGCAGGCCCTGGCACAGGGTGCCCAGAGAAGCTGTGGCTGCCCCTGGATCCCTGGCAGTGTCCAAGGCCAGGTTGGACGGGGCTTGGAGCACCCTGGGCTGGTGGGAGGTGTCCCTGCCCATGGCAGGGGTGGCACTGGGTGGGCTTTGAGATCCTTCCAACCCTTTGTATGTTTATTCTGGTTACCAAAACAGCCAAGGTGCAGTTGTTCACTCTGATCATACAATATAATCTACAAGGAATAAATAAGCTGTAATAAATAAAATGTCGGCCATTTCTCCACCGAAAGCTTCCAGTGGCTCTAAGGCTTTGTCTGTGCTATCCTCCACCTCCCTTCTCCAACTTAACACCTCACCTGCCTTTTCCTAAGAGGCTCATTTCAGTCAGACACTTGCAACATCACAGTTTACAGACGTTTAGTTTTGTCAGCCCACTCTGGGACCCAGCCCTTCCACTCCTGATTTAGCAGAGGCACCTTGAGGTTTTCGTCTCCTAAGCTCTGGCTCCAAGGCTGGAGCCACCCCCGTGTTAGCCCGGTCACTGCCCAGGCACCAGCTCGGGTTTGCCCCCCTAGAAACAAAGGGCTTCTGTAATGCTCCGTTCTGGCCTCGGGAGAAGGAGCTTCACAGTGTGAAACACGTGCAGAGGTGTTCGGAGGCAGGGCGGGTTAAATCGCTCTCCCAGGACGGCGCAGGCAGCGGGAGGAGTCGCCCGTGCGTTCACGGGCAGCACCAAGGACAGCGCGGCTCCAGGGAGCCCGGCTCATCCTGCGGGGTCTGCAGCAGGAACGTGGGGACCAGTGGAAGCACAGGAATGCCCTTCCCAAGGACAGATGCAGGGCCTTCTGTCTGATGTCTGTGTGTCCAGACAGGCTGTCACACCCCAGACAGCCAAGCCCTTCAGCGTGGGGAAGGATCCCCTGAGCTGGGAGCACCTCAGGTGTCACAGGGAACAGGTGACACCAAATGGGGGCTTGGAATTGATTGAGGGGTGTCTGAATTGGGCAAGAGCTGCAAACACTCCAGGCTGAGGTGAGAGCTGAGCAGGGCCCTGGGCATGTGCCCCTTCACCCCCCTGCCCATCCTGTTCCTGTCTCTGCAGCTGCTCCATTTGGTTGCCCAAATGATCGATGACACAGATTGCCACAGCCCCCCATGTGCCAGTACCAGCCTGGCCTACACCTGACTGCACATTGCTCCTCTTGCTTCCATCAAAACCTCTCCATCACTAAACCCTTGCCTTGTTTTATGATGCCTTTTCACCAAATCAGAGCCCAGCTCTATTAGCTTTTATCTCATAAGCTGCTGCCCTTTCAGTTATTTATATCCTTATAAAAATAAACAGTATCATTCCCTTTGGTATTTACCCTCACATAAAGAGCAACCACAAGGTGTCACATCTCCCATTGCCCCCGTCGTGATGCAGGAGCCAGCACTAAAAGTCCATTTCCTATCAAAAAAGCCACACCTGAAAAAGGTTTTACTGCAAGTCTTTACTACTCAGCAAAGGCATTTGACAGAGTTTGTCTGCCAAAACAGAGTCTGTGCAGGGCCATGAGAAATGCCCCATTCCACATATGTGGAAATGTGCCCCTGTGAGATAACGGGGCTGTTCCACAGGAGACAATCACCCAGTGCTACAGCACATTTGTTCTTCCTTCTGCAATTTTCCTGTGTCACACAGCTAAAGCAAAACCCTGATCAAACAGCTCTTTGAATCTAACAAAAATTAGAGTTGTTATAAATCCAGGCGGGAGCAGCGGGGGGCAATCCGTGCAGCCTGGAGTGACACGGAGCATCCAGGAGCACTGTGTTTTCCCACGACAGGAGCTGTTGACAGCGATTACCGGCCCCGCTGAGATCCATCACACACACAAGTGGCTGCGCAGCAGCACTGCCCAGACACAAAGCTGCAGGGACTGAAACAGCCCCAGCTCTACAAGTGGCTGCTCTTTTGATGTGCAGAAAAACACTAAAGCAGTGGTTTAAACCCTTATTTGAGGCTCCACTGGCAGAGATCCCCTTCCCTTTAAAGGGGTAGACCAGCAGCAGGGCAGGCAGGGGGGCACAGGCTGTGCCAGCACTGGGAATCTCAGACTGGGACAGATGGGGGGGACCACAGGAGTGCTGGGACACCCGAGAGTAGGATCATCTTCACTGCTGAGGTGCCACAACCAGCTGCAAAGGGTCACCCACCCCATGGGCCCCCAAGTCCCTGCCCGTCACCACAGCAGCACTTCTGCACACTGATGTTATGACCACGGTGCCTCCCCAAGGCTGATGTGGCTGCAGCAGCTTTTTTTCCAGGTTATTTGCATTTAAGAGCTCTCATTTAAGAGCATGAACTTCACTTTCTAGAGAGAAATGAAAATGGGAAGTCAAAGGTCTGAACACATAAAAATAGGTCCTTTTAATGAAGGTGCTTTCAAAGAGCACAAGTCCCCTTGAAAGACTCACAGGCTACAGGAAGGACCTCAGAATTTCCAGGACCTCTAAAGATGCTCTGAAGGTTTTCCTTCTGTTTTGCTCACTGTTTCCCCTCTTGCAGTTTAGTTTTCCCTCACCCTTTCTCTGCACGCAGAATTATAGAACAGTTTGGGTGAATTGGACATTTAAAGCCCACCCAGTGCCAAGGGACACCTCCCACCAGCCCAGGGTGCTCCAAGCCCCGTCCAACCTGGCCTGGGACACTTCCAAGGATGGAGCAGCCACCACCTCTGTGCAACGTGGTGCCACCCAATTTCCAATCCATCTAATTTCTGATTTTCCTACGCTTTTTAAGCAAACAGTTTCAGATACTTATCATCCCTTTGTCCCCAGAAATCCAAGGCCCAGGGGCCTGGCCAGCAGAACCAAGTGGCAGAGCCTCCCCACATCCCTGGAGCTGCCACCTGCATCCCAACCAGCTGCCCAGGTGGGCTCAGCAAGGAGGTCCAGCTCAGGGCTGGGAAGACTCTGAGGCCTCAGCCCATCCTGCTACAGGAGAGATAAATATTCCCATCACTTCCCTGCTGACAGACAGGTTGTAGCTGTGCCGCTGCCGCCCCTTTGTGAGATACACACTTAAGGTACATACAAATATTTTATGTACATGTGTATTTTTGTCCAGCAAACTCTGCCCCAGCAGCCTCCGTGCTCAGATCAGGTAACAAAACACCTCCAAACCCCCGCACTAAGTGGGCTTCTGGCACTTTGGGCAATATCTGCTGGAATTTTACCTCGTGTTGTTAAAAGCCACTTCATTTCAAGCCCAGAACTGCTGATAGCGCTGGCCAGGCTGGTCTGGTCTGCAGTGAGCAGCTTTATCAGAAGGGGAACTGTGCCTCTGCTTCCTTCCAGGGCTCCCAGCTCCACCCAGCCGAGCACACACAGGGTCACGGACCGAAATCCTCGGATCGCTTTGGTTGCAAAAGACCTTTAAGATGACCAAGCCCTAGCATATCACCAGGTCTAATCAGACAGAGGAATTCCAGCCTAGCTGAGACATGGAGGGACAGTTTATGTACTACTTCATTTTCCTTTCATTTATTATTTTCCAAGCCGCACCAGGGAAGCACCAAGGTCAGAAAAGACAGGGAAGCTGCAGAGACAACAAACGAGTGCTTTGTGCTGTTCTTCCCCTGTCACTGCTGCAAGAGGGAAGGGGCTGTGACAATCCCTGTCACTTCCAGAAAAGGCAGCATCAAGGTGGCTTTTTCCAGGGAAGGTGTCCTCAGTTACTGGCTGAGCAGCCAGGGCCATACAGCTCAGTCCCCTCTGGTGTATTGGAACCTCCCTCCTCAGGGCACTGCATGCCCAGGTAATGCCACAAAAGGCTTTTTCTTCCCCAAATATAAAGTTTCTGCAGTGCAGGATTTATTTTTCATACCTTGAAAAATCACTTTTGGGTCATCAAAGCTTTAAATAATGCCTTGAAATAGCACTTTCAGCAGGGCAGGGCTGGATGGGGTATTGGGAAGGAATTGCTGGCTGGGAGGGTGGGCAGGCCCTGGCACAGGGTGCCCAGAGAAGCTGTGGCTGCCCCTGGATCCCTGGCAGTGTCCAAGGCCAGGTTGGATGGGGCTTGGAGCCACCTGGGCTGGTGGGAGGTGTCCCTGCCCATGGCAGGGGGTGGAAAGAGATGGGCTTTAAGATTCCTTCCAACCCAAGTAATTCAGGGATAATATTTATAGGACATGAGGAAGACAAAATAAAAAAATCTATAAAACTCAAACTCATGGCTGTTTTCCACATCCCCCTTCCCAAACTATTGCAGTCTCTGACAGCACCCCCCAGAAACGCAGAGTGCCCGTGCCAGGTCGTTCCCTCAGCCTTTGCCCACTGACAGCAGCGCTGGAATTCCCTGTGAAGCACAAAGGTGTTGCGAGGAGAAGCTGCAAACCTGGGTATTTCTGAAAGAAAGGACCTCTGCATTCTGCATTACCCAATTTTTCCTTTACAATGTCTCAAAAAGGTCACACCAATGATGTTTGCCATCAAGTAATAAATGTTAACGCTCCTGCTCTCACCAGGCAGTGGTGGAGCCCGGAGAGGAGCCTGTGTTTGTTTCCCAGTTTGGCAAACGCACCAGACCAAGCGAGGGCCAACACGGGCTATTTCAAAACACTGACATTTGCAAACACTTCCTTCCTAATGACGATTTTCTGAAACCTGCCATGGGAAATGCCATTTAATAGCTTTTTTGATGGCTGGCTTCGTGCCTTTAGCAAACCCCACAGCCCCCAGACCCGCCATGCCCACCAGCAACGCTCCACACAAGCCCCGGATGGTTAGTGGGAACAGAAGCCCCGTGGAAAAGGCAAAGATATTAGCCAGGTAATTAACATTTTTTCTCAATCCAGATAAGACTTCGAGCAGGAATAATTAAACTAAACCTCCTAACCCCCTGGATCCAGGCACCTGGATTGTTAAGGACAGCATTGATGGTGTGGAGAGGGAAGGGGGAACTGTGAGCTCGGGGCACCAGAAACAAGGGATTGGCAGCATTTGGGGGCAGCAGCACAGGGCTGGCATGAGGCAGGGCACCCCCAGCCTGGCTCACTGTGCCACTAGAGCTGCTGCAGCCTGAAATGTGCCCAGGCATCATCTGGAGAGGTAAGTGGAGTCACCTTGATGCTGACATGGGTTTCTCCCTGCAGCTGGGAAAAGCAGGGACCAGCCTGGGATGGGTGGGAGGAGCAAATCCTGGGTCTTGGTAGCTGCTTTGTTGACCACAGGTTGCAATGAACTCCTAAACGAGAAAAGTCTTCCTGATGGAGCATGTTTCCAAGGAAAAACACAGATTTCAGCTTTCAAACCGAGCTCTGGAATCAGTACCTGCTGCTGTAGTGATAGAGAGGGTGGGCAGGCCCTGGCACAGGGTGCCCAGAGAAGCTGTGGCTGCCCCTGGATCCCTGGCAGTGTCCAAGGCCAGGTTGGACGGGGCTTGGAGCACCCTGGGCTGGTGGGAGGTGTCCCTGCCCATGGCAGGGAAGGGGACTGGATGGGCTTTAAGGTCCCTTCCCACCCAAACCTTTCCATGATTCCTTGGAGGTCCTTTCAAATACCAGAAGGTGCTCTGAGGTCTCCACACAACCTTTTCTTCAAGTTGAACAGCCCCAGCTTTCTCAGCCTGTTCTTTCCCTCAGATTTTAAGCTCCCTAGTTCAAGAACTAATAACACGACTCCAGCAGGCAAAGGGTGGGAAGCAGGGAGGGAAGATAGGCACAAAAATAAATGACCAAGTAACTCGTCTGGAATCTCCTGCTATTTACTGTTGCATTCCTGGCCATTCTCTTCAGCAGAGAAAAGTGCTGTAATATACCAACAAAAGAATAAAAAAATACATTTACAGCCTGAAAATGAAATTCTTGGCAGGGCAGAGGAACTAGAAGGCACATATGTTCCAGAACTACCTCATGAGCTCTCCAAAACCAGTTAGCAATGAAACAGCACGTGTGGAAAAACACTCCAAAGGAAATTTTCCGGAGAACCCTGATTTGGCAGAGTTGTGTACTTTACATTTATAGCAATTAGTTCAATTGCAAAACACAGCAATTCTTTACATGGAAGAATACCTGTTTCATTAAAGCCCTCCTGCTGTGCGCTCCTGCTGTGGTGCAGCTGCAGAGCTGTTGCACTCCCCAGTTATTCCAGCTTTGGACCGGGCTCCCAGGGCTGCGGGGGCTGCTGGGGTTCCATATATAGGTGATGCTCAGCCCCTCCCCACCGACAATTAACACCTTGCAAATTAAATCAGTGCAGGTGGTAGCACTTCCTGCTGATGGGAGGGAGGCAGTTTCACTGTCAGCTGTTCCTGCGTCGGCAACCGGTTTCACAAGCGGGTTCATTTGCCTTTTGTGCACAATCCCACCCAACCTGAAGCCAACAATGAAACCCCTGGGATTTGGGACAACCTGTTCAATGTTGCAGTGGAAGTTGTTCCAAAAATTGGATCTCAAAAAGCAATTAAACCCAACCTACTTCTGTTTTCCCTTTTATCGTCATAGGAACTTTATCCATTTCTCCCTACAGTTATTTATAGAACAGCTTTGCTTATCTACAACGTCAGCCTGTTGTACGAGTCCAGAGGAGGCCCCAAGATGATCAGAGGGCTGGAGCAGCTCTGCTGGGTGGGAAGGCTGGAGAACTGGGATTGTTCAGCCTGGAGAGGAATAGGGTTCAGGGTGACCTAATCGTGGCCTTCCAGGACCTGAAAGGAGTTAACGAGAAGGATGGAGAGAGACTATTTACAAGGGCTTGGAGTGTCAGGACAAGGGGGAATGACTTCCCACTGCCAGAGGGCAGGAATAGATGGGATATTGGGCCCTGGCACAGGGTGCCCAGAGAAGCTGTGGCTGCCCCTGGATCCCTGGGAGTGTCCAAGGCCAGGTTGGACAGGGCTTGGAGCACCCTGGGCTGGTGGGAGGTGTCCCTGCCCATGGCAGGGGTGGGAATGGGATGGGCTGTGAGGTCCCTTCCAACCCAAGCCATCCTGTGATTCTATGATCATGATGCTATTAAATGGAGATGGGATGGAACGGGATATGGTAGAACAGGATGGATGGGATGGGAGCCACAGCCCTGCCTGGTGTGTTAGGGCTGCAGGAAGCCCCCAAGGAAGGAGAATGTTTCCAAGGTACTGCTCAGGGTGACCACACCAGGGCAGCCCAAGGACTAACGTCACACAATTGGATATTTGGGATCTTGACCAGAACTTTCCAGGCCCTTCAAAGTTTCCCTCATTTTGATGTGCTGGGCTTCATCTGAGCCCGGGTTTTCTCTCACAGCCTCAAATCTCCTGAGGTACAGATGTGCTGGATTGGATCAGCTAGAGCTGAAAGCTCTGTTATCTCCTCATGCACAGCAAGGGCAAACAGCAAGTTCAGCCTCCTGCCCTGGGAATTACAGCTGACAAGGCAGAACTGAGCTTTAAATTACCAGCTCCTACCCAGGGCGGCTGTTCTCTGCCGCTTCTCAGATTTAGAGAGTTTAAGCCCAGACAGGACCATTAAATCCTTCTCACCTGCCCCTGCCTGTCACAAAGTGTTGGATTTCATTAATTTCTCCCCTAGTCTGAGCCCAGAAACTGGGTAAACTACAGCCCCTGTGCTTGGCTCTGGAATCACAGGATACCTGGAGCTGCCACGATCCCTAAGGCTGTTCTGGACTGGTTTTATGGTTTTCCACTCCCAACCCTCATGAACTGGCAGCTCATCAATCACAGAATCTCCTGAGCTGAAAGAGACTCTCAGGGATCATCCAGTCCAACCCCGGCCCTGCCCAGACACCCCAACAATCCCCCCCTGTCCCTGAGAGGATCATCCAAACCCTCCTGGAGCTCTGGCAGTCTTGGGGCTGTGCCCACTGCCCTGGGGAGCCTGGGCAGTGCCCACCACCCTCTGGGGGAAGGACCTTTCCCTGAGATCCCCCCTGACCCTGCCCTGGCACAGCTCCAGCCCTTCCCTGGGTGCTGTCCCTGGTCACAGGGAGCAGAGATCGGAGCTGTCCCTGAGCTGCCCCTCAGGAGGAAGCTGCAGCACATGCACACATATATAATTACATATAGACAATACACAGAGCACCCCACGCCCATGGAGAGGGGCCAGGCTGGCAGGGGCAGGGAGGGCTGTAGAAGGAGCAGGGTATGGGGTCTGCAGCAGAGCCCTGGTGATGGAGCAGGGCCAGCATTGAAGCTTGACCTCCGAAATAACTGGGGGGGGGGTCTCTTATCCATGCACTTGGCACCAAGAATGTTCTGTTTTGGCAGGTCTGGCACCATTCCCTGTCCATCAGGGGACAGCAAAGTGTCCTTCAGACTGTGCACCCAGCCCTCTCTCTCAGGAGGAGCTCTGGTTGAGGCAGTACCTCGCTGTCCACCTCCCTCCCACCCCGTCTGGCTTTGGGGCTGCCATCCACACCAGGTGTCCTTGTCCTGATGGTGTCTGTCCCTTACAATGGCACTGAGTGCCCAGGAGGACTTTTTGGAACCTCAGTGGCCTCAGTGCGGTCCCTCAGCACGGCCCACGCTGGATGGTGCCAGCAGAGCATATGAGGTGACACTCGGGCCAAGCCTGACTTCCTCCAACAACTCTTTGCAGGGGATCTGGCACCGACTCCAATCTCCCCACCCACCTTTTCCAAGCACTAGTTTTTCATTTCAGGGAGCCAGGGCTGCAGAGCTCAGTAATTAAACCTGCGGAGCTCGTTCCCCAGTGTGTGCCCATGGGCTACTGCTCAGGTGATAAAAAGCAACTTAGATACAGAACAGGGGCTGCACAATAAACCCTCCCTAGCCTACCATCCCACCCTGAACAGATGTACCCTATACATTAAACAGAGGATAATATATGGACAGAGAGATGTTTCACAACCATAATTCAATCAAAGGAACCTTGTAACGTAATAAATGGGATGAGTGATTGCCCTCTCCATAATACATTTCATTATTTTTGTCTGCTTTACAACCTGTGAATACCTGCTTAATGAGTTTAGGGGGCTTAAATTATAGTGTCAGAGGAAGCGAGGGCAGAGCTGTGAGAAATGTGGCCTTTTGGCACAGCCTGGGGAGTTTGGGTGCAGCCCCTGGGGATCCCAGAATCTCTGAGGCTGAAAAAGCCCTGCCAGCCCAGGGAGCCCACCCTGTGCCCGGTGCCCACCTTGTCCCCCAGCCCAGAGCACTGAGTGCCACGGCCAGTCCTGCCTTGGGCACCTCCAGGGCTGGGCACTCCAACCCTCCCTGGGCAGCCCCTCCCAGTGCTCCCAGTGTTGTGTGGTTGTTCCCCAGGGGCAGCAAAGCCCTTTAGCTCCCCCAGCCCTCCCCAAAGGACCTGCAGTGTCCCAGCCCCTGCACCTCCCCCAGGCTCACCCAGAGCACAGGACAGAGTGGTCACCCAGCCCAGCTCCTCTTCCTCCTCCCCGGACCTGCCAAGCTGAGCTGTGTCAGTATTTGAGTACAGCTCACTCTGCTACATCTTTTTTTGTGCCACCACATTCTTCAAACCTTTCTTTTTTCCTTCTTCTGGGGCCTCTATGTTTTCTCAGATTGCATCTTATTCGTATTTTCTTCTCTGTTCACTTCCTTCCTTCAGATTCCCTCATTCCGCATGACATTATGGAGTTATTACACAGCTGCTGATACAGGGGAGTGCAGTTTAAAAACCATAAATCTCCCCTTCTAAAGAGGTTTTCCTTCTCTCCTCCTCACTTCTTCCTTCTTGCAATTTAGTTTTCTTTTATTCTTTCTCTTCACATAGAATTATGGAATAGTTTGGGTTGGAAATGACCTCTAAAGGTCACTTGGTCCAAGCCACCTGCCATGGGCAGGGACAACTCCAGTTCTGCACAGCAGAGGTTAGAGATTCCTGTCAACCCTGTCACAAGTCTTGAAAAAACTTTGTTTAATTCTTTCACCTGATGACTTCTGAACAGTTCCATGTCTGGGAGGAATCTGATACCCAGACTCACTGCCACTCAATGGTTGGACCTGAGAGAAAAGGTCAGGACCTTATAAAAAACACTTTTTTCCATTTGAAAATGAGAATTCATTGACTCAAAAGTATCAGAGAGTATAAATTATTTCAGCAAAGTTGGTTTTTTAATAGAAAAAGATGCTCTGAAGTTTGAAATTACCATTTTGACCCTATAACCCCCCCAGACCTCATTTTTATTCTGCTTGGAAAGCAAGGGTAAGGGCAGAGCCACAGTGACCTACTTCTGGTGCAGGTGTGAGAGCTGAGCCTCGCTCTCCACACTGAGCCCTTCAAAGCCCTGCCCTCTCCAGATGGACATTTCCCTTTCACTGCAATTTTGGGTCCACACCACTGTGATGCAGCAGCCAGAGCCACAGGAAAACAGGGCATCTCTCAGCACAAAAGTCTTCGATTGGAATTCACTTGCATCCCAACCCAAGAGGGTAAAGCACAAGAAAAAGGGATTTTTGCAATGCTCAAGGAAAAGTTGCCTGGAAAGGTCAGAACATGTGGGGAGTAGTGGCAGCTGAAAGAGCAGAGGGTGTTGCTCAGGGGAGCAGTGCCCACACTGCCAGGGGGGCTGCTGGCACAGGGCTCTTTGTGTCATAAGCAGAAATGGAATGGGAATGGTTTCCTAAGAAACAGGAGCATTGTCATCAGTGAGGGTCATCCCCAGCACCTGAGAAGGACTTGGGCTCAGAAATTCAGGCTGTAAAACCAATGATGTGGAAATAGAAATCACAGAAATCATGGAATGGTCTGGGTTAAAGGGACCTCGAAGCCCATCCAGTTCCACCCCTGCCATGGGCAGGGACACCTCCCTCTAACCCATCCAACCTGGCCTTGGACACTGCCAGGGATCCAGGGGCAGCCACAGCTTCTCTGGGCACCCTGTGCCAGGGCCTGCCCACCCTCCCAGCCAGCAATTCCTTCCCAATATCCCATCTATCCCTGCCCTCTGGCACTGGGAAGCCATTCCCTGTGTCCTGTCCCTTCATCCCTTGTCCCAAACCCCTCTCCAGCTCTCCTGGAGCCCCTTTAGGTACTGCAAGGCTGCTACTGCTTCTCTCAGCAGCCACATGCCAAGGGCTGTTTCTGAGCTCAGGGAGTCAAACAGGACCCCTGGGAGCTTCATGCAGGTACCCCAGGGGAGCACAGTTCCCAGTATCCCAGGCCTTATCCCACATTCCTAACCTTCCTGACCTCCCCACCCAGCAGGCTGCAGAAGACGTGACTTCCCCACACCATGTCCCTTAATTTGCAGCTGTTTTTCCCCGCTGGCAGTGAGCAGGGCTGGGAAAAGGAAACCTACTTCCAAGCGCCTCCGTTTGGATAACAGCCTTCCCTGTTTCCTCTGCCCTGTGCAGCATCATCCCCCTCCCCACCCTGTCCCCGCAGTGGGAACCAGTTTGTATTCACACGCTGGACTTGGCATCATTGGCATTCGCTGGAATGAAGGAGCCGCCTTTAGCACCGTATTCTCAATCAACTCACATGAAAGTCGAGACGCAGCTGAGAGCGGAGGGGAAAAGAACTGTGGAAAGAAGGGGGTTTAATGTGCAGGGGTGGCACACAAAGCAGGGGAAGGACACGCTGGAATCCTCTTACAAAGGAACGACGGCGTTTCTTCTGTTCTCCCAAGCCTTCTGTGGTAAATTCAGCAAAAGGGAGGGAGATTAATGGCTGTTGTTCCATACAAATGGGCAATCAGGACGGAAATAACTCAGGCCCTCGTAGCTAAATTTAATTTAAGGATATACAAATCTGCGCTTAATGATGCGCTGGCAAATCTATTGCATGGTTAAATAAGAAATCTGATGGCAGGGAGGGGATCTTTGCTGAGTGAAGCAATAGGAGAGGCATTGGTGGGAAAGGCTATTTATCCCTGTGTGGTTATTCCACAGGGCACTGAGACTGGTTAGTCCCCAGTGCTGGCTGGGCAGGGGGCACGGGGACAGCAGCCCCTCAGGCAGCAGGGCACGGATGCGGGGTAAGGGTTTGCCTCTCTCACTCGCATCCCTGAGGGAAAAGATGGGTTCAGACTCAGAGGACACAGAAATGTCTCTGCTCGAGCCTTCCCCCAGAGGGTGGTGGGCACTGACCAGGCTCCCCAGGGCAGTGGACACGGCCCCAAGGCTGCCAGAGTTTGGATGATCCTCTCAGGCACAGGGGGTGACTCTTGGGGATGGACCTGTGCGGGGCTAAGGGTTGGACTCGATGATCCTCGGGGGTCCCTTCCAGCTCGGCATATTCCATGATCCTGTGTAAGGCTGGAAGGGCGTGGGCGCTCCGGCTGCCTGTGGGTGCCAAGGAGGGACACGAGCACTGGCCCTGCCGTTCAGGTTTCTCACCCGTGGAGCAGCAAACAAGCCACGTGCTCACAGCAGCTTTGCCTTGACACAGCTCTGACGTGTCTGATGTAACATCTGATCTCTCACGGCACCGACCCGCCAGCCCACACAGCTCTTTGACCATTCGCTTCAGGAATTTTTGCCTTCCTGCCATCCAAGGTCTTCACACTGACAGGGGGATCTTTAGGAAGGAAAGGAGAATAATGCTTTGTTTTTCATCATTGGGGTTGCATTGTGCAGTTTCCAACCCACCTGCATCCTTGTGGTGTGGCTGGTGGTGCCTCCCATGCTGGGACGGAGCACGAGGGACCAGTAAGGGAGCAGCCAAATGGGGGAGCCTATGGAGGGGGCTCCAAGAGAGCTGGGGAGGGAATCTGGACAAGGGATGGTGGGACAAGGGGGAATGGGTTTAAGCTGAAAGGGGCTAGATTTACACTGGCTATTGGGAAGGAATTGCTGGCTGGGAAGGTGGGCAGGTCCTGGCACAGGGTGCCCAGAGAAGCTGTGGCTGCCCCTGGATCCCTGGCAGTGTCCAAGGCCAGGTTGGACGGGGCTTGGAGCACCCTGGGCTGGTGGAAGGTGTCCCTGCCCATGGCAGGGGTGGAACAAGATGAAATTTAAGGTCCCTTCTAAACCACCCCATTCTGGGTTAATGTTGTTAATGCAACAGGAATTGGGCCCTGTAGCCGCTGCAGGTGATTCCTGAGCACAGCCTGCCCTGAGCTCCCAGCACCAGGAGCCTGCCCTGGGCACCAGGAGCCTGCCCTGGGCACCAGCTCCACCACAGCAATGTGTTTTCCCTGCCAGTGTCCCCTCTCCAGCACTCCAGTCTTCTCTGAGCTGGCCATGCTCTGCCAGGACATCAGCACCCGGTGCTCACACAAGAGCACTGCTTTGCCCAGCACAGCAGGGCCAGGACTAACAGCCCAGACTATCCAAATTCTGCACAGAAGACAAAAATGGGCGCTATTTCCCCTTCCTCTGACATCTCCCTTCCGTGCTGTCCAACGGCAGGAGCTCTGAGGGGCTCCTGGCACAGCACTCAGGGACAGGCACTTGGTGCATGTGCCGGGGGTTGTCCTGGAGAACATCGTGGGGCCGCTCTCACTGCAAGTTTGTTCCAGCTTTGTGATCACAGGATTCCTGGGGTGAAGTTCAAAGCCGGAGCAGGAACTGTGTCTCTGTAATGTGCTTCTGAAGCCAAAGGACAAAATGCAATATCAAGGGAGCAGTTAAATGAGCGAGCTTTGATCTAGGACATAAAAAGAGCAGAAAAGGCTCTTTTTTCCCCTCCAAAGAAGGTTAAATCTTAGCTCTCAGTAAACCTAACCGGTGAATTTTCCCATTCAAATCACTCCACAAAGGGCAGGTTGGACAGGGCTTGGAGCAACCTGGGCTAGTGGAAGGTGTCCCTGCACATGGCAGAGGGTGGAGCAGGGTGATCTTAAAGGTCTCTTCCAACCCAAAGCAGTTTCAAATTCTGGGATTTTATACCAACCAGGCACTGAGCAAGTGCAGCTGTAGCACATCAGGTTGGAAAGACAGGCAATGTGGGATGCAGGAGAATGCAGAGTGCAGGCACCAGCACAGGCAGCAAGGACAGGAGAGGATGCAGCACAGCTATTTAATCCCAAATATTTCAAAGGCTGGAATTCCAAAACTCTGTGAAGTGGGTCAGTGCCTTTCCCTGGCAGGTTTGGGGGCTGCCCTGGCACTGGGCTATGCTGATTTTGGCAGTGTCCATCAGGCAGACGTTTCTGGGAAGGAGAGCCCCAGCCCCTCTTCCCTCAGGTATATCCCCACACTGTGTGGGCAGCTCCTGGGATGGGATCACACAGCACAGCTCCTGTTCCAGTCCTGACAGCACCTGGGGCTCCTCACGTGAGGAGACCTCACCTCACAGAGGTGCTGGACACCGTGATTTCAGGAAGGGATTCATCCTCTTCCTCCTAAAATCTGATTCCTAACAGTGCGGAGAGCCTGTACATTTTGGACAAACCCTGGAGCAGTGAGGATCCTACAGGATCCCAGTGTCCACCTGTGAGTGCTCTGACCGCTCTCGCGGACACAGCACCTGCCCAGCCTGTTCTGGCATTCCAGAGCCTCTCCCCATGGCAGCTGTTTCTGTCTCCAGCCTCCTCTGCCACCCCGCAGAGCTGACTTCTCCCCCAGCAGTGAGAACTGGCTGGCAGCAAAGGAGCCTGGCCAGGAGCCGCAGGCACAGGTCAGAGCCACCTCTGCCCAGAGCACTGAGAGCCAACGGGTGGTGCACAAATCTGGAGACAAATTCTTTGGGAATAGTTGTTCCAGCATCCTTCCGGTACCTGCCAGCATGCTCCTGCTTTGCACCCTAAGCTTTAGCCCTGGTACGAGCCTTCCTTATCTCCAGCCCCCCTCTTATTATGAGTCTCCTACACAGCAGACTAAAATTATCACATCACCCAAAACTACCCCCTTTCTTTCTTTCTTACAGCTTTTTCTGGAATGCCCAGTACCCCAGACCTGGGAAAGGCAGCCACAACCTGAGCATCCAAGTCATGTCCAGGTCTCTGTGTCACCTGCTCCTGCTGCAAACAAACAAAAAAAACCCTCAAACCTTATCAATATAGGAAAACCCCCTCACCTTATCCATCCTTTACCATCTTACAGAGCTAATTCTTCTCCTTCAGCAGCAATTCATACCCTGGGCATTTCACAGAATCACACAGTGCTTTGGGTGGGAAGGGATTTTAAAGCCCACCCAGTGCCACCCCTGCCATGGGCAGGGACACCTCCCACCAGCCCAGGGTGCTCCAAGCCCCGTCCAACCTGGCCTTGGACACTGCCAGGGATCCAGGGGCAGCCACAGCTTCTCTGGGCACCCTGTGCCAGGGCCTGCCCACCCTCACAGCCAGCAATTCCTTCCCAATCTCCCATCCATCCCTGCCCTCTGGTTGTGGGAAGCCATTTCCTGTCTCCTATCCCTCCGTCCCTTGTCCCAAGTCCCTCTCCAGCATTCCTGGAGCCTCTTTAGGCACTAGAAAGGGCTCTGATGTCTCCCTGGAGCCTTCTATTCTCCTGGCAGTGCTGTCACTGTGACTGACTGATCTCAGGGTTCAGAGGGGCAGAGGGGGCTGAGGCTCATAACCCCAATCCCTGAAGAGATGACCCCGTTCAGTGCACAAATTCCTGGGAGCTCCAGCCTCGGAGTCTGCACATCCAGCACTCTCCCACCCGGGAGCCTCCCTGGGACACCGAGTTTCTGATGCCATTCCCAGGAAGGTGCCCCTTGGGAATCCAACTCCTCAGCACGTGGACGCTGAGGTTGCATGAAGATAAATGTGCTGTGCATGTGGAGCTGCAGAGCCAGGGTGGGCAAGGAAATGGTATAAATCCAACAGGAGCACAGAATCCCACGTGTGCTCGGAATTTCGCTGACACCCAGGAGATAAGATTGCCCGTAAATGTACAGTTTATCAGAGCTGCAGAGTAATTACCCAAATCCACACTATCAAGTTTTTAATGCTCTGCAGAAAAAGCCAGAGGAGCTGCTCTTCAGACCACAGAAGCATCCAGCAATGTTGGCTTTCAAGGGAAAATGGTCCATAGCAGGCACAAATTAAACTTTTTTAACACATGACCTTCTCCCCCAAAAGATAAAAAAATCCTGCTTTTCATTTTTCCGTCTGTGTTAAGCAACCCCTCACACCCAATGGATAAAATAGCAGCCACTGGCAGTCATCCTGCAGTTATTTAGAATGCTTTGTCAAGGGACTCCACTAAAGGCCATGGCATGGAGCTGGGAATTAGGCAGGAAATGTCAAAAGCCTGGCCTAAAGCCCATTAAACTTTATTTTTGTAGAGCTGAATTTCAGCTTTTCATAATAAAGTGTTCCCTTAAAGTTCTGAGAAAAACTGAAAAAAAACATATAAAAGCATTTCTGTGTTCTTTTTTCCTGTATTCTTAAGCAAAAGCTGACCAGAAGGGCACTGGAACCACTTGATCCTGTCACTGAAAAATAACCAAGCCTCAGACATAGCTAGAAGCAAGGGGGGGAAAGTTGTGTTTTTAATAATCTTATAAATAAGTGTATAAAGTAATAATGTTGCAGTGGCAAACCCTCTGACCTGGTGTGAATTTATGATATATATGGAATATTCCTGCCCAGGAGAGAGGCCAAGGTGAGCCCCAGTCCCAGTGAGGGGCTGCTCCTGCAAGCTGGGAGTGCTCGTGGGTGCCCCAGAAACCAGCCCAGGCACCTTTTCCCTCCTTCCCCGCCTATTCCTGCCTGGACAGACCTGAGCAAGACCCCAGTGCCACGACCACCAGGTACCAACACACTGAAGCTTCCCTCGTGCAGCCCCTGGTCAGTGTGAGCCTGCAGAGGTGAGTGTGCATTGCTCCATCATGGAATCATGGAATGCTTTGGGTTGGGATCCTAAAAACCATCCAGTCCCCTTCCCTGCCATGGGCAGGGACACCTCCCACCAGCCCAGGGTGCTCCAAGCCCCGTCCAACCTGGCCTGGGACACTCCCAGGGATCCAGGGGCAGCCACAGCTTCTCTGGGCACCCTGTGCCAGGGCCTGCCCACCCTCCCAGCCAGCAATTCCTCTCCAACATCCCACCTGAATCCATCCTCCTCCAGCTTATAGCTGTCTCCTTGTCCTATCTGCCCAAATTTAAACAGCGTTTTGCTCCCATCAACTGCATTTTCAAATTTGCCAGCAAGAGAATATTTGGGGATGTTTTTGTTTGTTGGTTGGATTTTAATAGAGAAAAATACACTTAAATTTTATGTTCCAGCCACCCCGAAGCTCTTTCTTCCGTGCTGTGCCCAACACCCTACAGCCCATTTCCCACCCGCCCCTGCTCGCCCAGCCAGCTCTGGGGGGGTGGCAATAGCCAAAGCCATCAGTATAAATAAAAACCCCAGAATACATATCACAGGCTACAGTCCAGGACCTAAAAATGCTGCCTTCAGGACTCAGCCTCTCCTGTCAATACTGGTTTTGCATTAAGAAAAGAACCTCACAACCCCAGTAAAGACAAAGGTGTGACTCGGAGTGGCTGGAACCTCCTCAGTGACACTGTGACAGAGGGAACAAAACAGGAGGTGTGGCCAGTCTGGTCACAGCACCTGCATTTTGTGATCGATGGGAGCAATAACCCTGCTCCAATCTCAGCTTAATATTCATCTAACCAGGCAGGCTCCTTCCCATAACCTACCAGGCTACTGTACCAAAAGTTATTAAACCAGTCAAGTCATTAACTATTCATTACTCTGCAAAATACCCATCCTAAAATTACTTTATGTTCCCAGTTGAATATTCGAAAGCTGATTAATTTTCACCTTCCTGCAGACTCACCTTTGCTACCAAAGCACCTCTGTAAGTGCTGGTGCTGGACAGGCAGATTTGGTTCCCTGGTGTCACCCATGGTGTGGAACAAACAGAGCCCTCTCAGCTGAAAATGAAAACACTCTGCTTTTCACACAAAATGCTCCCTGTTCTTTCCCTCAAGTCCTTCAGCACCACTGAGGCAAAGCCCAGTCCTCTGAACAGGTTGCGTGTGGCCAGCCAAAGGGAGCAGCTCCCCAGACACATCCTGTCCTGGATATTTTCCCTCATATCCAGTCTAAACCCTTCTGGTGCACCCTGGAGCCTCTCACCCTCTCACTTGTCACCTGGGAGGAGAGGCTGAGCCCCACCTGGCTCCAGTCTCCTGTCAGGGAGCTGCAGAGAGCAATGGATTAAATAAAATAAATAAATTAAAGATTATAATGGAATTATAAATGGAAAAATGAATGGAAAGAAAGGAACAATCCCTCCCTGTGCACGTGGATTAAGAGTGCACCGAGATGGAAATAAGCCCTTTATGCCCTCACAAGGTGTGAGATGTCACAAACACCTCAGTGCTCGGCTGGGAGCAGCTCTGGGCTCTGCTACACCTCATAACCTGGATCCCACCACACCACTGCCATGGACTGGGATATTTACTGCAGCAAAGTGGAGCTGGAGAAGCAGGAATTTGTGTCTGAAGGCCTTACCCAAGAGCTGCCTCCCAGTGGGGCCCTGCCCCAGCCCCAACACAGTTTTGAGAAGAACAAAGTCCCGTCAGAGTGGAGCGTTTCAGTGTCCCACCAGCACCATCACAGACGTAGTTCCCCCCCTGCTGCTGTTAGTGCTTCCCTGGTGACAACATCTGGGGTGATGGTGGTTTATCTGGGCCAGGACCGTGTTTTGGGATGGATTTGTGTGCTGCAATGCCAAGGCTGTGCCCTGCAGGGCTCGGCCCCTCTCCTGCCAGCACGAGGGGCTTCCTTTGCAGCTCTGCAAGTACTAAAGGGTTTTCCTTCCCTTCCATCATTTCCTTCTGCACCATCATACAGACACCTCTGGGACGTGGGACTGGGACCCCAGGGAATGCCCAGGTGGAGGGGAGCAGGAGGAACCCAAAATTCAAAGATTAAGGCACCACAAGGGAGAGATAGTGAAGTATAAGTTGTCCATTAACAAAGTTGCACATCAAATGCCAGGGAAAAAGCTGAATGTGTTTTTCCATCTAGGACTGAGAGGTCACTGCCAATGATCCAAATTTATCATAAAATACTAATTTAACCAAATAATCACCTGAATCTCTTGTGAGAACCCAAAAACACAGGCAAAAAGCTACTGCAAAGGATTCCCTGACAAAGGACACACGAAACACTCCAGAGCAGGGACCCGACCGACTGTGCTTCTATTAAATATTAACAAATTCAGCAGCACAAGTGAGGGAACAGTGAGTGACATCAGTGTGGGAATGATTACAAGTGCCTTGGCAGACAGGATTAGAATTCAAAGCGATCTTGATAAATTGGAAAATGGTCGGAAATCAAAGAGACAAAATTCAACGGAGACAAGAGCACGTACAAATGAAAGGAAAACAAATATTCGGCTCCCGGAATAGCGCTCGCCTGCTAGGCAGTGGGATGGGGGAAAGCAGCCGTGCCGACAGCTGAAAACAAACTGAACATGAGTTAATAATGTCATCCTGTCACCAGACTCACGCAGGAGCTGGCAGGACGTGTCAGACGTGCAAAGGAAGCCCCTGGGAAGGGGGTGTGCGGTGGGCAAAGCCGGAGGTGCCGGACTGAGGATTCCCCGCAGCGCTGGAAGAGGCTGGGGTGGCCGGGGAGCTGGGGGTGGCTGGGGATGCTGCTTGAGCCCCAGGGGACAACGCTGTCACTGCAGAAAGCTGGGCAGAATTGCTGAGCCGGTGAATGGAGACGCTCTCCTTCGGGAATTTTGGGATAGATGGGACATGGCTTGGAAACCGTTGGACAGGTCTGACTCGAGCCACTCCTGCCCCAGACAGCACAAGGGACGGCAGGGCTCCTGCTGGGACTTCCCAGGTCCCGTTCATTGCCCAACACTGATTGTGTGACAGGACGTGTGTGTCCAGACCAGCAAAGGAAACCCAGAAGAGCCCTACAACTGGTCAGGATCCTGAAATTATCCCTCACCAATTTGTTTCCCCTTAAACTTTTCTTTTGTGGTGTCTGAAAGTCTCTCCCAGTGTCCTGGATGTCAAACCCATGTTACTAAAGGGCTGCAGAAGGTTCACCCCACCAGAATAATCCAATAAAGGCAAAAGGAATCTCCACCCTCTGTGGACACATTTACAGTCTTCTTTATGGATTAATTTAGTGAATTTCTTTCATTTATTTTATTTTTTAATTTTGAATGTAGAACCACAGAATGGCTTGGGGCGGGAGGGACCTTAAAGCTCACCCATCTAGTTCCAACCCCTGGCTCCAAATGTCATTTCAATGAAGATGACGGTATTCAAGGCTCCGAGCTACTTGTGGCACCCCAAGGTCACACAGAGAGAGAGCAATTGCAGGTAAGACAAATTATGAACATCCAGCTACAATAGCAAGAAGTAAATTGGCCCAGAGAATTTTCCTGAACGGTTGGGAAGGACAGAAAACAGGAAGGAGAGAATTAGGAAAGCATACAATGAGAGAATCTAAGAACTAGAGATAAACTAATCCAATGGAACTCCCACGTACCCTCCTGTCTAATCACTGGAGATGCCAAGGCAGGGCTGTTCAGTGAAGCTGGGGCTGCCCCTGGATCCCTGGGAGTGTCCAAGGCCAGGTTGGACGGGGCTTGGAGCACCCTGGGCTGGTGGGAGGTGTCCCTGCCCGTGGCAGGGTTGGGTCTGGGTGGGCTTTGAGATCCCTTCCCACCCAATCCAGTCTGGGATTCCTTGATTAGTCTTTTCATCACGGCCTGGAAATCCAATTTGAGCTTCTTTTATCCCAAAGTTAGGATAACACACAAATTACACCTCTCCCCCCAGTAACCTGTAGGGGAACATTTTAAGTTCAGCGATCACAGCGATCATCCAGACACTGGATCAGGTTTCGCTGCAGCAGAGCTGGGTCTGAACTGGGTAAATGGAGCAGAGTTTCCTGCCTTCCTTCCAGCATTTGCGTAAAAGATCTCTTCTTCACCTTTGCAAAGAGGGGACAATGGCAATTTGTTATGTGCATTACAATTATAACAACGCTTTTCTCTGCCATCAGGATTATATTAGGAAGCTCTGTGTTCCCAGAGGGAAGATTAAAGTGCAAGTCTAATCGTATGATTTGTTCTTCGGCAGAGCGCTCTGCTGCTGCTTGGAACAAAATATTCCCAGCAGAAAACATCCGAAGGAGCCAGGAGAGCAGCTCCTTTCCTGATCCCCTTCTGGGGGGAGAAGAAAGCTGCATTTCTGCTTTTGTTGATGAGTTTTCTTGAACACTGCAGAGGTTTGACTTGGCAGGTGGGTGACCTGTTCACAGGGAATCTGAAGTAACTTCAGTACGAAGCTGCAGACATGTACAAGGAGCGACACAGGTCTGAGATGTCATTTTTAGGGTCCCTGGGAGCACCATCTGCCCTGTCAGCTGCCCAAGACAGCAACAAAGGCAATGCCTGATGCCAGGACTAATTCAGAACTGCTACTACTAATAATATTAGGAGAAGATGCCTAGGCTTGGGCAGCAGCACAGGACCCACCCCAGCCCTGGTGAGCTCCTCTAGAACATCCCAGCTGTGCCTACTGGGACAAGCAAAGATCTGTGTCTGTGAAGATATTCTGAGTCCAGCAATTAGGAAAGACACAAACACAGATCCTGCTGGATCTGCTCAGAGCACAACCCCACCCAAAATCCCCCGTGTGTTCAGTGCAGCCTTCACTCCTTAACTGCATCTAGAGTAGAGAAAGTGTGATACACAGTGAAGTGGGAATGATCCATCTCCAGACATCCAGACAGGCGCAGAGGGTTTGGAGAGTAAAGAACTGGGACATAACACTTTGTTACCGCAAATTTAGATGGACCCAGAGAGGCAGAGTCCACTTAGCTGATGATGTAGCAGCCACCAAATACATCAGTCTTTTCTGGACTTCTCTAAGTCCACGTACTTTGTCTAAAGGAACTCCAGGAGAGCTGGAGAGCGACTTTGGACAAGGGATGGAGGGACAGGCTGAGGGGGAATGGCTTCCCACTGCCAGAGGGCAGGGCTAGATGGGATATTGGGAAGGAATTGCTGACTGGGAGGGTGGGCAGGCCCTGGCACAGGGTGCCCAGAGAAGCTGGGGCTGCCCCTGGATCCCTGGAAGTGTCCAAGGCCAGGTTGGACAGGGCTTGGAGCACCCTGGGCTGGTGGGAGGTGTCCCTGCCCATGGTTGTGCCGGGGGTCCCTGCCCAGAAGGGAGCCCTGACACACAGAGGTGTCCCTGTGGTACCTCCTGTTCCTTCCCTCTCACCAGCCACAGCAAGGTTGGAATTACAGGCAAAATTAGGTCCCACAGAGAGATCTGCCTGGGGTTTGATGTCACATCCAGCCTCATCACTTGGCACAACCTGCATCCAACCACAGGGAGCACTCAGTGAGGAGCTGGACCAGCCTTCAGCTTACACAGACCTCCAAATGGCATAAAACTGTATTCACTTTCTCCTTTGAGCTCTAAAACTCCATGTTTGTTTTCCTGGGAGATGAATCACACAACCTTTTGCTAACTCTGCTGCTGCACTTCCCACCAAGCCCAAAATCAACACCTTGAGTTTGCTGTGAAAATCCCCAGGGAACCCAGGAAGCCCAAGAACACCCAGAGCTGCCGTCCCAGGCTGCACAGCACGGGCTGACTGACAGGTCCTGTGTCAACAGGCCCATTTTCAGGATAAGTTATTGATATCACACTCTAAATCCTGCGTTAGGAATGTGCTGCGCTGCTTCTGATTCTTTAAGCAAAATGGGTTTTGCCTTCAACTCTTTCTAAATTTTCAAGAGTTGCTTTCTCTGTTATGGGCTACTTCCACTTTTAATCTTAATTAGCAGAGAAACCAAACTCCTGCCAAGCTTTGTGCTGCTTCATTATAGAGCTGAAAATTCATTGGGAATAGTTGTGTGACAGAAGAGCCACTTATTTCTTTTTTCCGCCGTTACGAAAATGATAGAGAGTAAGAGAAAATGAGAATTCCAGACGCCTGGCAGAAGGTGGCCTGAGGAAGAGCTGGGAGCTGCAGCAGAGCCCTCGACGGCTGGTGCACAGCCCAGCTCCAGTGCAGATCTCGAACCCTCTCAGCCTCTTTTCTGCTCCTATTCCCACACAAGACGGGCACAGAGAGGCGGGGATGGCAGCCCGTGCCAGCCCGGCGTTCGAAGGGCAGAGAGCCCAGCGTGGAGACAGCGATTAAAGGGCCAATTAACACACAAGCAATCCATCTCCTGAGCAGCCCAAAGGATGCTGCTCAAAGGGAACTTTATTGACTCAGCTTTTTCCCAGCTGATTTATTTTGGAGAGAAAACAAGGTACATCTGTTTTTTTCCTGGCACATTTACTCTCTTTGTATCGTGGCAGCTTATCGACTGCTTCTCTATTACCGTGTCCACTTACAGCACAAAGTTACACTAACCAGGAATGCAGCATTTTTCCACATAAAAATACATCACGTCCACAAGCAGGAATTACAGAGGCACGAACAGCAGAACGAGCTTTGCTGCTGTGTCCTCCTGGCCCGGCCAGGAGAGGGACCTGGGTGTGGGAAGTGCTGGGGGAGAGAGGTGGGACTTCTACCAACACATGGCAGGGGCTCTGTAAAGGCATCCAGCTGATCAGAGCAAGAGTGAGGAGTGTCCTCATATCATAGATCTTAGAATCCCAGAATGGTTTGGGTGGGAAGGGACCTTAAAGCTTGGGCAGGGACACCTCCCACCAGCCCAGGTTGCTCCAAGCCCCGTCCAACCTGGCCTTGGACACTCCCAGGGATCCAGGGGCAGCCACAGCTTCTCTGGGCACCCTGGGCCAGTGTATTCATTTGCCCAGTTTTATTTTTGGCTGTTTATCTCCAGTGATCTGAAGATCCAGAGGTAACCACCTCACTGTTCTTGCACATTTCTAAATAACTCTTTCTACCTTTGAACTTCACTTTGTTAAAGCTATGGATGTTCTTTCAGTACCAGAGCTTGACTGGGATACCCACCACTATCAGATGAAAACAGAGCCTACACAATTTTAAGAAAAACAACAATCTAAAAATGGGTCTAAAAATAGGAAGAAATAAATGAGGGAGTGCATATAAATGGGAAAATCATTCAATCAAAGAGATGATAAACTCAGGGCAATAAAATTATTATTTTCCCTAAACTATACCATTAGCTCCCATACTTTGCTGAACAATTTAATTAAAATCTGGAACATGTTGTGTTTAAAGATGTATAGATTTTGCTCTTTTTTAAAGTTAGCAAAAAATACCTAAAACTACTGGGGAGAGGACGAGAAGCTGGGTGGGCATTCAGGATTTGGAGAGGGCTCCTTTCTCTCCCCCATGGGCATGTTGCCCTCAGGGCAGGGTGACTCTGACAGCCCCTGCCACAGGGAAGCCCCTTTGGCTGGAGAAGGGAAACCTCATCATGGGCCTTTGGTAAACCAGGAACAATCAGCATCTCTGCATTTGCTCCAGGCAAAGAAACGAGTGGTCACAGAGGACAGAGACCTGCAGAGACACTCGAGACCCCCATTCCCCTGCAACTGCACCTGCTCTCACCCAGTGAGCACCCACCGTGCCATGGTGAACAGCACTGAAACCCGTATGGAACCGAGTTTGTTCTGGCAGAGTGAGAGCACACGTCTTTGTCTGCAGTGGGATGCACCGAATTGCTTTCCCAGGACTGATTCCACATGTGCTGGCAGATGAAATCCAGCCGTGGGGGCAGTGGGTGCCCAGCACCATCCCCACCCTGGGGCAGCCTGGGCACCATTTATTCTCTGCCAAGGCACTGATTCTTCCCGCAGGGCCCACCTCTGTGTGAGCCCCATCCTGCCCAGAGAATCTCTCACGATTTTCCTGAGGGTGGTCAGTGACCAGCACGACACAAACGTGCTCTGCCATCCCCTACAGCTCTGGCAAAAGGTTAGGAGCGACCCAAACTGAGATCAGGCCTTTAGAGCACACAGGGGACAGCAATGCCTTCCACGCACTCCCAAGCCCACCAGACATGGCTATTAAAGAGATTAAACCTCCAAAACCTCGGGTAGAACCACCCTCCTGCTCCAGGTCCTGGTGACCCCTGGGCTGGCACTTCCTCCTCTGCTGAGCTGCAGCAGGGACAGAAGCCCTGGACCCTTCCACCCAAGTGCCGGTGTGCAGAGCAAGAGGACACAGGTCAGCCCTGCAATCAACTGCACTGAGGTCCTCTGGAAAACACGGCATTTACAGGGAATTACAATGGATCGACCTACGGCTGTTTCGTTGGCATGGATCTAATCAAGACTGGATTGCATAAATATTCTAATCGGTGCTCTCCTCCTGCCCCTCTCCTTGCAGGCAGGGATAAAGTTCTGCTTTGCTCAGAAAATTATTCATGATGTTTATTCATGATGCTGGTTTGCTCAGGGCGTTGTGATCCTCGGAAGAACTGAGGCACCAGAGTGAATTCCAACCACAGACCTGTGCCAGACAGGATGGGTGGCTGGGACTGGGGGGGATGCAAGGAGGGGATGCCATGGAAGCAGAAGCGGGATTGTTTTACTAAAATTAAACAGCCAACCCTGGGACAGGATGCAACCTGATAGAATTCAGAGGCTCACAAGAGTGATGACATCAAACCCCAGGATGGTTTGGGTTGGAAGGGACCTCAAAGCCCACCCAGTGCCACCCCTGCCATGGGCAGGGACACCTCCCACCAGCCCAGGGTGCTCCAAGCCCCGTCCAACCTGGCCTTGGACACTGCCAGGGATCCAGGGGCAGCCACAGCTTCTCTGGGCACCCTGTGCCAGGGCCTGCCCACCCTCCCAGCCAGGAATCCCTTCCCAATATCCCATCTGGCAGTGGGAAGCCATTCCCTGTGTCCTGTCCTCCCATCCCTTGTCCCCAGTCCCTCTCCAGCTCTCCTGGAGCCCCTTTAGGCTCTGCCAGGGGCTCTCAGGTGTCCCTGGAGCCTTCTCTGCTCCAGGTGAGCACCCCCAGCTCTCCCAGCCTGGCTCCAGAGCAGGGAGGCTCCAGCTCTCAGAACATCTCTGTGGCCTCCTCTGGAAGTCCCTCCTTGGAGCCAGTTTTATACAGAAAGTTGGGTTATGGGCACTTTACCTGTGTAATTTATCCAAGGGAAGAGGAACAGCCAATTTCTTTGTCCTTTAGTGCCATCACAGGGAGGTGATTCTGATACTCAGCAGCTCCTTAATTTAGCTAAAAAAGTAATAATGAGAGCCAAAGGCTGGAAGGTGAAACAAAACAAATCTAGAGTAGGAATAAAGTTAATTAAGCAGTGAAGCTGCTCACGTAATATGGAGCAGATTCTCTAGCATTTAAAGACTTAATTAAATGATTAGCCTTGAAGAGATGCCCTTGCTCAGAGATTGCAGGTTTCGTGGGAGCCCTGGCTGGGGCCAGCACAGCCCTCCCTGGGCACCCACCCCCCTCAGCAGGGCCCTTCTCCGGGCTGGCGATGGGGCTCAAGGACTGGGCTCAGCGCTCCCCCCGGAAAATTTCCCTTTCTTACTTTCCTGGGTAAAACAGGGAAGTGCAGGCTAAGGTTTTACAGGTGTAGGGTTACAGACAGGGTTAGGTGGGATATTGGGAAGGAATTGCTGGCTGGGAGGGTGGGCAGGCCCTGGCACAGGGTGCCCAGAGAAGCTGTGGCTGCCCCTGGATCCCTGGGAGTGTCCAAGGGCAGGTTGGACGGGGCTTGGAGCACCCTGGGCTGGTGGGAGGTGTCCCTGCCCATGGCAGGGGTGGCACTGGGTGGGCTTTGAGGTCCCTTCCCACCCAATCCAGTCTGGGATATGATGATTCACATTCCACCAGGAGCTTTACTTGCTTCCTGCTCAAAAAACAGCCTTTCCCTGCTCTGCTTTGCTGCCTCTGTTCCTCCCCAGCCCTGCTTGTGCTGTGTCACCCAGACAGCTCATCCCTTGCTCACAGTTCTCTGAGTGGGGCTGTGATTGCTGCTCACCATTACTCACCCCTCGGGCTGGTGCTGGTGCTGCTCCCCCTGCCAGCTCTGCCAGCTTTCCTGCCAGCTCAGAATTGATTCTGCTCCTCTTGGGGTCTGTTTTCTGCAGCACTCGGGTGCTGGGATTTCTCTAAGTGCCTCTGCACAGGTGAACTCCCTCCTTGTTACTGCGGCTCAGTCCCTGCTAAGTTGCTTTAAGATCATGAAGAACTTCTCTGGGGCTGAGAATAATCAAAAAATGCCACGTAGAAAACTCCCAAGAGGACAATGAGAAAACCGCAGCCCAAACAGGGTCCTGATCAAAGCATGGAAATTTGAAAGCATTTGACACATAGGAACTGCACTTTTATGCTGCTGGCAGGTAATAGCTGCCTGCTCAGGCTGAAAAATGCCTTTAAGAAAACACATTTTCCAGAATTTACAGACATTCACTCTTAGAGGAGTTCCATGAATAAGCACCTACTTGGAAAACATAATTACCAGAAGTAGGGCAAAGGGAGGAGGAGCGGCCCAAGGTCCCCCCAAGGGTCACAACCTATATTCCTGGGTTTATATATAGACGTCCTAAATAGCAAACCGAATTAAGCTCCATTTGTTGTTCCCGACAGCCCGGCTGCGGGGGAGGCACGGACATGGAACAGCAGGAAAATTGGACCTTCAGCTCTCCTGTGGAACCGGATCCCACGTAATGCTAATTAATCTCAGATCTGACTTTGGAATAACTTCCCTTTTGGCTTGTAGCATCACTCCCAGGAGTTGTTCATAAGCCCTGTTCCCCCTCCCAGTCACTGTTTCATTATCCAGTGCTGGAGCGCTACTGTGCCATCAGCACGAGCATTTAAGCCAATTTACTTCATGGCTTGACTCAAGGAAAAATTATATTTACTTTGTATCTGCTTTTATGGATGTGCCGGGAAATGACTCAAACTAGGGCTTTTTTAGTAAAAATTTCCTCCCAAATCCAAGTTTGTCAATAAAAGGCTGTTTCTAACTGGCCTCCCACAGCGGCTGCCTCCAGAGATCCATCATGAAACACTGCCTCCGTGGGCTTTCCAAAGGACTTTCCTCTAATAAAAAGTGAACTTATTGACAAGCTTTCCTGGCTGTTCTCTCCCAAGCCTTTGTGAAGATATAATTGTCAAGAAGATATAGATTTATTTGGCATCCCCAGCCAGGCCTGAGAAATTACAGCTGCACCTTTCTGTCAAACACATGCTCTCAGCCAAATTGGTCTGTAATGGGGAAGATGATTCTATGGAAAACTGCAGGAGACATCATTTCCGTGGCCTTCTCACTAAGGGGGAAAGGGCAAAAAGAAAGAAAATGTATGTTTAGGGTCAGAAAGAAGAAGACAAAAACCCTCTCTTTTCCTTGGAAAGTTGTGCTGGATAGAAAGGTCTGACTGGTCAGACATATCTGGTGGTAAAACACTGGCCCAGGTTGCCCAGAGCAGCTGTGGCTGCCCCATCCCTCCAAGTGTCCAAGACCAGGCTGGACAGGGCTTGGAGCAACCTGGTGGGTGCAATGAGGTGATTTTTCAGGTTCCTTCCAACCCAAACCATTCTGGGATTTATGATCGCTGTGGGGTTTGGTTTTTTTGATTTTCTTTTCTCAAATCTACTCAGCCTTTCTGATGTCCAAGGACACGGAGTTCCCACGGTTCCACGCAGGCACTACGGAAAGAATAGTTCTGTTCAAAAATAAACAGTTCTGAAATGTGCTTCTCTGACTGAAAAGAGATCCTGGCCTCACCAGGTTGGACCTGAAGTGCCACTGGGTCAGGAGTACCACAGTGTGTAGGCTGTCGACTGAAATGCAAAATATTTCCTTTATTTCCACATCTGTTATATTTTGATCGGTGCAACAGCCACGGCATCTTTTTCTCACACAGAAATATCCCTATTTTTCCATTTTTTTAGTGCCAACTCATTCCCGCTGCTCCTGCAGCACTGGGACCACAGCGATCCCCAGATGTGGTGGGTTATGGACGCACCTAGTCCTGGAGAAAAGGCTCACTGAACAAACACCTGCCGTATTTTAGACCATGGAATGGTCCTGCTGGGTTCTCAGCCTTGGCACCCGATCCAGCAAAAATCCAAGGACTCGGGAGATGAATGGAGCTGGCACCATCCCCCCCATCCAAGCACATTCCTCTTAAGGAATCCTCCCACGCCCACAAATTCAATGGAAGTGGTGAAGTTGCGGGCAAACCCGCACGTGTCACAGACGTACATCCTGGAGCAGTTCCTTTAAAAGTCATAACTGGGCAGCACTGGTTTGGGCTCACCCTGGGAACCTTTCCAAAGCCTGAGAACATCTTTCTGTTCTGCTTCTCTCTGAGCTTGAGAAACCTGGAGTTCAGTCACTTTTCCTGACTCCAGAAAAACTGGTTTAAGTGGGAAGAAGGAATCCCACCCCCTGCCTCCCTTGCTCTTCAATTTGTTTTTCTGTCACTTTTTTTAAGCACTACCCAAGGCAGGTCTCTGCAAACTTGATCACTCTGTGCAAAAGCTGCTTGAAATTCTTTGCTATTGCTGGGAAATTGTGCAGCACCTGGAAGCCTGGGAATTTTAAGCATCTCAGGTATTTGTTGTTCCAAGAAATAAAAGCCTCTGCAGTTATTGCAGCCTGGCCTCCTCTCTGCTCCTCGGGCACAGAGCCGCTCCCTTCCCTGCTCCGTCCTTGCTCCTTTGTCAGAAGTTGTAGCACGTTGTCTCTGACCCTGCTCGCTGCTCCAGACAGGCCTGGGGACACAGTCCAATGCATACCACGCTATTAAAATAATGAGATCTTTAAGAAGATTTGTGTATCTGTATCCAGCCTCGTTGGGAAGGGAAGTCCACACATCACCTCCAGCTGGGTGGGGAAGGAGGCAGAGAGGACAGAATGGGCAGGATAACTCAGTATTGGTTGAGTTGGTTGTATCAGGTCAATTCAGCTTATTGGCATGATCATCTCCTCAAGGGGTGCTTCTGGAGAGATGTTTTTTTAATATATATAAAAATATATAAGAGATGATATGATGATATGATATGATATGATATGATATGATATGATTGATATGATATGATATTAGGGACACAATGGGTCTGTGATTCCATGTATAGACTCCAAGTACACATCCCTAAGCTATGAGGTGTCCAAATGAACTGTGCTCTTCCCACACAAGGCAGAGAAATCAGACACAGGGCATAAAGTGAACACCAGTTTCTTAAAGACTAATCCTAATCTCAAGCAGTAAAATAACCAAAGGGTTTTCTCTCTCTGTATAAAAGAACATTTAAAAGAATGGAATAAAGATTTCTCATAAAACAGAGGGCTGCTGCTGCTGAAATAGTAACATATTTGAGAATTTCATCTTGCAGGTCAGAAAAAGACAGGCCTGGAAACACTGTGCTACCCACCAGTTGTTCCAGATGTGCAGCAGTCGTAGATCCTGAGGGAGCAACAGAGGGGAGAGCACTTGGGTGGCACTTGGGAGTGGGGCAGAGAAGATGGACCCTTTATTCATGAGCAGGGCCAGTGGTTCCTTCACCCATTAACAGGAGGACGTTGGAAGGACACTCAGAGATGGATGTTTTAATGCCCTTTGTGCACCCTCCAGCACCACCAGAACCCTTCAGCCTGGAGAAGAGAAGGACTCAGCATGACCTGTTGTGGCCTTCAAGGACCAAAGGGGTCCTACAGTCTCCATTTTTCCTATTTCCAAGGGCCTGGAGGGACAGAACAAGGGGGAATGGCTTCCCACTGCCAGAGGGCAGGAATGGGATGGATGGGATATTGGGAAGGAATTGCTGGCTGGGAGGGTGGGCAGGCCCTGGCACAGGGTGCCCAGAGAAGCTGTGGCTGCCCCTGGATCCCTGGCAGTGTCCAAGGACAGGTTGGATGGGTTAGAGGGAGGTGTCCCTGCCCATGGCAGGGGTGGGACTGGATGGTCTTCGAGGTCCCTTCCCACCCAACCCATTCCATGATATTGCTCAGTTTTCCATATGGAAAGACACTGCTTTCCTGGAAAGCTCCAAAGAATTTTGCTGAGGATTAGTGGAGTGAAACTCTGAGCCAAGGGGCTTCTTCAGCCTCTGCTAAGTTAAACATCACTTATTAATCAGGGCCAAGTGGCCACGGAGCCTCAGCCTCACGTGGAAGGGCCATGCTGGGCTCAGCCAGAGCCGTGTCCTCGCTGAGCGATGGCCCTGCAGCAGGGGAAGGAAAATTATCTGAGACCGGGGCATTTATCAGTTAAAATTAATCCTTCTCCGAGTGAAAATGCCTCTGCCTTCCAATTAGGCTGCTGTGAGCAATGGAAACAAAGGAAAATTGCTCACCTTAATTAGTCCCTTTGCAGAGATTTTTGCGAAACCATTTCTCATCTCCAGCTCACCAGGGCTGATCCTCGGGCACTGACTGGGGGGGACCTACAGGGAAAGCTCCTCTGCTCCCCCCAAGGGCATCCCACCATGGCTGAGGCTCCCCCAGACTGGTGGGAGCAGTGCCAAGGCTGGGATGGGTGGTGCGAGCATCCACCAGGCAGAGGAGTCACTAACTCGTCCTTTTAGAGCTCAGTAGCCCAAACCAGAGCTGGAAAATGATAAATAAACGTGAGGAAGTTGTTATTTAGAAAGTGTCATGCTTTTGGTGGCCCTTGTGCAATGCATTTTTCAAAGATAGTTCTTCTTTGAAGACAAGAAGCTTAAGAACTTTTCCATTCTGTTGCTGTCACATCTTACAGATGTTATGAAGTTTGAATCAGGCAGAAGTTTAACCCTTCATATTATCTAAAAACATGCAGTAAAACCTGCTTAATAGCCCATTCTCAAGACTAAGTCCACCTAACTGCTTAACTACATCTTTACTTTCCATCCAGGCCCACGTCCACCCCTCTGTGCGAAACCCAAAAGCTTTAAACGCTGTTTCAGATTCCGTGGGACTTAGAAAAGCAGTGCCAAGTTGTGCTGGATAGGGACAAACCCAGCTCCTCTTTTTAAACTAAAAATGCAGGTAAGCGCATTCTCAGACTGCTGCCCACGAACCTCTAAAGATGTGAGGAGAGACATTTTAGCCCCACCATTCTGGAGACCATTAAAAGGCAGGTGCAATACCCCTGTTTTCATGGCTCTACAGACTGACTCACACACCAATTCCAGTTCTCTTCAGCTCATTAAATGGAAAGGAAGCTTGTTGTCATCTTGCCTCGTAAACAGCTTGAACCTTCATAATTGGGAAAAAACCTACAGTAGCTTCCATTTCCATTTTTAACTTCTTCCATGAGAAAAAAAATTAAACCATTGCTCACTGTTGCCTTCCAGGAGCTGGTTCCTATTTCCACTGTCAGCTCTGCAAGAGGAGCTCATTTCTCACGCCCAGCGTGGATGAGAGCCTGTTTAATGTATAGATCAATCCATTAGCACTAAAACATGCAAAAAGGGCTGAGAATCCCCACCCTGCACAATTATTCCGTGCAATAAATACAAAGACTCAAATCCTGAGCTGTGACAAAGCAGAATCAGAACCACAATCACAGAACCAACTAGGCTGGAGAAGAGCTCTGAGATCATGAAGTCCAACCAGTTGTCTCAGTTGGTTCTGGAGGGTCTTGGAGGGGGCTGGAAGCTGCAGCTGTGAAACTCTGCACTTGGGTGCCCGTGTCTGATGGTCTGCAGTGAATGTTTTACATTTTCTCCTCTGAGGTGGCTGCTCCTGCGACACCTTCACAGCAGTTTGACATCCCTTCACTCAGTGGAGGGGGTTTGGGTGGCAGGTACGAGCTGTCTACTGACGAGGGAGCTGTTTGGGCTTGAGAAAAGTTCCAAATATCAGAAGCTTCTGCAGCCTCAGCCAACACGTACCAGCAGGAGACTAATCAGTCGGCACCCTAATCAATTCAATCATCAGAGCAGCAATTTGCAGAAGCCCCTTGGGAGGTATCTGCATACCCAGAGAGCCCCAGTGAGGTTCACACAATGCACCTTCCCTGGGAGGGAGCCCTGGGACATGGCTTGTCTGAGGCCTCGGACCCCAGATTCAGTCAGCCTTACATCTGGGGAAGACGGGGAATCAGCCCCAACACATCTGGGAGATATAAGAGCGAAGATACTTTGCTTCCCTTCATCTGCTTTCCATACCCAAGTTCTCAGCTCTGGATTTCAAGAAGAAAAAGCCTCATTTTCAAATCAAAATTTGACTTTGCTTCATGAGGAATTCCAGGAGGAAATCCCTGTGCCCCAGGCAGAACCAGAGCTTGGGTCCATGGAGGAGCTTGTTTAACTGAGTGAACAGATGATGCATTGCTGCTGATGTCATGATTCAAAAACCCTCCAGGAACATGAGCAGCTTCACAGGAAGCTATAAAATTATCCCTTAAACTCCCCATAATTTAATTCCATTCCACTATTATTCCCTACCTTTGAGTCAGGGACTGCAGGCAGAAATAGAAACATCTCTGTAGCTGGGAAGGAGACAGTGCATGATCCCACCTGGAGAACGACTGAGAGCTGCACCAGGAGTTCTCCCATCACCACCCCCAAGGAAAGGCAATCATCTCATCTCCTCCCCCACAATGTGTTTAAATTAATAAGGCTGTAATTCCATTGTTGAATTCTGATAATAACGTCTCAAACCACAAGAGTAAAGCAATTACAGAATTGTATATTCCAAAATTACCCTCCTACCTCAGCCCTGTCTGACCCCCCTCTCCAATTAGCTCCACACACTGCGGGAGGGTGAGGCGCAGGGTACAAATGTCTGTGTGATCTCAGAGGTCTCTGACTCCACGCACAGCTTCCTGAGGAACTGATTCATTATTCATTTCTCCTGCCTCTGGTTGTGTTGAACTAGAAATCCAGCTCAGCTTCAGCCTGTCAGCATCGCTCCGTGGGGCTGGGGAAGGTTTCTCCACTCCTGGTTCCAGAGCCTGGACCGGCATAGTCAAGTTGCTGCCCACCAAAGGGGTGAGGAGGATGGGTTGGGAACCTCCCCAGGCCCTCCTGCTCCTGGAGCATCTCTTGCACTCCCCAGACCCCCATTCACTGCACACTGCATCCACCTGGGCCTGTCCCTGCAGCCCTCAGGAATTTACATGAGGTGTTGCGAAGGAAGTCTTCACTCAGAGGATGGTGAAGCACTGGAACATGTTGCTCAGAGAAGCTGTGGCTGCCCCTGGATCCCTGGGATTGTCCAAGGCCAGGATGGACGGGGCTTGGAGCAGCCTGGGCTGGTGGAAGGTGTCCCTGCCCATGGCAGGGGTGGCACTGGATGATTTTCAATGTCCCTACCAACTCAAACCATTCTATTCTATGAATTTGAGGTCTTTGCTCAGAGATCACCTGGGTTCCAATGATGCCACAGTCTCCTGGGGATAGACACAACATTCCTGTTTGTGACCTTCTGAATGGACCCCGTGACCGACACTTTCTAAGCTGAGAAACCCCAGTGAATGGGGAGCTCTGGCTCTCTGCACACGGGGGTCTCCTCAGCCCCTGAGGGTCTCACTCAGTCTGAGCCATGGGGACAGTCTTGCCCTCCAGGCTGGGATGTTTCAGCTGCCCTGCTGCCCCCTAAACCCTTTATGGTTCCTTCCCCCATTTTGGATGCATCTGCCCCAAGATCCTCATGTCATCCCATGTCACACCATGGTCCTGTCCCCTCGGCTCACTGAAGCCCACGCTCACACGATCATAGAATATCCTGGACTGGAAGGAACCCACAAGGACCATTGAAGCCCAACTCCTGGCCCTGAACAGGATCACCCCAACTTCAGCCTCCCAAACCCCACATCTCTCCACATGCCTCCAGATGTTTCAGACTTGACAAGAGCCCCCCCCCAGGCTGATCCACAGGTGATTTCCAAGAGCTGGGCCCCATTTGGAGAGCACTCCTACACTAGGAGACAAGGACACAACAGCCTGACCCCGCTGTCCTGGTGTTCCTGTGGGCCAACAGATACCACAGATGAAGGGGAAGGGAAGGACCATTTTCCCTATCGAGGACAGACAAATGGGAAAGTTCCACAACTTTCCAAGCTCCCACGTCCCAGCTATTGCTGGAGCTACAGGACAAACATTTCTGCCTGTATAAGGTCAATGGCTGGGTCTGGCTCTGCTTCCCAGCTGGTCACTTTGATAAGGGTTTGAGGGCAGAGCAGCAGGAGATGGAGTTGTAATTAGAACATCTCGTCTGCAGATGGTGTGTGGTGGCTCTGCCCCTCCCCAGCCTGACAAAACCCCCCTCAGTCAGAGCCAGCCTTGGCCAGCTGCACGTGGATCGTGATCATGGGGGCTGTAACTCTGAAATATTTAGACTTGTAGTCAATGAAAGGCACTGTTTACTTCATTCCTTGCCAAATTTTTTGTGGCTCATGAAGTGGAATATTTTCCCCCAGCCCAACTGCACTTGTCTGAGTAACTTGGGGTTTCATGTCAGTGGTGCAGTGACAGGAGCCGTACACAAGTGGGTTTGCCTTTCCTTCTGATGTATGTGCTGCTTCCAGCTGAAGGCAGACAATGCTTCTCCAGCTCAGCACAGAAAATGTGCTCAGCAAAGATAAAAGTACCTCTGTTCTCCCTGTTCTGCTCTTTGTGGTGCTCCCAGCCGTGGGCCCCCTTTCCACAGAAAGAGAGAACCTGGAGGTTTATGGGGGGACTGTGCAGCATCAGGGCATTGTGTTCCCAATAGCTTATGGAAGACCTTCAGGAAGTTCTGTCCCACCCCACTGTATTTTAAAACGTGCAGAAGCTGTGAGGAAGGTCACTGTCACCCCTTTGTTCCCCCTGAGAATTAACAAACAGCCACAGCAGCAAAACCTGCATGCCCTGAGCCATCTCCTCTCCAAATCTCTCTTCTTCACAGGGTGAGCAGACACAAGGACTCCCCTCCAAAACGGCCCCTCAGCAGCCCCAGCAGACGCAGTTGGTCCCCACACCTGCTCGTGGCAGCTGTGCTGGCTCCTGGCTCGGAGCTGGGTCCAACACTGAGCATCATCTGCTCGCAGCTCGTCTCCCAGCGGGATGCCCGGGGGGTCAGGAGCTAAAACAGGATCATAGACTGGGTTGGCTTGGTAGAGACCTTCAAGACCATCCTGTTCGACCCCCTGCCATGGGCAGGGACACCTCCCACCAGCCCAGGTGGTTCCAAGCCCCGTCCAACCTGGCCTTGGACACTCCCAGGGATCCAGGGGCAGCCACAGCTTCTCTGGGGGGCACACCAGGAGCTGCAGGTGGAGGCTCCTGGGGAGCACAAGGACTCCGGCTCTGCTGGACAGTGCCCCTTCTCCCTACTTTCTCCGGTGGCAAGAGGAGCAGGATGGATACAGCAAGAGACAGCTCCAATAGCTCAACAGGCATTGCCAAAGATTTTCCATCTCCTGCTGCCCAGCTGGAGCTCCGAGCAGACACTGCTCACACAGAGCCCACACAAGGCGGGTGGGGCGGCTCACGCTGCCAAAGCACCGTGAGACCCTTCCCACAGAGGCAGCACCCTGTGAGGGTGGGAAATGGATCCAAGCCCCTGCCCAAGCCCACCAGCACCACTGAGCACCACCCACCTCCTGGACCACATCCCACCGCCCAGAAGAAGCAGGACACAAACCCCCAGCTGGGCTTGCATGAGCTCTCCTTAAATATTAATAAGGTTTCCTTCTCTAAATGCTTCCAAAAAAATTCTATCCAGTCTCAACAATTGTCTAACGATTTCTGCTACAGACACAAAGTATAAAATATTCCAAAGACATGGAAATCACGCAGAATCCTGTCAGTGCATTTCAATTTTCAGAGCCTGGTGCTACTGGCTAAACAGATGCAGGATGTGTTCACTGCTGGGCTTCTCTCTGACACACAATCTCTTTAAAATCCTGAGGGAGTCCCATTTTAATTTACAGAAATTTAATGACAGTATTACTTGGGAAATTAGAGTTAACTTTTTAATGGTGTGTATTCCTCCATCTGACAAGGAGGAAGTGTGCTCGCAATAATAATCATTTCATAGGGCCATGTGGGTAAACAGCAAAGAATTTGTAGCAGTTTATTGATGATATACTCACAAAATAGTTCAATCACCTTTTTTTATCTTACCTGAATTTTCAGTGCCTTTCACCTGCATGACATGGTAGAATGGGAAACGAAAGCATTTGAAGTCTTGCCATTCCTCATTTAAATGAAGAGCTTTATTCCTGCTTTGTGGACCACAAAAGATGGTGGGAAACCTCTCAGATGGACTTGAACCCAGCCCAGTGAAGAGCATCTTTGATACCATCTCATTGACTGACTCCAAGCAAACAAGAGATGCTTGGAGTTGCCAAGAGGTAAAGACTTTCAGCCATGTCCACACCGAGGATCGATACTCCTGGGATATTTCAGCTCCAAGCCATGTTCAGCCCCACATGCATCACCTGCAGCTCCAACAATCACACCCATCCTTTTTCTTTCATCACCCTATTGAGAGCTCCCACAGAAGACTCTGCTGAGATTCTGTCCATTTCCAGGTATCCATTCTGCACATAAACATCAGATATTTTGGCTGCTCAGGAGACACTTCTTCCTTGGGCTGTGTTAAAATACCCATATTTCACAAACAAGCTCATCTCACGGTCTGATCCGTGTCCACCTGTCCATCTGACCCGGCCCCAGTTTTATCTACATTTTCCTCATCTGCAGGTAAATCCCAGCTATTCCCCTCAGCCCAGACAGTGCACGAGCAGCCAGAACGAAGACATCACCAAACCCCACAGTGTTCACTCTCAAACGTTCTGCAGCCCTTCCAAAGACAAGAAAATTAAGGAATTGATGTCTGATCATAAGCATGAAGAACTTCCCCTGTGGTTACAGTGCCCAAAGGAGTTCACCCTTTAGTTCGGGACCTGAGCACTGCAGAACATGCTCCTGCTTGGATGGTCCCATCCACACACTTCTCTTACAGACAGCAAAGCTGCCCAAGAGTCAAAGTGTCCAATAAATACTTCCCAGAATTCCAGACTGGTTAGGTTGGAAGGGACCATAAAGCCCATCCAGTCGCACCTCCTGCCCTGGGCAGGGGCACCTCCCACTCGTGCAGGTTCTCCAACCCTTCATCCTTAAGTTTTCCTACCTGGTTAAGTACCTGCCTGTGGCTGAACTCCTCGTGCCAACTGAAATCCCCTCGGGCTCTTGCAGCATCCTACTCCTTCACCCCATCCATGGGGAGGTGTGGAAGTGCAGGAGCAACCCCTACAGAGCTCCCACTTCCCCAAATATTTGAAGTTCTAGGGAAAATCCCCACACCCAGAGACAACGGAGCATATAATATATTGAAATGAAATACAAAGGTTTGAACAAGTGTATTTTTAGCAAAGCCAGCTGTGGTTTGAAATTTCAATTTCAAGGGAAATCCTGCAAAAAGCAAGGAATGAGGGAAGGAATATAAATCACAAAAGAAAGCTTCATTTCAGGAGGAAATTTCGGGGGGAAATCAGGGGTATCAACACAGCAGGAACTGCTTTAATTTCAATGTTCTTTTAACTTATACAGCCAGTGCATATTTAATAAATAATTATTATGTCTAATGAAACTAAACAGATCATTTGGCACAGAATGGTCTGAGAGAAGATACAACATTGAAAAGTTTTTTAAAGATAATCTTAGAAATTCCCTTTGCACCCCCCAGAAAGTTTCTGTCCTGTTTTCCGTGGGTGACCTCCCACAGTGCCCAGCCTGCTCCTGCTGGCACCGCTGTGACACCAGCAAAGCTCCCAGGATTGATGGTGCAAAGCGAAGCAGAAAAAGAAATGTTTTCTTTCGAGACCCTTCTGGTCCCCAGAACTGCCCAGGGATGTTCCATGTTCGGACACCCCTGCGCTGGCACAGGTAAAGCACCAGCACAACTCGAGAGAAACTCCAAGGATTTGCAACCAAACTCTCTCTTGGACGAGGAGATTATTTTTATTTTATTCTTGAGATATCGAATCCAAGCATCCTTCATCATCACCACTTGTCTCCTCTGCTTCTTGGGCTTAATTTCACTTTCTTTAGAAGAAACAATTCTTTCCAAGGCATCCTCATTCCTGCTCTGAAGCCCAGGTGGGCTGTGCCAGGAGAGGAGCCCCCAGGGGCCCTTTCTGTTCCATTTGCATCGGTGCAGAGCATCAGTGAGTCTATTCGGGGCCTCCCACTTCTTTAGGGAGGGGAAAGGAAAACCTTAAGGCTTGTAATTCTCATTTGAAAACCTTCTTCAACAGCCAGTGACCTAAATAAAGCTGAATTTCCTGGATTCATCCTGATGCTGCTGCTCCCCAGAGATGTGTGAGCAGAGATTCGGGTCTTGCTTGTCCTTGTGATAACAGGAGGGAGTTCAAAGGCACTGACTAAAGTGATGCACGAATACAAAATCATATTTTAGGAGTCCTTAAAAATTAATTGCGGCCCTTCCATTAGCCAACATATCTGCACAATATCTCTGGAATGCTGATGGGCCGTTTCTTGCTGCTCCTGCAAGTGCAGCTTCAATGCAGGTCTGTAGGAGAGGGAGCATTCCTCACACTGCCCTGTCCCCCAGGAGCAGGGCTGGGACCACTCCTTGGGACCAAACACATCCCAGGCTCCTCTCATTTTCTTCTTTGGAAGGAAGAGTCAGAGGAAGTCAAGGCTGCAGCTGGTGCAGCTCCCAGAGGAGCAGCCGGCGGAATGAGCTCCGACTGCCGCTGCCGGAGCTGCCGCCCGACCGAGGGGGCTGATCCACGGAAATCCTGCCATCGGCTCCTCTGGGGAAAATTCATTTAACTCATCCCCGACACATCAGCTGCTGCCACAGCCGCCCCAGAGTGTGTTTGCACTGAGTCCTGACAAGGGCAGCCTTCCTGCCAAGGCCAGGGACGGCACGAGACAGCGATGAACCGATGGCAAAATCGCTTCCTTTCCTTTCTTTGGTGGGACTGCAGAAAACAGCAACTCTGAAGCACCAGGCACCCAACAAGGGATCAAAGTAACCAAATCACTTCTTCCTGTTGTCCCCCAGCTCACGTGGAGAAATCTGGGGTTAACTGTGGGATAAGAATTCGTGGTAACATGGGCTGCTTCTCCTGAGCATCGAGTCCTGCATCCTGTGGTTTATTAGGAGGAAACTGTCCGTGAAGGAGGGTGAAGAAACTGCAAGACGAGACAAAAACACTTTCCAGTGCCTAAAGGGGCTCCAAGAAAGCTGGAGAGGGACCTTGGAAAAGGGCCCGGAGGGACAGGCCAAGAGGGAATGGCTGCCCACTGCCAGAGAGCAGTTAAAGACCCAACATTCCTGTTCAACCTGCACTTAAGGGGAAAACGTGGACAGCTCTGCAGGAGGGGACACTGCTCACTGGTCATCACGAGGGAAATAAGGACAAGGGAAACATTTTATCCACTCCCTCCTAACTTTCCACTAGGGAAACTTTCCTGTGGGAATCATCACAGCCAAAGAAAGCAGCTGTTTTGTGCATTCACACTGCAATTACCGAGGTAATTAACAGCAGCACCATTTCCTGAGGGGCCCAGTTGACTCACTGAGCCTTAAAACCTTTGAGTGCTAGGACAGGCTTTAGCTTTATCTTCCAGTGAGCTGGATGCATGTGCATCCCTTCTCTGCCGTGAAAGGGCTCAGAGGACAGCAGAGGCAACATATCTGGTCTGAAAATCAGCACATCAGGGAATGGAAGTCCTGGGCAAACCTCTGGCTGCTGGAGCCCTTTTCTGCCTGGTGTTCCCTGCCCCTTGGCTTTGCATTTTCCCTTGGAGAATCTCATGTCAGCCGAGGGTTAATGTATATTCCTACCTATTTGTGCTATTGAGTTGTGTCAGAAAAGAAGAAGACTTGGAATATATTAAGAAGCTGAGTATAATAGTGTGTTGTTACTGCAGTTTTGAACAGCCTATTGTAGGTAAGACACGTGGAGACACCCTCAGCATCCAGAGCTCTGGGAGGAAACAAAAGGCAGAGTCCCCATGTTGATGGCAATTCCAGACATAATTGATGCCTTCACACAGATTCTGACTGTTCCTAATGGAGGGAAATGATGTTAGAACAAGGCTGTGGAACAGTGATTTAAAGATTAAACTTTTTCAAGTTGTGTTTGCTTTTAAAAGAATAATAGTCTCATCTGCCATATTCGGTATATAAAAATCTCAACCTGGGTTGAAGTTTTCCACGTTGAAGTGCCCTGTGTGAGTTGTTTTAGAAAAAAAATGGGTTTTCCTACCCACACATACCTGTTTTCAGTGCAGTGCCTTGAAATATGTTAATTTGCTGCCCGAAGGCTGAATTTTAAATAGATTCAGACAGAAACACTGAAGTCAGAAAACACTTCCATGATCAGAGTCCACCCTGTGCCTGACCCCCACCTTGTGACCCAGCCCAGAGCACTGAGTGCCACGTCCAGTCATTCCTTGGACACCCCCAGGGATGGGGAATTCACTAAAGGCTCTTGAAAGTCCAAATGGAAACTGCTCCGTGATATGCTCAGGCGTTTTGAACATCCTTAATCACTGGGAGCAAAGCTTCCCAAAAAACTTCAGTCCCAGAGGCTCTGAGGTAGCTCCAGGTCTGCCTGCACTGAAGGTTGGAGGTAGAAAAAGGGTGGCGAGTGTTGCATTTTCAGTGGCTCCTACACCACCCCAGGATGAGAAGCAAAGGATAAGTGAGAATAAATTAAAGCTTTCTTGCCAGTAGAGCTGAAATAAATCGTAAGGAAAATGTTTCCACATCTGGTTACAACTCACCCAAGGGACTAATTTGACAGATGACTATGGAGAAGAGGAGGTGAGGAGCATCTCCCTACATCTGCTTCAACTAATATTCCTAAAGCCTTGGAAGTTTTTGCCTTCTGCTCATCCATAACCCAGAGCAAGGACATGACAAAGCCAGTCCCTTCTGGCTCATATACCAGGGACCAATCTGTGCCTTTCCACTTGCAGCAGCATTTTGATTCAACACACATTCCCCCTGCTTGGAGAGAGGAGCCAGCCCTGTCCCTGTCCCTGTCCCTGTCCCTGTCCCTGTCTCTGTCCCTGTCCCCACCAGTGCTCTTCCACAAAGAACGAGCTCCAGACCAATTAGGCAGTCACACAACGTCCTGCAGAAGTTTGCACAGAACTGGCAAGTGAATTCTAATTCTCTGAAGCTGCTCTGCTACCTGAACTCCTAATTGAGTAACTTACTACTGCTTAAAATGCTTAATACATTGTTAAGAGCCCGATGGGGTTCTAGAAGACACTGAAACGCAGGTACCAGGGAGGTGCTGAAGGTCTGAGCTCTGCCTGTGCCTGGAGAAACAATGAAATCCTGAACTGACAATCGTTCCCCCAGCGCTTCCCCTGCGGTGCCAAAACACAAACTAAATGCAAGAATCATTTCAGCCTTGTAAAAGTACATCACAGAACATCTGCTGATTCACCACGTTTACAGGGGAGGTGGCACTTGGGGACGTGGAGCAGTGGTGGCCTTGGCAGTGCTGGGGAACCATTGGACTCCACGGTCTCGGGGGGCTTTCCCAACCATAACAATTCCACGATTCCTTACTTTCCAATGCATTGCTGACATTTTTGTCACTTTGAGGCCTCTGCAGCCAGCGCCCCTGCTGCCACCAGCCTCCCAGGTGGGTCACCACGATGCTCACCTGCACTGCTTACCTGAGAGCAGGTTCCCACGGGCCCCCCATCAACACGTGTGGGGTGAGACCCCATCTCCCATGGGACACACGAGGGCATCAGGCTGCCCAAGGCCCAGAGCAGACCCTCTGCACGGCGTGGTACAGCCCAGGGGACACTTGGGCTCCAGTGCCGACCTCTGCTACCTCCACTCAGCACCCCTGACTCCCCTCTCCACCCTGGCTGCCTCTCCTTCAGGTCTCTGCCCCCCACTCCAGCTCTGGCTGCTGCTCCCCACTTAGCCAAGCCCACGAGCAGCGCCACACGCCTGAAGCTGCTCCAGCCCCGTGCCCAGGGCTTGGCAGTCCTGGGACAACTCAAGACACACACGTGGGAAGGGCCCCAAGTGCCAGCGGGGGCATGGCAGAAACCCACTTCCCAAAGCCACTTCCCAAAGCCACTTCCCAAAGCTCACCTTTGGGCAGGTGATGCGGCTCCTTCTCTGCACCTACAGCAGAGCTCCCGCAGCCCCTGGGAGAACCCGAGCAATGTTTAATTTGTTCGAGGTCATCAGTGCTTTGATAATGAAGCTGCAAACCCTTTTAAAAATAGAAATTAAAACAATCCAGCCTAACCTCGCTGATAAACTCTGAACTGAGCAAGAGCTCAAGTTAATTCTTCTTTGAAAAGCAGATTTTTCTGCGTGTGCTTTGAACTCTCTCTGCCATTCCCACACAAATCTTTGATAATATTAATGAGCTCCAGAATGTGCCGAGGAATCTGTTGGCTGTGTCAAAATACACGTCGTGGGGAAAACTATTTGGAAGTGATAAAGGAGGCAAGGGGTAGATAATCTCCCTGGCAGTATCAAAGGCATTAAATCCAGTTCCAAGGAGATCATTAAAAGTTGTGCAGCCTAAAATGCAAATCAGTGCACGCGTAAGGGCTGAGCTGGAAACTGTCCCGAGGGTTTAAGGTGAATTCCACAGAAATCTGGGCTTGTAAAATGGATCCTCTGTGCCTTGGCTGGGGCTTCCTCAGCTGACAGTTTGCAGAGCAGTTGAGGTTGGAAAAGACCTCCAAGACCAGCGAGTCCAACTGTGAACCCAGAACCACCACGTTCCCCTCCAAACGAGTGGCCTCAGGTGTCACATCCACACCGCTTTGAACACTGCCAGCGGTGGGGACTCCGCGCCCGCCCTGGGCAGCGGTGCCAGGGCTGGACAGCACTTCATGTGGAAAACTTTTTCCGAATACTTAATATCCTGGAATCCCAGAATGGTTTGGGCTTGGGAGGGACCTCACAGCCCACCCAGTGCCACCCCTGCCATGGGCAGGGACACCTCCCACCAGCCCAGGGTGCTCCAAGCCCCGTCCAACCTGGCCTTGGACACTGCCAGGGATCCAGGGGCAGCCACAGCTTCTCTGGGCACCCTGTGCCAGGGCCTGCCCACCCTCCAAGCCAAAGATTTCTCCCCTGGTACAACATGAGGCCATTCGAGGCCAGTTCTGAGTATTTTTTTCTCTTTTTGGACAATATTTTTAACTAATATAATTTTCAAGACTTTTCACTAAAAATGGTGTTCCAGAGAGACTTAAGGAGAAGAAAAACTTTCCACAAATCCAGTAAAGGAAGCAAACATTTTTTCCCTTGGCAACTTTGAAACTCTCACTTTGCTTTTGGAGAACTGAAACATCAGTGAAATTTCAGATTCTGCCCTTCCCTTCTCCCTTCACTCTTACTCCTCAACTCCACCTTTGCTCCCACCTTTGAAAGCAAAATTCAGGGGTTTGTTTGGTTGCTGTGTGATGGAAACTCCACATTCCCATAATTCAGAAACAACACACCGGCCACAGACCTGAACACCTCAGGGCCTCATCCTGCCTATCCCACCGTCTGCAAAATCAATCCCATGCTCTGAAACCTCTGAAAAATTCCCCAGGGTTCCTGAGGGCCCTGCCATATATACCACCACTCCAAAAATTCACCAGGAAAAATTATCCTGACCTTTCCTGGTCTGTAATACTTTCTAAGCCTCCCATTATTATTGCTGATTTTTCCTTTCTGCAGGATCCTTACAATTTTTATTCTTTCTTACAGTTTAGTTCCCCAAATTAGATGCAGCATGTTAAGATTAACAACATCAGAGCCACCTAATGATATGCAAATCCTCAAAGCACTCTTCTATTAATATCTCCCAGAATATTGATTTTTTGGGGCTGATATTTACTGGAGCTTAGAATTGTCCAATTGTTTCCATCCCCCTGCTGAGGTGAGTTAGAGACACACAGGACCACCCAGAGCAAGGCATGAAACTTCTGCCCTTCAGGGGGGAACTTAGGGTGGGAAATGCCCTCCTAAACAATGTTATGGAGTTGGAATCACAGACTCATGGAATCCTTAGGGTTGGAAAAGCCCTGCAAGCCCACGGAGCCCACCCTGTGCCCGATGCCCACCTTGTCCCCCAGCCCAGAGCACTCAGTGCCATGGCCAGTCCTGCCTTGGGCACCTCCAGGGCTGGGCACTCCAATCCTCCCTGGGCAGCCCCTGCCAAGGCCTGACTGCACAAGGTCTGCAAGGAAGACAGAACCTCTCTTTGAGCTTATTTTCAGGAAAACAAGTTGCTTTTTCTACGCTCCTGTCTCCTGAATTTGTGTGCAACAAAAAAAGAACCGATGAAAAGCTAAATTGTTATACCAGGCCATTTCCATCATCTACTCGTGCACCATCTGTATTATGCATGTCTGATATTTGCAGGAAAAGCTTGGTTTAAGAATTTGTTAAAATACGAAAATGTGTTGGAGTAAATATTGTAGTGTGACTCTTCCCATAAAAATTGGGAACATTTCCCCTTTTCTTTGACTTCATAGTGTGTCTGTAGCTACCCATGAGGTGCCCACAGACACAGGGGAAGGCTTCAGGTGTTCCAAGGTCAGGCCAAGCCTGCTGGGACTCCAAACCAGCCCTTGGGAACATCTTTTCCCCATCAATGGGCTCCATCCTCCTTCCAAACGCCGGAGCCGCCACCACCGAGTGCAGGGTGTGTTGGGTACAAGCACGGGAATTAAACCCCACATTTCCCACGTGGAATGAACACCCTGACACAAGCGAAGTCCCTTCTCCAGGATGTAAATCTGCCACGCTCTGTGACAGGACTCCAGCAGTGCTGTGTCTGCAGGGCTGATTCCAGTCCCAGGAGCCGGCAGATGTTTCCTTCCCTCCAGGAGGGAGATTGTGCCTGGAATGCTGAGCCATATGTTCATGGAGGTGAAGCTGTCAGGAAGGGAGGCCAAAGCTCCACAAAGCAGATTAAAAACAGGGAAAGAACAAAAAATGGCAGAGCTCCTGGAAGAGCTGAGCAAGGACCCCGAGCAGTGCTCAAAGCCACCCACGAGGACGTGACCACCTCCAGCAGCACGGAAATTAGTCCAGCTACTGCTGGACAACTCCTCTGGCAAACTGCCTCAATTGTTAATTCTTCATGAACAATTTAATGAGAAAAATGAGGGGGGAAATACATTTTGAAACGAAATGTATTTCCCCAAACAGTCTTTGTGTACAAGATACCCATAAAAGTGACCCCGGGATACGGAGACTTTCCCTCCCACTCCCCATTAAATGCAGCCCTTCCTCTGCAGGCCAGCACAAAGCCCCTGCAAATCCCTCTCTAGCCAAGGACTAGTTTGCAGGTTGGTGGGTTTGACCTGCAAGTCTCAGATGGTTGATTTTCTGTGTGACTCCAGGAGGGTGACTCAGGCCAGGAGGAAGCAAATCCACGTAAGAGCACTGGGGCAGCCCAGGGCTGTGTGAAGTGGTCACTTATTCTTGGAAGAAATCTCCTTCCAAATAGCTTTTAGTACTTCTCTTACAAAGAGCAGATCCAGGGGATCACTCCACTCTGTTACAGCAGTGGGTGCAGTGAGGTTTTATTCTTGCCTTATTTGCTTGTCTTTTTCCTTATTTTATCCCATTGCTCTGTCCGAGTTTCTGTACACGGCTCACTCTGTATTGGGCTGGGTGGGAATACAGAGCTTTACCTGGCTGAGGCCCATTTTTCCCGTGGTACAAAGGCAAAAGGGAGGACAGGCTGCTGAATGTTACTTTCAGAGTGTCAGATCAGGTCAGACAATACTTCGTTATCCCCAAACCAGGGAAATACACGTGTTGTGAAGCCACAGGAAGGCACTTGGCACTCCTGGCACTTAAGAAGAGCGAAACAAATCTTGAACATCCTCATCCCCGTGACCCAGGTGCAAGTGCTACAGACACAATACTGCTTCCCAAAGGAGCTCTGCTACAACCCAGTCACTACTTCCTTCACTAAGTGCTTTTTTTCATACTCTCAATTTCTGTTTTCACCCCGAAAAAGAGTTTTCAGAAAACAAAACTTAATATAGACCACAGAGGAATTTATTCATAAATTTGCCTTTGGGAACTAGCAAGTAAGAACACATTTAAACATATAAAAATACATTAGAGCAGCTCAGAAGGCTGAGATTTCTCTGAAATTTGTGTAGTTAGAGTCTCATCATTGATACCATCACTGCTGCAATATTGCAGGGATCATCAGAGACCAGGTGGATTTCTGTCCATGGCAGATCCATGCCAGCGACATCAGCACATCACTGGGCAATACTGAATATATGGCAGAGATTTGTAGGAACTTAGAAAGTTCTTATCCAAGCAAACAGTGCTTTTCCATAGAATGGTTTGGGTTGGAAGGACCTCGAAGCCCGTCCAATTCCACCCCCTACCATGAGCAGGGACACCTCCCACCAGCCCAGGGTGCTCCAAGCCCTGTCCAACCTGGCCTTGGACACTGCCAGGGATCCAGGGGCAGCCACAGCTTCTCTGGGCACTCTGTGCCAGGGCCTGCCCACCCTCCCAGCCAGCAATTCCTTCCCAATATCCCATCTGACCCTGTCCTCTGGCACTTGTCTCTAAATCCCGGGCTTTGCCATGTGGAACAAACAGAGCTGCCTCCAGCTTGGAATCCAGCCATGGTGAGGGGGCTGCCAGGAGGGCACCAGGACATGCTGTGTGCCCTTTCCATGCCCAGCGGTACCACAGCCCTGTCCCACCTGCCCAGAGGAGCCGGGGCCTCTTGGGGTTTGTCTCAGGCTGTTTCCCACGCTCCTCACTTGGGGCAGGAGCAGAGCAGGAGGGGATATCTGCTTGTGGAGCAGATAAACTGAGCCCACAAACGGGGGGTGAAAATCTGGGCAGTGTCAAGTGCTGAAAAGCGACAGCGTGGGATTTAAAAGCAAAATGGCCCTCACTGACTGTGCTGGGCAAGGCAGGTAACCTGTCCTCCACACCTGCATCTGAACTGGAGTGTCCTCTGAAAATATTAGAGGTACACAAGGCATTTGATCCTCTCAAGTGTTATGTGCTTGTGGTGATTCAGTTTCAAAAACTATGTAAAAAGCAGTTTTCATCTTCAAACAATTTCTCTGGCACATCCTCCATGCAGAATCGCAGAATCACTAAGTCTGGAAAAGAGCTGCAACATCATCGAGTCCAACCTTTGACCAAAGACCACAACATCCTCCTTCTTATTCATTGCCCCCTTCACAAGGAGCACTTGTAAGATTCTACAGCCAGGCTGCAGAAAAGAGTTAAATTTTTACTGAACATTTTAGACAAAACCACCAGCAATCTGCACACTGTATTCACTTAGAGGCAACAAAAGGAGCCATCCTGATTTCTGAGTACATAAAGGACAGATTAAGCATGCTCCATTGCAGTTCTTAACCTGTTTTGTAGCTTCCTTTAAATAAGAAATCCCTCTCTGCCCACTGGCAGCCTGCTCCTAAACCTTTGCAATAATGCTTAATAACAACATTTAACAGATGCCTTGAATGACACCCAGATTCTGCTTTGTCATTCCTTTTCCAGCCTCATCTGCCCCAGATTTCAGCAGTTCCCTAAAGAACTTGAGACCCAATGCAGAGATCCAGTGGCTAGTTTGGCTGGAGCTTTGCAGTAATTCTGCTGATTCAATGTCCACAATTCCAGGGAATAAATGTCAGGGAGACCTGCAAGCACAGCGATTTTCAGGCAGCTCCCGCAGTCCCTACTAAGCTGAAGGAGTGGTTCATCGTGCCTGTGCAGGCAGAGCATTTGAAACTGGCAGCACATGGGCAGAGTGACAGAGGGAAGAAAGAGCAGCTGAACACATCGATTTCCTCTCTGAACCTCTGTTGTGTAGAAATACAAAAGGTCTTTGATCCTTGAGAGCAGGAAATGGCCCTGATGATCCTCAGAGATCACAGAGGGATGTTGTGCACAGGCACCTCATGGTAACACACCCCTCTCCAAATCTCTTGTACATTATCTGACTTAAGGCCTGGAACTGGAAGGTTTCACTTCCATAAAAGTAATTGCTCTTAATGAATGCTTTGGAGCTTTGCTGGGCAATATCAAATGTTCCTCCAATGGCACTGTGCATCCCGGTCTACATGGCCAAGGCAAACATAGATATTTGCCATTCCCTTCCCGGGTGGGCTGGTTCCAAGGCCAGATCATAACCACACAGGATGTCATGGATTCACAGACTGCTTTGGGTTGGAGGGAACATTAAATTCCATTCCATTTCAACCCCTGCCACAGGCAGGGACACCTCCCACCAGCCCAGGTGGCTCCAAGCCCCGTCCAACCTGACCTTGGACACTCCCAGGGATCCAGGGGCAGCCACAGCTTCTCTGGGCACCCTGTGCCAGGGCCTGCCCACCCTCCCAGCCAGCAATTCCTTCCCAATATCCCATCTAAACTGACACTCTTTTAGTTTAAAACCATTCCCCCTTGTGATGTTTCCAAATATAAAGCACCGTCTTTGAGAAGCACATGGAGCAACCACCACAATGCAGGAACTGAGCTCACCTGCATTAGCCACATGCTTCCAGCCAGGGCTGCTCCACAGGCACAGGATCCTTGTGGCTGCCCATCATGGAGCACCTCAGCAGGCCAAAATTGTCCTTGGAGACCAAAGAAGTAGAGAAAGCGGGAGGAAAGGTCCCTGCTGTAGGTGGGGAGCTGATCCCAACACACACAGAGCTGCTGCCTCCCTGCCAGAAGCGCAAGCAGGGAATAATTAATCCCAGAGATCGGCACAGCTGAGTGAGGTGCCTTGGGAGCTGCTCTCACCCCCGGCCCTGGCCCGCTTGGGTCTGTCAGCATTTGCAGCTCACCTTTGGGTCAAGTAGTTGGTTTTACAATGTGCCCATCACAGATATTGGGGATTGTGAGCTCCCACCCACCCATCCACCCACCCATCCATCCATCCATCCGTCCATCCATCCATCCATCCACCCACCCATCCATCCATCCATCCATCCGTCCATCCATCCATCCATCCATCCACCCATCCATCCATCCATCCATCCGTCCATCCATCCATCCATCCATCCACCCATCCATCCATCCATCCATCCGTCCATCCATCCATCCACCCACCCATCCATCCATCCATCCATCCGTCCATCCATCCATCCATCCATCCATCCATCCATCCATCCACCTACCCATCCATCCATCCATCCATCCATCCATCCATCCATCCATCCCCCCATCTATCCACACCCTTATTGCCTCTCATGTGTTACAACCTCTCCCTCTCTGGCTTTCCCTCACCTCCTTCCTCTCCCAGCTTGCAGCCCATCTGAGTTCATGGCATTTTTTCTGGAGATAACTGAACTATTAATTTTCGTTGTCCTGGTTCTTCTTCTCTGCTGTAAAAGGGGAGGTTATTTCTCTTGGTATTCTTCCTGAATCAATAATTTTATTCAGCCCATCTGCTCTGACTTCAGCTTGTGCACCTTTAATTTGCAACTATTTGTTAAAATATCAGAAATGTAATTATTCCAGCAATGCCACAGGTGTGAGAGACACAACATAAAAATAAAAATTAATCAAGGCAATGTTTGAATAGTTTAAAATCAGAGTTTACCTTGTTAAGCTGAAAAAAATAAACACGGAGAAGGGGCCTGCCAAGGTTAAGTGAAGGTGTCACAGATGGTGGTGGCATGGAGGGACGCAGCCTCAGATGGCTGGGATTGCAGGGAGGAGGCAGAGGGCAGGTGAGATCTTCAAGGCAGGCCTGGGTGAGCAGGCTCAGCCAAGAGCAGCTTTAGTTAAAGCTTTAACTCTGCAGTGGCAATACCTGTCTGTGGAGTCGTCAATATTTAGGGGATGAAGACCCGAACAACTGGAAGTGATCCCAAAGCAAGGTCCCCAAAGCTCCAGAGGGACCTCCTCCCCATTCCCCCAGGGCACTGAACTCAGAGCTTTGCTCACTGAGATGCTGAAGCCCCATGAGAATCAAAACAGTTCATTAAAGGTGTGCATTGTCTCTTGGATAACAGTAATTTTCCACAGCCTGACAGTTCATTAATGTCTCCTGTGGTGGTTCTGACTGTCCAGGTGCTGTAACTGAACACCAACATCCCTTTGGTGAGAGCAGGAGCATGTGCTGACCCAGCAGGGACAGGCACCAGCGCTGCCCAGGGGCTGCAGGGAGCCCTGGGGTGCCCTCCTCTCCCTCTGCCCTTCCGAAACACTCACCCACCTTTCTACCTGCCAGGAGGGGGGAGCCGGGGGGGTCGGGCTCTGCTCCCAGGGAACAGGGACAGGAGCAGAGGGAACGGGCTCAGGTGCGACAGGGCAGGGGCAGGGGGGACATGGGGAGGAATTCCTGCCTGGAAAGGGTGGTCAGGCCTTGGCAGGGGCTGCCCAGGGAGGGTTGGAGTGCCCAGCCCTGGAGGTGCCCAAGGCAGGACTGGCCGTGGCACTCAGTGCTCTGGGCTGGGGGACAAGGTGGGCATCGGGCACAGGGTGGGCTCCGTGGGCTCGCAAGGCTTTTCTAACGTTAACAATTTGGTGACCTTTCCCAGACCTTGACCCTTCCCAAACCTCTCTGCTCCACATTTCCATGCTCACACCTGGGGAAATACCTGGAAAACAGTGATTGTGAGGATTGTGCCCACCCAGGAAGCTGCAGAGGAGTTCAACACAGGCACTGGCACAGCAGGAATGATCCCTACTGCCCAATGTCATAGTTCTGCACTTCCTCATTGATAGCCCCGAGCAACAAGAGCAGGTTATGCCCCGCTCCTTCCCTGAGTCCTGAGCTCCACCTGATTCTCCAGGGACTCCGGATTCCCTTCCGTGCAGACGTTATTTTTACAGGCACACTTCTGGCATTGTGAGCAAACATCATCTGCAGTGCAGCCTGATCCCAGTGTTGATTCCTCTGTTCCACTGTTTGCTTTCCTGTTCCTCCAAGTGAAGCTGCTGCCTCTGCTCCTAAAGAAAACAGCTGCATTGAGATGAGATCCAGCTCCTGTTTCAGCACATGCTGTCATGAGCAGAGGTTTCATTATGCTGGGGAGAAGACTTTGGATCCCCTAGGAAATACACTTCTAAAATGGATATTTGAGGATTCCTACCCAAATATGTAGGAGGGAGGCATAAGAGGTACCCTCACGCAGCTGCCAAAACCTCACTGTGGATTAGGAAAGGAAGATCCTGAAGCAGAAGAATGAGTTCAGCTCCCTGCTCCCACTATGGAGGGACAGAGAGATAGTGAAATGATAGAGGGAAGGGCTGGATGGGATATTGGGAAGGAATTGCTGGCTGGGAGGGTGGGCAGGCCCTGGCACAGGGTGCCCAGAGAAGCTGTGGCTGCCCCTGGATCCCTGGCAGTGTCCAAGGCCAGGTTGGACGGGGCTTGGAGCACCCTGGGCTGGTGGGAGGTGTCCCTGCCCACGGCAGGGGTGGCACTGGATGAGTTTTAAAATCCCTTCTAACCCCAACCATTCCATGAGTCGATGAGAGATGGCTCAGCATCATGTTTTTGCTACATTAACACCAGCAAAGCTGGCAGGGAATTTCCCACCCCAGGAAATAGAAACTCTCAGGCTTGATGTCAGAGAGCATTCAAATTGTGCCCTGCCCCACAACTCTCCTTGGGATCAGCTTCCCAAATTTACTTTCTAGTTTTCATCATGACCTTCCACAACTCTTCCTGAGCAGGTTTATTTTAAAGGAGTGACTGCAGCCCACCCCAAACAGGCATTTAGCTGCATTTAGCCCTTCTCAACAAGAAGATAAATTGCACCTTAAGTGTAGAAGTAGAAATGAAAACTGCAAACTATTTTCAGCACAGCACCGAGAGTGGGGCTCATGCATAATTAAATCCCTGAATTCCAATGTTAAAATGATCTTAATGCAAAATTAAAGGTCCCATTTTAATAATGCCATCAATATTTTGCAGCTCTGGGGCTTGGTATTTCCGTGCCATTCAGCAAGAGGAAGAGCTCTGGTTCGGGGAGGGTCTCAGTTCACTGGCTCTTTTCCTCTGGATCCACATCAATATTTATGTTCCACTGCTGAGTGCTCATGGAAATGCCCTGGCTCCTGTGTCCACAGGCGGGAAAAGGGGCTGACAGCATTCCTGAGTGCTTTAATCTCTGGGATTGAAGTGACTCAGTTTCAGGAGGAGGGATGAGTTTGCAGAGCAGCATCCCAGGACTGGAAGTGATTCCCGTGGGAATCCTGCAGGATGTGGGGGCTCAGCATGGCCACAGGGATGGGAGTGACGATGGACTGACCCAGATCCCTGTGTCTCCCACTGTTGGGATCGATCCCTGCCTTTGTGGAGCTCATTTTAACCCCAAATTCAGCCAGTTCACAACGATGTTTTGTTGCCTAGGGAGGTTGTGGGCTCCCCATCCCTGGGAGTGTCCAAGGCCAGGCTGGATGGGGCTTGGAGCACCCTGGGCTGGTGGGAGGTGTCCCTGCCCATGGCAGGGGTGGCACTGGGTGGGCTGTAAAGTCCCTTCCAATCCCACCCATTCTGGGATTCTGTGTTTGCCAAAATTAGGGGTTTTTTAACCAATTACCAGCAGCTGCCCTTCACTGCCTTCCCCTTCTCATGCTGCAAATGTTTGGATCTGATTCTCCTCCCCAGTGCTGTTTCCATGGTTTTCCAATATTATGCAGCTCTTATATCACAAAAGTTGATGGTTTGCTATGCTGAGATCTAGGGGTTTGCAGAGGATCTCAAACCCATCTGCTCTTTGCTGTTGCCACCCTTCATTTCAGTGCTGCTGTTTATTTTCCTCACACGATTTACCCCCATCCCAGAAAACTGGTCAGCTTCTGGAGAGATGAGAAAAAGGGATAAGAAGGAAATTAAATGTGTTTTTTTGGTGCAGTTCCATTCCCAGCTGCTGCTGCTGGAGCCTGGCCCTGCATCCCCAATGCCACTCAGACTTAGTGCAGGGCATTAACTCGCATTCTCCATTAAAGCTCCCAAATCTGCTCCGCCAGGGCCGTCGCGGAACCTCAGGGATGTATTTCCGAACGAGAGAGGGATTGGAAAAGCTTAAGGGAGCAGCTCTCTGGGGCCGAAGGGCTGGGAGAACTGCCCAGAGAAACCAGCCCTGGCGCTGGGCTGGCTGCCACAGGTTTAAACTTTTTTAATTTTTAGTAATTTTATTTTGCATATATATTGCAATAATTTTATTGCAGCATCTCAGCTTTACTGCCAGTTCAGCAGGAGAAAAAGATGTCTCGTTATTTCTCCTCTAGAATTCCACGTCTGTGTCTACAGATGATCTCTACGAGACCAGATTGCTATCTGTAACTTATATGGAATATAGAGATATAGAGATATAGATTAGAGCTAGATTGCTATCTGTAATTTATATGGAATATAGAGATTAGAGCTAGATTGCTATCTGTAACATATATGGAATAAAGAGATATGGATTAGAGCTAGATTGCTATCTGTAACATATATGGAATAAAGAGATATGGATTAGAGCTAGATTGCTATCTGTAATTTATATGGAATATAGAGATAGAGATTAGAGCTAGATTGCTATCTGTAACATATGGAATATAGATAAATAGATTAGAGTTAGCTAAAACACATCTATTCAAACAGGTGTCATCTAATGGAGATCCACATAATCTATGTAGATACAGGTACAGGCAGAGGTATAGCTTTGATATAGGTGTAGATGAAGTAAAATGCATCTATTTACATATAGATACAGAGCCACACATATATAAAAATTTTAACATATAACAAATCAATACACCAATATATGATTCTATATAATTATATAGTATATTAATTGGCATTAGTATTATATTACTATATGCTACATAATATAATATTGTGATATTATAGTACATTACTGATATTAATAAATATTTTATTAAAATTAAATTGCATATTGATATTATATATGCAATATATTACTGTATAGTGAATATATATTTTATATACAATATATGATATATGGTTATATAAATATATATAAAATATAACGTACAGCTATAAAGTACTATATACTATATACATATAGTATCATATTTTGTATAGAAATATCTAAAAGATATAAACTATAACATACCAAATGTGATGTTTATAATATAAAGACGTGATATTAGAGTATCTCCTGGGCTGCACATCCTTGACCCAGAAACACAGGCCAGGAAACAACAGCTGGGCAAGTTATTGCCGAGAATTCATTCAGTGCAGTCTGAGTTAAACTCCCCCCCGGGTTTTGTGGCACAAATGGGTGTCTAAGAAGGAGAAATGAGTGCCCCTCTTGTTCCCTGCAGTCCCCCCTGACGCAGCCCCCTTTCACCCGGAGTGGTGCCAGTCCCTGCCCTTGGCACCCGGGGCTGTGCCCCCTCTCCCCCGGGGCAACAGGCAGGGCGAGGCAGAGGAGGGTGAGCGGGTGGGGCAGAGGAAGGGCAGGGCACTGGAGCCTGGGCTGCTCCAGAGAGTGCACCGAGATCTCATTAACACAAAGCAATTAATGTGCGTTTCAATTCCTTTGGAGCCTGGCTCCGGGAGGGAGGTGTTGGGTGACTGCTGGGGGAAGGCAAGCCAGAGAGACACGGCTCCCTCCTGGGTTTGGATCTTTGCAACCCAAAGGGAAAGCAGGAAGGAAAAAGGGTATTTCTGGGACTCTGGCAGCGTTGCAGGCACTTCATTAGGATAAATCATTGCTGGCATGTGGGAGTTGTGACCCTCAGGGCACATCAAGTCGCTGTTATAGAAAATTTGCCAATCGCTGGTAAAAACTGAAGCAAAGCCCTGGTGAGGGTGGGCTGGTGGAGCCTGAGGAGCATCCAAGCCGTGGGTGGTCTTCAGAGAGGGCAGCCTGCTCCGGGAAGGGAACCAGAAGGAAAAGTGCTGGGACAGAACCGGGAATAAACAAGACTGGTGTCTATGAGGGAAGGATAAAGAGCATTGTGGATAAAACAGCACCTGCCTGGGCCTTGCTGTGGGGGAGTTATAAAAGGCTTTCAGTGAGGAGCCTGTTGCTGCTGGAGAGGAGCCTCAGATCCCGGGGTCAGCCTGGATACCGGCGGGAATATATTCAGAGGTGCTGGAGCAACACACACCTCAGAGATCGCTTGGTCATGGAACACCTGCAGTTTCATGAGGCAAATTGGCAAACCGAGGGAATCAGTGGGAATCACAAGTTTAGGGACTGGGGAAAAGATGAGAAATGGAATTGCAAACCATCACCTCCTGCCTGGAGACAGGACTGGAGAACAAGGCTCTGCATTTCCCTGCCGGAGCAGGGATTGCTGGCACAGGCAGTGGAGTTGGGATGTGCTGCAGTGCTACCCCACGGAAGAGCTTCCCTTGGAGGATGCTTTGATGTGCAGACAAGGACTGCCCGAAGAAAGAACAACCCAGAAATGAACCGAGGCTTCAGGTGAAGGACCTGAGGCCAGATTTGGGGAGCAGGTCTGCTTTGAGTGTCTCACAGAGAACAAAGTCTCAGCTTGTATTGCAAATACTTTGCCTAAGTGAGCACAGGAGGAAACAATGAGGAAATGGAGCATCCCCAGGAGCCACCACGCCAGGAACAAACTGCTCCTCTACAGGCAGAATGAGTTTTCCCTTCCTCTTTACCATGGGCTCAGCTGCTCAGCCCCCCCAAAAGGAATTTAAAAAAAAAATCAAAAAGGAAGAGACTTCAGAATGGAATTGATTTTAAGGGTCTTTTCCAACCTAAATGCTTCTATGAATTGCCTGTAAGTGGTATTGTCCTCCCAGCCACTCATCAGATTGTGGACAACAATGTACTTGGAAGCAAAAGCACCTGCACTACTGTTCATTCTACCTGATATTACTGGGGCTGGTCTCCTCACCCAGAGAGACTTCAAAGCATCCTAAATCCTAATAAACTCTCAGCTGTATATCTCATTGCAATGAGCCACATCAATAAACCCTCAGATGACAAAGTGTGCAACTTCCATCCGTTCTACACATTCCATCACACAACTGCTTTTATCCCTGTGCATTCCACTGCAGACAGGGCCTCCCTCCCCGCTCTCTGAGCTGGGAAAACCCAGAGATCTTGTTGGACACAACTGGGTTTAATAATACATGAAGGAACACAGTGAGAAACCAAAAAGTGTGATAAAAGAGATGCTATTTTAAGAGGTGCAGTGGAACAAGTATGCAGGTACAACCTCTCACCAGCTTTTAAGTGGGAAATGCTCCTCCTCCCCCTGTGTGGCTCCCTCCCAGCTTTCCCCAAATAAGCAGAGTTTTGCTTTGCTTATTTCCCCCTCCCCTTCTTTTCCAGAGAGGAAACACGCATCTTTCCTCCCATATTCATGAATTTTGCAGTAAGGCTCAGATTAAACTCCTGAGCAGCTCAGCAGCAGCAAGTGCCATGGCTGGGCCTGCTAAAAGGCCAGGGATTGAAAAAAAAACATCCAAACTCCAGAGAAGGAGGTGATTAACCAAAAATGATAGAAATGTATCAGAAGGAAATTAGGAGGATGCACCTTGTTCCTCAAGTTAATGGGTGTATATGGGAATTATGGAATTACAGAATGACAGGATGGTTTGGGTTGGAAGGGACCTTAAAGACGATCCAGTGCCACCCCTGCCATGGGCAGGGACACCTCCCACCAGCCCAGGGTGCTCCAAGCCCCGTCCAACCTGGCCTTGGACACTGCCAGGGATCCAGGGGCAGCCACAGCTCCTCTGGGCAGATGGACAATGCCCCGAGCTGGGACAGCCTTGCCAGCCCCGGCCCCTCTGGGGCATCTTTAGCTGGAGAGTTCTCGCTGCAGTTTTAATTCTAAACATGACAAGGACTGGAACACCATTCCCCTTCCAACTGTAGCCAGATAATTCCCAGAGCTGAATCTCCAAACTATTACAGTAGCAGCCTGCCATTATCTAAGAGGCTTTCCAGCATAATTACTGTTTCTTTAGCAACTTGTTCCCCAGCACCATCAGAGACTGCATTCCTCAGAAAGGAAAGAATTGCTGGGGGAGTTCAAAGAGGTGTTTCTGGGGAGGACAAAAATATACATTAACACCCCCATTCCCCCAAAAAAATCAGATTTTATCAGTTTCTTATAAAAGCCCTCGGTAATTATCTCAGACTTCTGCAGTTTCCAGTTGATAAAGCCCCTGGTTTAGGACAGGATTAGATAGGGCAGAATAGAATAAGGTTGGATAAAATGGAATAGGATCATATAATGGGTTAGTTTGGAAGGAATTCCAAAGATCAGCCAGTTCCAATCACTCCATGTTGGCCCCAAGGCTCATCCTTCTCATTCCTTCTCCCTGGCTTGAGTTGATGAGAAACACTCTCTTTTTAAACCTGTTTTCCCCCTGCATGTTTCTCTTTGGACTCCCCCCATGGCTGTGACATTTCCAATTTATGGGGCTGCCCAGGGGTTTTCTTGCCTCTCCTTCTCCTGCACTGTTAACTCCTCTCTTCTCTCTGCAGCTGTGGAAGCTGCTCCTCTTCTTCCAGAAAAGCCTCCTCAGCCTTTCTGATCCACCAAACTGCCCAGTGGGAGTTTTGGGAGCTCAACAGCACTGGAATGTCCAGCTCCCAGTGGGATGTCAGGCATCCAGAACATTCCTGGGGCTGGCAGAGCTTTGTGCTGGGGAAAGAGCTCAGCCTTAGCCCTTTTCATCCTCAATTTGGGGGCCCCAGGGGCTTTTGAAGATGCTTTTCACCCTGTCTTTGGGTGTCCTGAGTTTTTTTAGGAATCCTTTTCACCCCTAATTTGGGGACCCCAGGTGTTTTCAGAGATGCTGTTCACCTCGTATTTGGAGGACTGATGGGTTTTGGGGACCCTTTTCACCCCAATTTGGGAGTTCCAGGTGTGTTTGGGGACCCTTTTCAGCCCATTTGGGATCCTCACAGGAGGCACCGATCCCCCCTCTCAGCCAGAGTGGGATCCTGCAGGTCCAGGTCCAGCTTGAACATGCCAAGAGAAGGTCCAGCCAGTTGAGAGAGGTCATTTCCATGATTAATTACTCTTGATTACTGGAGAACAGGTACATTAATCATCGTTTGTGCTGCCTCCTTTATTCCTCCTTCCACCACTATCTGCAGCGAACCAGAGTGTCCCTGGGGGAGCAGTGCACTCCTGGGGCACATGGGAGCAGCAGGAGATGGCTCACGTCCTCTTCCCCTGCTCCTCCCGCCTAAAGTAACTCCTGCCCTGCCCCAGGAAAGCGGAGGGAGAGTCTGGGTCAGCGAGAGACAGCAGCATCACTGGGGTGGCAAAGGAAAGGAGGTTCCTCCATGGGAGTGGCTGCAGGCCCCCAAGAGCAGGGGATGGAGTCGGGGGTCATGGGGCAAACTCCTGGAGGGTGCACATTGTGGGCCTCAAACGATTGCATGTTTTCAAGATCTATGTGTGATACACAAATAAAACCTGCATACTTATGAATGTATTATATATATTCATGTGCATATATAAGTATACAGGCCATGCATATTTATAAAATCTTCAGCCTAATGGTCACCAATTTACTGATTATTTTTCTCACTGCAATGAAAAAATAGCTGCCTTTTGTGATGCTTGCACAGATCAAATGCAAAATTATTCAGCTTAATCAGAATTACAGCTGAATGTTGAGTGCTGCAGAAGGCTCTGATGATACTGAATCTTCTGAAATAAAATGGCTGATGGAATTTCATTTAACAATAAATAGTGGTGCCCAGGAGAACAAAAATACCCTCCACTGTACATCAGCAATGAGGGGCTCCAGTTAATGTTATGCAGAACGGGATCATTCCTGCATAGAAAAATAAACCATTTCCCTGGGAGCCAGCAGTGCCAACATGCCTGTCACACCAGGAATGCTTCTGGTCACCACAGCTCCAGGAGGAGCAAAGCCTGGGCAGGGAGGGGCAGCAGAGCCCACCTGGGCGGGTTGGACAGAGCAGAGTAACCCAGAGCTGCTCCTGTGGGAAGGGAGGGAGAGGGAAGCAAGGCTGCTCTGAGATCCCCCCGGAGCAGCTCCACGGGGAGGAGCTCATGCTGCCAGGTGCTGGAGGCTGTGGCAGGACAGGGACCAAGGAGTGACAGAGAGGGGACAGCAGCAGCCCATTACTCCCCCAGAGAGTGTTTCTCAGGCAGTGCTGGGCTATAGTGTGAGCTCAGCTCCCTGCGACATCCTGGAGTCCAAGGCTTCAAAGGCACTGAGGGAATGGGCAAATTCCTGGGAAACAGCTACACTGGTGACCGTCACACCTGGAGGGTACAGCCTCTGGTTCCCAAACCTCTGCAGACCCTCCTCCTCCTGGAGGTCATCCACCTTTCCAGGACCTTCCAAACCTCCATTCTTACCCTTGTCATTAACCATTGCCATTGATCCCTGTCACAGAATCATAGTTTGGGGTTGGGGGGATGTTTCTGGAGTGGTTTCACAGAACCCCAGGATGGTTTGGCTTGGGAGGGGCTTTAAAGCCCATCTCATTCCTACCCCTGCCATGGGCAGGAACACTTGCCCCTAGACCAGGTTGCTCCAAACCCCATTGCATGGAAGTTTCAAGAACTGGATTGGAAGCAGTTGCTCCTCCCATGGAAATCTGCCCACAGAGGTGGAAGGGTGGATTGAACAGGAGCCAGGAGGCTGCTTTGCCCTCTCCTCTCTGAGCTGCTCCGTCCTGGCTGGTGGGATGATTCACGATGCCACAAGATGCTCTTAGGGACGCTTGGAGAGTCCCCAGCACGAGGGGAGAGCCACAGGCGGCTCATGAACTGCTGCTGTGCAAGACTCAGGATGGTGCTTGAGTGTTAAACAGGCAGATAAGGAAATTCATTAATTACAGAGTAGGAGAAGCCTGATAAAGGTTGGCTGGGCCCGGTGATGTGGGCACTCAGCTCCACGCTCCGCTGGCTACGGGGACCCAGCTCTGGCTCATCTGTCCCTGTCACAGCGGGAAACAGCAGCTTTCTGCGGGTGCTCACGGAGGGTTTGTTATCTGGACAGCACCGAAAGCTTGTACCTTTTAAGCAGAGAGCTGTTTAGTAAACAGGTGCTTGAAGAACAGCCCCAGGCACGAGGCACAGCCGGAACAGGCGCTGTTACAGCCAGGGCCAGGGCCCTTCGTTCCCTCCCGCTTCCCTGCTCCTGCTGCCTGCAGATATGGGAGGTGATGGAGCCAAGGCTCATGAGCCCGCTGTGAACACGAGCCCCTGCAGAAACTTCAGTGTGCTCAGCCAGCGAGGGGTGCTCCCATCCAGGCACCACCTGCAGGGCCAGGGGCAGGGCCACCCTCACCTGCACATCCCTGCAGCGGGGGCGGCAAGGTGGCAAAGCCTCCCTCAGCCCGTGCCATGTGCTCTGCTCGCCCCTGCTCAGCCCAGCACGGCTTCTCCCCAGACTCAGGGCGTTGCTCTTCCCAGATTGATGTTTCCCAATCCATGTATTCAAACGTAATGTGCCTTTATAGCCATTTATTTCTTAACTGGTGCAAACTCGCAGCAGATCTTTATGACCTGAAATTTATATTGCAGCAGTTGGATGCTCTAATCCCAGAGGGAATTACTCTAGGTGGAAATTCAGGCTTTTTATGCCATCATAAAACAAGTAGTGGCAGATGTGAGAGCAACAAGGGTGGGTGTGGATGAGGAAACACCCAAACCATCCTGTGTTTCTAGGAAAGCACTTCAGGGAATGAACTGGTCAGCAGCCAGGAGTGGCTGAGAGTCCAGGCATCGCTCCAGGGCTTGAGCATCCTCACATGCCCTCCTACCCCATCCTTCCTGCTGCTCAGGTAGGCAGAAAAACACGAAATAAAGGATCCACTGTGCACAAAGAACATCCCTGCCTGGGTTTCCTTCATCTTAGTGAAATACTGACTCCTAACTGTGACACCTCACACTTTCACTGAGGAATCTGAGGGGCTGGAGCGTGTGCAGGGAAGGGAGGGGAGCTGGGAAGGGGCTGGAGCAGCAGGAGGGGCTGAGGGAGCTGGGGGGCTGATCCTGGAGAAAAGGAGGCTCAGGGGGGACCTTGTGGCTCTGCAAGTCCCTGCCAGGAGGGGGGAGCCGGGGGGGTCGGGCTCTGCTCCCAGGGAACAGGGACAGGAGCAGAGGGAACGGGCTCAGGTGGGACAGGGCAGGGGCAGGGGGGACATGGGGAGGAATTCCTGCCTGGAAAGGGTGGTCAGGCCTTGGCAGGGGCTGCCCAGGGAGGGTTGGAGTGCCCAGCCCTGGAGGTGCCCAAGGCAGGACTGGCCGTGGCACTGAGTGCTCTGGGCTGGGGGACAAGGTGGGCATCGGGCACAGGGTGGGCTCCATGGGCTGGCAGGGCTTTTCCAGCCTCAGGGATCCTGGGATTCTGGAAAGTGAGTAGAGGCTGTAGAGGCTATTCCAGAGGGTATTCCAGCCTCACAGGAGGCAGCATTCCCAGCTTCACTTCAGATGCTATGGGGTCTCCACTGTTATTACTTGTGCTCATTACAGTTCATGCTCAGTGAGAATCGTGAAATTCAGATGAAATCAGTAATAAAAGGCTTTCCATTTTAGCCAATCTCACTCCCAGCCCTGGGCCAGCTTCTGCCCACAGTGATTTTATGCAGGGACACGGGATGGGGGAATTTCACAAAACTCAGAAGCAGAGCTGGAAAGAAATAGAACAGGCTAATAAATGCATTTCAAGTTAGTTTTCCTTTTCCTGGTTTTCAGATTAATGTCACCATTTGCTCTTCCTTTTCCACATAATGAAACAACGGACTTGAACAACAAGATAAAATTTCGACTTTGATTTTCTCCCCTTCTTGCAGTTCAGTCCTAACAGAGATGTGTAGGATAAAGAAGGGGAAGAAAAGACAGGGAAGTGATGTCCAGAGTGACAAAATAGGAGCACAAAAGAATCCCTGTTTTCATATTCAAAGTACCAATAAAAGGGTGATACCTTTCTCTAGATAAGGAAGAACCTGAGGGAGCCATGAGAATGGTTTAAGGTCTATACTTGTCTTTAAAATTGCAGTAGCTCAATAAAATGCTTTTATTCTACTTGTCCTGGACATTAATCCTGTGATTGGAGGGGGTTACAGAGGATCTCACAATAACATCTGGGTAGAGATGCAATTTTACTTATTTTTTAATGTACCAGATGCAGCATGAGACACCAGCATAGCACTTATCCCATTCCAGAGGAAGAGCTGTGCTTAAGAAGTCAACTGGACATTTTTACTGACTTCTCTTTAAAAAGAAGTTTAAATGCTCTGAACCCAAGCCCAGGTTCAATGATGCACCACGGCTGAACAAGGGCAGGGGTTTCCAAACCTGGTGACAGCAAACGAAGCAGCACCGAACCAGGACCCCTCTTGCCCTGGGGTTGAAATATTTGTGTGTTATCACATCTTTGTCTGCGTTAATTTGTTCAGCTGGAGCCAAATGGCCGCTGCACCCCCAGCACAAAGAATAAACCTGGGCTGTTAATTGCATTCTTTGGTTCACTCCAATTTATAATAACTTCCCATATTTAGAAATTCCCCAGAATGTCTCCTTCCCTTTTATGGATAGCAGTGACTGCAGGGCTGGAGGGGACCCAAGAGGCCACTGTACAGCACCTTGTTCAGAAATGATAGATGCATTCGCCATGTCTTTTTCTCTGTTGAAATTAAAATTAATACACTGAAAAATGATGTAACAAACTGCTTGGCATAATTGATTTCCCCAGCAGAGTTATGGTTCCTGTGCAAATTCACATGAGGCTGCCATAAACAACCCTGGAGAGATTTAAACCACTCTCTCTTAGTGGCTCTTCACATCTCCAGCATATGCTGAAGGGTCTTTTAAAAGTCATTAGAATGGTGCTGTCATGATACATGGAAACACACAGAACAGCAAACGGGCTCTGGCACCACCCGGGGAGTCTGAACTGCCCCAGAGCCCAGCGTGGGAGCCCAGCTCAGCTCCTCTCAGCTGGGATAGCAGGGAAAATTTCTTCCCTGAAAAGGTTCACAGAGCAATGAAATATCCTGAGCGAGAAGGGACCCCCAAGGACCACCCAGTCCAGCCCCTGGCCCTGCACAGACACCCCAACAATCCCCCCCTGTCCCTGAGAGGATCATCCAAGCCCCCCTGGAGCTCTGGCAGCCTTGGGGCTGTGCCCACTGCCCTGGGGAGCCTGGTCAGTGCCCACCACCCTCTGGGGGAAGGACCTTTCGCTGAGATCCCACCTGACCCTGCCCTGGCACAGCTCCAGTCACTGAGGTTGCCAAGCCCTGGCACAGCTGCCCAGGGCAGTGGTGGAATCATCATCCCTGGAAGTGTCCACAAATGAATAGATGTGGCACTTGGGGACACAGTTCAGTGGGCACCAGGGGATTGGTTCAGGCTTGGACTTGAAGACTTTGAAGGTCTTTTCCAACCGTAATGATTCTGTGATTCAATGCAGAGAGGAAAACATGGGCCAGCAACCAAGTGGGATCCCCTCACTCCACAGGGGACCCACCCGCCCCTCAAGCATTGTCTTCTTCAATTAGATGACAAAGTTACATGTCACAGAATCACAGATATTCTGAGCTGGGACACACAGGATCATTGAGTCCAGCTGTTAAATGAATGGCCCATACAGGGACCAAACCCATGTCCTGGCTCCAGGAGATGCCTCATCCCGTGACAGCCCCGTTCCTCGGGAGCTGCCGCTGCTCCTGAACACAGAGCTCCCATGTGAGCCCGTCCAAAGAGCTGGCAGAGACTGTCACGAGCCAGGAGCAGTTTCTCCTGCTCTACCTTTGGGCAGGATGCCAGAGCCTCATCATTGCAGTGCCGCACATCATTACCCCGTGAAAAACAACATATGGCACCATGGCCTAAATGTCAGCAAACAGACTGAACGAACAGGCAAAAGGAACACAGACTCCTCTGAACACCTCGGAGGTGGCTGCAGGAACCTCCAGGAGCTGTTGCCTGGGCTCAGTTCTCTCATTTCTGGGCCAAACAGCACAGGCTGAGGACATGCCCAGACCCCACGGGTGGGTGATGTCCGAGGGTTTCCTGCGAGCGGGGCAGAATCTGGCCATAGAACCATGGAATAATTTAGGCTGGAAATGACCCTCAAGTCCAACTGTTAATCCAGCACTGCCAAGGCCACCACTGATCTGTGTCCCCAAGTGCCACATCCACATGGCTTCTAACCCCCCCAGGGATGGGGACCCCACCCCTGCCGTGGGCAGCTGTGTAGGGCTGGACAGCCCTTTTGAGGAAGGAACCTTTCCCAGTATCCCATCTAGACCCGCCGTGCCACCGCCGGCAGACAGCACTGAGCACCTCTCCTTCCATCAAGGCACGGGGAAGCTCATTCCCCCTGTCCTGTGCCAGAACCTCAGAGCTGAAAACACACTCGGAAGCTTTTATATCCCACCTCATCTATATTCTGGTATCACCCTCGTGCCTTCTTCCCCCTTTCCAGAGCCGCATTAGCTGAAGTGCAGCTCGCTCCCAGCGGAGGCACAGCCGCTGCACGGCAGGAGAGCTGCCTACACCTCCCTCCAGGGAGGAGTTCTTATTTTCCTTGGAAAACGTGGCCAGATGAGCGATAGATCACAGTCCTTAAGCACATGGAGTTTTTAGCTGCACCTGGGGATGTCCTCTCGAGAATCTTTTTGTGCTGTTGGTGTATTTTAATCTGGTTTGCAGGGCACAGGGGAGCAGCCTTTTCACGGCTCACGCACATGAGCCTGGCAAAACGCTCCCCTTCACAAAGGGCTGACAGGCGTCCCTGGAAGATGCTCTGTGTTGTAAGAGGGCTCTGGGAAAACACCGGCTCTGGGCTTAGCAGGAATCACAAAAGCCAAAGCAGTATTTTAAAAAGGCAGGAAAGGAATGGAGGGGAAAGGAAAGCCAGAAGACATCAGGTCACTGTACAAAGCTGAACTTGACACCAGAGCCTTGTCACTGCCCTCAGCTGCAGAAGGGTGCAGAGTAGAGCAGAAAGCCACAGGGGATGAAGTACAGGACAGCTTTTACACCTGGGATTAAACAGCCCGTGTGTAAACCCTGAGCTCTGGTTGCCCCTGGGGGCTGAGAGCCCTGTGCCCGGCCCCAGCAGAGCAGGGGGGGCTCTGGGGACACTCAAACCACCAGTGTCCATCCCTGGCAACACCCAGCAATCAGCAGGGTCACTTGAGGGAGATATATCCATGCCCTGATGTCCCTGACTTGGTCATATCACATGAGTTTTGCTGCTGACTTCAGTGGCACCATGACAATAAGGAAGGTTTGATCTGTCTTCGGAAGCTGATTTGAAATCTCTTCCTCAAAGAAGAAATATCAAGCCAGAGGGATGATTTATAATACTAAATACATTGATATTATCCTGCCCAAAGCAATATCCTACAGAGAAAGAGGACAAGCAATGGCAATCGTTTGTTCATGTGTCACTGGGCATTAGAAACAAGTCAGCATTAAAAATAAATCCAATTCATTTGCTCTGGGCTTATCTTTGAAAAATATGTTCATTCAGCTGTGATTTAAGCGTGTTTGAGATCAGCCAGAGAAAGTCAACGAGTCTGTAGCCTGTAATACAATGCAGAGTAAAACTTCAAATTACCGGTTGCCAATAGAGCGGTGGCTGGAGCTGTGCATTGCACAGGCTTATCTGTGACACACAGCGTGAAAATTAAGCAGGGAAATCAATTCTGCACCAAAAGGATGAGCCATTGCTGACAGCAAACACCCCCAGGGCGTGTGGGACCCTGGGGAACAGGCAGGAGACAGGATGGGCCATGGCACAGTGAACTGAGACGAGAGACACAGACCTGTCCCAAGGGGCCACAACGCTGGGCCACTGCTCTGAGGGATGGAAAACCAACTAACTATCTAAAAAATCATAAAATTGAATGGTTTGGGCTGGAAGGGACCTCAAAGCCCACCCAGTGCCACCCCTGCCATGGGCAGGGACACCTCCCACCAGCCCAGGGTGCTCCAAGCCCCGTCCAACCTGGCCTTGGACACTGCCAGGGATCCAGGGGCAGCCACAGCTTCTCTGGAAAATAATAAAGTGTATCCATCAGAATGAAGTGTTGGAAGGGGTGTCCCTATAAATCACCCTTTCATTTCACATAGTTAATTGACTATTTAATGAGTTTATTATTTCCTTTCTTGCAAACAAACCTCAAATTTACAGTAATGTTACTTCTACCCAAGTGACTGTGCTGTGCCATCACCAGCACTGCTTCAAAGACATGGGCTGAGGGGAAAGTGGGGGAAAAAATTAAAATCACACTTTTCTGTGGATTTGAGGATTGTTTTAAAAAGAAATCAGGTCAGCAAAATGCTCCTCTCTCAGCTCAGTTTTATCCTTACCTACCCTGCCTGCAGAGTCCCAGGTACCAGCGGAGTGCCCGGGTGGGAAGGTGGCCAAGCCCAGCCCCAGAGCCCAGAGCCCAGGGGGGCTGTGCCCGGCCAGCCCGTGGCTCTCACAGACCATGCTTTGCTGTGAGAAGAGTCTGAAAACAGACAAAGATTCACAGAGAAGTGAGATGTCCTTCTACAGCTCTCCCCGATCCCCAACGCTTCGCAGCCTTGCCCTGCTCTGCAGCTGGAGGTGCTGGTGGGGCAGCTGGAGGTGCTGGTGGGACAGCTGGAGCTCTCAGCCCACAGCTCGCACGGCCAGGGCTCCTCACAGCAACCAAGCCAGGCCTTTCCAGAGCCCAAGTGAAGCACCCTTGGCTGCAGTCTAATCACACAGCAGCTCCTCTCCAGCCAGCCCTTGAAAACGCTTCCCCGGAGCCGATCGGCGAGCAGCGGGTTCTGTAGTGCAGCTGGAGCAACTCAGGGATGAGAGGGGAGATGCTGGAGATAAAGAAATCCAGTTCTCCAAAGCACATGACAAAAGCATGAGGAAGCCATGGCACCGGATCCCTGCCTGAGAAGCTCACTGACTAATGAATACCCATTGATTAATCTGATTAAATATTTCATTAGGGTAGAAATGGTAAATTACCGGGTTCTTCCAGCAATTCCACCTTCAGTACAACACAGCCAGAAGGCCAGTTCCCAGCAGAGCCAGATGGTGATGAGATTTTAACTCCCATTTATTTATGGGATACTGAGTGGGATGCCTACCAGGAGAGCTGGAATAAATGGAAGCAGAAGAACAATTAATTATTTTCTGAGCCATTCCTTTTCTGAATAACTACTGGCACAGCAGTTGCCAAAAAAACACCATGAATTGAAAGAAAACCTAGAATTTGGGGGCAGTCCAGGCAGAGCTGTGGAGTCCTTGTGTTCTGAGAGGATACTGAGGGAAAGGCAAAGCAGAAGAGACAGGCAAGAAGATCCAGAGTTTCCACACTGGAGTCTGAAGGATTAAAGGAGTATAAAACATGTCAAAGTGATGATGTGGCAGATCAAAGCCCTGTTTGAACCACCAATACATCATCCTCTCTGCAGATCTCTCGATAGCAGCCACACAGGCAGCAGAGCACCATCACTTCTCCTGTCCCTCAGCCCCTCTCTCAGAGCTGGGAATCTGCAGGGACATCATTCCTGGGGAGACACATCCATCTCCAGCTGCATGAGGCCCTTCCCTCTCATCAAGGCACAGAGACACTGCCCTCATGCCCTCTCACCTCAGGCACTGGGGGATGTGGGACACCTTTTGCAAGGCATTGAGACCAATCCTCACCTCCTCCTGCAGGGGCCCTGGCACAGGCACCAAGGTGTGTCATTCCAGCTCTCCAGACACTTGGAGATGCTGTTCTGCCACTGCATTTCTCCCAGCTGCATTCAGCTTAATTTGGATAATCAGTTTATTTGTCTCAGAGCTCTTTTCCTTTCTTGCAAGTGTTCAAACAAGGAGCAGAGCAGACCCAAGGCAGAGCTCAGGCTGTAAATGTCCAAAATACAAAATAAGCTGCCAAGGGACACAGCTTTTGGACATTCTGCCACACAGATGTATGAAAGCAGCTGGGACAGTTGCCTTGGAAAAAGAGCTCATGTCCAGGCACCCAGAGCATTGACTCCACTCAGCTCTGGCCTGGCTCAGGAGGCAGCTCTAGGCTGTGGATAGTGGGAATGAGGGAACATTTGCATCACGCCTCTTATGTGTGGGCTGGCAGAAAACACGACGTCCAAAGGAAGATAGGCTCTTGCTGGAGAAGCTCTCCTGGTACCAAAAGGAGGGCAGACAGTTGTAAATCTCCTGGACAGGAAATAATTCTTTGCTTCAGCTCAACAGTTTAAATGACTCCTTGCATACCATAAGTGTGGAAATCTCTCCATGGAAAATTGTGGAGAGGAGCCAAGATCACAAAATGTCCTGAGTTGGAAGGGCCCACAGGATCATCCAGTCCAACCTCTGCCCTGCCCAGGACACCCCAACAATTCCCCCCATCCCTGAGAGCATCATCCAAACGCTCCTGGAGCTCTGGCAGCCTTGGGGCCGTGCCCACTGCCCTGGGGAGCCTGTTCCCAGATGTTTCTTACCTGCAGGCAGAATGGGATTCTCAAGGTGAAAGATTAAATTATTAGAGACCCCCAGAGGATAAGTGGGGGGTTAAACACCTCTGCCGGGTGCAGAAGGAGAATCGCCCTTCCATGTATTTCCATCTATTTTGTGGGAGTTTGGCCCTTTTTGGACTGCTGGGTCAGACACACCAGAAACAGTAGTAGTCCCAGTAGTCTCCAGTAGTCCCAGATTTTCTCCTTTGCTTCTCCAGGTGACTTTCCAGAGGCTTTCCCACCACGGCCTTATGTCTTCGCCTCTCTCTGTCTTCTCTGCCCATCACAGTGATTTGTTCCCAGAGTGATACACAAGTGAAACTTGCCCAGAAACATGCAGCATGAAAGCTCACTGGAATGAGTCTTATTCCAAGAAGACAGAAAAGTATTAGAAATTAAAGAAGAAACACTTAAGACTACATTCTGAGAGGGGAACAAAGGGCTCAGGTGCCCACTACAGGTGTCCTTGCCCTTGTCTCTCAGGCTATCCTGGAAGCAAACCTGTCCCACTGAGCACTTCTGCCAGCACTGCTCTGCAGGGGTGCCAAGGTTTGGGCATTAACCCCTGGACTGGGAACCAGCTCATTCCAATCACACCAACCAGGGCCTCTCCCAGTCCTGCCTACTGGTTTTGTTTTCAGGACACAACAAATTCACAACAAGTTGAACTGGAACACCAAGAGAGCCCAAAGAAGGTTATCTCATGGTTTTTGGCTCTCCTGCTCGCAGTTCAGTGCTGGAAATGCCCACACAGCTCCTCTTCCTCTGTGTAGTGCCACACGCACTGTGCCAGGCAAACACAACCCCCTCACTGAGCCCAGAGCCCCCTTTTCCCAAATCTTGCAGTGATTTGTCTGGGTGGGAGCAGTCCTACACCAGCTGCCCCCGTTCCACCAACCTTCACGTATTTTCTTTGAGCAATAATATAGTTACATGTTTATAAACACACAATTTACAGGAATTATTCCAGTTGTGGATTCCTTGTTTCCAGTGTGCATTGAATGTTAATCACAATGGGAACTGACACAAACATAAGATGGAATAAATTGATTTAAAGTTGAGTTGCTCATTATTCAATAACAATTCAGAGCATCACACAGGTTCCCTGAGGCTGGAAAAGCCCTGCCAGCCCACGGAGCCCACCCTGTGCCCGATGCCCACCTTGTCCCCCAGCCCAGAGCACTCAGTGCCACGGCCAGTCCTGCCTTGGGCACCTCCAGGGCTGGGCACTCCAACCCTCCCTGAGCAGCCCCTTCCAGTGCTTAATTCCCCCCTTGAAGTTTCTTGTGATGAGAAACCTGGAGCAAAAGGAAATTTTAGTGACTTTTGTTTCCATGTAGAAAGGTCAGAGTGAGCTGGCCTTTGGGAAAGGGCAGAGCAGGCCCAGGAGCTGCCCGAAGGACTCAGTGCCAGAGCCTGGCAGCTTTGGAAGGCTGTGAGCAGCAGCAGAGAGATTCAGGAGCCATTCCTTCCCCCAGCACCACACCTCAGAGAATTGGCCCTGGTGGGAAATAACAGTGGCTTCCCCCTGCCAGAGGGCAGGGACAGATGGGATATTGGGAAGGAATTGCTGGCTGGGAGGGTGGGCAGGCCCTGGCACAGGGTGCCCAGAGAAGCTGTGGCTGCCCCTGGATCCCTGGAAGTGTCCAAGGCCAGGTTGGACGGGGCTTGGAGCGACCTGGGCTGGTGGGAGGTGTCCCTGCCCGTGGCAGAGGGTGCAATAAGATGGGATATAAGGTCACTTCTGACTCAAACCATTCCAGGATTATATGAACCTGACTGAAATAAAGGACTTGAACAACCTCCATCCCTAGAGCTGTGGAGGAACAGAAAGCTGGGCAAAGAGGAGGGAAGTGCTGGTCAGAGAGATGGGTCAGACCCTGCAGCAGGACATGGCCTGTCCCAGACCAGCTTGGAGCCCTTGTCACACTGCCTGTAACTTCAGAGACTGGCACATCCCTCTGAGCTGAGCTGATGCTCTAATGGCAGGAGAGTCCCAAAGCCCGGTGTGCCAGGAGAAGGCAGCGGTGCCCTGCAGGGAAGGGCTGTCAGCACAAAGCCATAGCTTTGTGCACACAAAACCACAGATTGGGTCTGCTCAGGGGAGGGGCCACTCAGTCAGTCCAGCCAGGGCAATAAACACCTCCCTTCCAGCTTCCCAGCACTTGGCCAGGGTCCATTGCCACGCTCTTCTGGAGTGTCTGATCTGACACCACCCGGCAGTTCCAGCCCAGGCAGCAGGGCTTTGCCTTGGTTTCATTCCTGCTCTCCAGAGCAGACCATAATGGCCTGTGTAATGAAGGAACAGACACTCCTGGGACATCCTAATAGATGCTCCCGGCACACTGCCAGGTTAGCATGAAATGAGTCCTCACTTCTTTGGGTGTTCAACTGACCAGGAAAGGTCAATTGGAGATAAGAGGTGGCTAATAATGCGTAGCTCTCATCTGGTACTTACTATTTCATAGATAGTGCTCAAATTGCTTTGCAAAGTTGACCAAGCATTATTCCTTAACCTCTCCATGTGCTGGAGAGCCCATTTTCCTCCTGTAGGTTACTGAAGATGATTTGAGCATAGTGATTAAGGGAGCTGTGTCATGAAAAAAGCATTTCAGTATTACTGATGCTCGGAGAATCAGGCAGGAGTTTGTATTAGGAGACACAAAGAAATGAAAATCATTATTGTTCCATTAGAGACATCAGAAAATAGAGCTTTGGATACACGTGAAGCCTGACATAGCGCAGGAATTAAGAGCTTGGGCTCTGACCCTGCTGCACCCAGGTACTGCCGTAAACACGGAGGAGAAGTCCACAAGAAAAACTGAGGAAAGTGGGGCCAAAGTAGCTCTCCTGGGCTTTTCCAAGGACAAAGACACAAAGCCAGCAAGCTTTTGAACAGATGGATCTCGGTAACGTGCTCTGAGCATCCCCCAGTATCAGAAATCCTGTCACAGACCAGGAGCCCAGCACGGTGACACCGGCTCTTCCAGCTGTGACTGCGAGCCAGGAAAGGCCTTTGCTCTTGGATCTGCTTCTTGGACACGGGTGAGAGGAGGTTAAATGGAGCAGGAGCAGCGGGGAGCACAAGGCAATATTCATGCCATCAGTGTGCTTCGAGAGGAGATGATGGCAAGGAGCACGGAGAGGGTTGCAGGGGCTGCAGAAGATGCACCTCGAGCTCCTGAGGGCACAAGAGAAAGGAGGTGAACAGAGGTCACTGAAGGCCCAGATCATGGCTTACATTTACATATCCGTCCCTCGAGCAAGCAACATCCATATGCATTACAATTCCTGAAGACACGGAGCTGTCCTACTGTCACCTCTCACCATCCCAGACTTCACTCAGGGAAGGCACAGCCTGACCTTGTCCTGCCCTCACCCTCAGCACCCCTCTCCTGCCAGTGGCTGGGGTGGCACCACAACGTGTCCCTGCCATGTGGTCACCTGGCATTTCACACCCAGGAAATCGTGTCAGCAAGAGCAAGAAAAATGGCATCGTGTATGTGCTGCCCTTCAAACCATGGCCAGTGGCAGGTCCAGCGGTCACTGCTGCCTCCACCAGCACCAGACGAATCTGCCGGGGCTCCAGTGGTGCCGGTCCCCATGGCCAGCATGGCCCGAAGCTCTTGCAGCGCCAGAATGTCCCGTTCAGAGATGCCTTCTTCACCTCATGTCCTGCACTTTGGTGCAAACTCCAATGATACTTCCCAAGCCACAAAGCAGCTGTGCTGCTGAAAGTCACCAGTGATCCAGCTGCAGGACCTGGCACCCTCCAGCCTGGGAAAACCTCCCTCTTACCTGTGTGCTCCAGAGTCCCTCAAGGACCAATAAGCCAGACCAACAGAGAGGTGAGGGGTGACCTCCCACCCTCAGCTGCTCCTGCACTCTCTGCTCCAACCTCTCTACCCAGCACTGCTGCAAACTGCTCTGGATTGGGTGGGAAGGGACCTTAAAGCTCATCTTGTTCCATGGGCAGGGACGCCTCCCACCAGCCCAGGGTGCTCCAAGCCCCGTCCAACCTGGCCTTGGACACTGCCAGGGATCCAGGGGCAGCCACAGCTTCTCTGGGCACCCTGTGCCAGGGCCTGCCCACCCTCCCAGCCAGCAATTCCTTCCCAATATCCCAGCCAGCCCTGCCCTCTGGCAGTGGGAAGCCATTCCCTGTGTCCTGTCCCTCCATGCCTTGTCCCCAGTCCCTCTCCAGCTCTCCTGGAGCCCCTTTAGGCTCTGGAACACTCATGGCAGAGGCGCCTTTGGAGCAGGTACAGCCCCTGGTAAAAGAAGAGCTACAAAACACCCAGAGCTCAGCAGAAAGAGCCAGGAGCTGCAAAAGGAAATTATTTTAAGGCAACACAGGGAAAACTCTGTATGAGCACGACTCAGTGCCAGGAGCAATTGCAGCATCTTTGTAAGCACTTTTGTTAACATGAGACAGCTCAGCTTTAGAGACGTGGAGTCTTTCACCTGACGCACTGAATGGGAGAATAATTTGTCAGAGAAATTAGATTTTCAGATGCAGCAATGCAGACAGCCATTAGAATATGCTTAAATGCAAAACAATCACTATGAAGATTTAAATAAAGCTGACATTGCTGAGCAAAATACATTTTATACAGGCCTTTATTACACTCTGAGTAGCCTGCAATTGCTTTCTTTTCCAGCCTGTTATACAAACAACAGGCTGTTTTTTTCCTCCTTGAAAAACGTTCCTAAGGTGTAATTTCTGGAGCTGCCCTTCCTCAGATGAATCAAAGCACCAGGTTAAACCAGAAAGTACAGAAATTCGAGTTCTCAGGGCAACAAAAATATGCCAATACATGAACAAAATCATTCCCTCAGAACTGCTTGTTCCTGCTGCAAAGTTTTGTGCTGAAGGGTCCTCCAGCAATGTCAATCTGCAGTTTTCCCCTAAAATAATCTCCTCTTGAGCTGTGAGCACAATAAGCTCCTTTACAGGGCATTAAGGCTTCAGGCACAAGCACTTGACAATGGGCTGTGCCAGCATCAGGCTGTAGAAGCTGCAGCAAGTTCCTTGTGGCTGCTGCTGAGGGCAGGGCAGGGCAGGGTGGGACTGTGGGACCCTGTCCTGAGGGAGGGCAGGGGACACTCCCGGGCTCACCACGCGGGCAGGACCAGGATTGGCAGGTGAAAACCAGAAACAGGTGATGGATACTCTAAAAATTAAAATGGTGTGACATCAAGCTACAAAATTCAGAACGAGGTTTTTATAATTGCCAGAGGAATGGTTTTCTGAGCTTCCCAGAAGGGAGAGGCAGCAAAGCTCCAGGTGAACCTGGGAGGGCACAGGCAGACACAGCATGTGGGAGCTGGGTCCATTTTCATCGAATCCTGGAATGGTCTGGGTTAAAGGGACCTCACAGCCCAGCCAGTGCCACCCCTGCCATGGCAGGGACACCTCCCACCAGCCCAGGGTGCTCCAAGCCCTGTCCAACCTGGCCTTGGACACTGCCAGGGATCCAGGGGCAGCCACAGCTTCTCTGGGCACCCTGTGCCAGGGCCTGCCCACCCTCCCAGCCAGCAGTTCCTTCCCAATATCCCATCCATCCCTGCCCTCTGGCAGCGGGAAGCCATTCCCTGTGTCCTGTCCCTCCATCCCTTGTCCAAAGTCCCTCCCCATTTTCAAGTCCAGTCCCAGGGTTACAGGAGAGGCAATTTTAACTTGTGAACAACCAGCCCCCCCACTAATTAACTCAAAATGCACATGAGCCCTCCGGAGCCCCACTGTGGGTGAGCTGTGCTGCCTGGCACAGTGACCTGCCCCAGGGCAGTCCCTGGGATACTCCCGTGCTCTTCCACAGCCACACTCTCCCCCAGCAGAGGGGCTGCAGCTCATTTGCCACAGCATCCCTCCTGTGCTGCAGAAACTCTGCATGTTCCTGCCGTGAAACCCGAGCTGGCAGCACGAGAGAAAACCCCAAACAGATCAGCTGCTAGAAAGGTTTTTGCATCCCTTCTTTTCTGTCAATCCCATTTATTCTGAATAATCCTTCGAGGCCCACAGAGCCAGTCATATAACAGAAATATGTTCATAAATCATCAATTCATCAGCAAACACGAGAGAAATAAATCCATCTAGTTGTGAACGTTATTCAAAGCAGCCTGAGCAGAGTCTGGGGACATCACCACTGCTGGAGTGGCTGTCACCGCTGTCCCAGGCTGCCCAGCCCCTTGGAGCTGAGCCTCCCCTGGGTACCAGGGAGTGCAAACATCAAAGCCAAGCAAACACCTCGGCTTGTGCTGACTGAGGTTTACCTTGGCCATACCCAGCCTGGCCAGTTTATTTCTCTCTTTTGTTTTGGGTTAAAGGGCTGGAGCACCTCTCCTATGAGGTGAGGAAAGGCAGAGAGAGCTGGAACTGCTCACCTGGAGAAGAGAAGGCTCCAGAGAGACCTGAGAGCCCCTTGCAGAGCCTAGAGGGGCGTGAGCCACCTGCCTCTTGCTTTATTCCCACTGTAAAATTCCAGGAGTGTAGGTAATCTCTATGAAAACCCCTCCTCCCCCTGTTCCACCACATCCAAAGCAGTTGGAGCAGATGTCTTCTAAGGTGGAGTTCTCCAAAAGCAGCTGCTCACACTGAGACATCACTTTGGGAGGAATCTGCCATTAGCAAGACACTCACAAAGCCCTCTCCTGGTTTTGGGCATTAAGGAAGGCAGGGGCAAGGGATTTGGAGGAATCCTTCCTTTTCCACAGTCACATATTTGTTTTGCTTTCTCCCAAGAAGAGTAAGAACTGCTCTCCCAAACACGGCTGCCAAAAGCTCATTACAGTAATTACAGCACTCCTGACACAGACTGAAGCTGCTGCTCCCAAGAAAGCCGAGTATCATACATTTTGCAACAGTAATCTGTTAAGAGGTTTATTGCTCATCCCAGATAATGATTTCTAAAGCTGTGCATTAGATTGGGTAGCCGTGGAAATTATACAGCCACCACAAACCTGCAGCACCCACCCCATCCCAGCTCCAGCAACTCCCACCAGGGAGACACATCCTGGGATTTGGCTCTCACAGGGGACGTCTCCCTGGTGAGCTCACAGCACCCATCACAGGCATCATGGACACTCTCCTGTATAAATATCCCCCTTCCCTCACAGCACAAGGACACTCTGCCTTCTCTTCCCCTGCCACAGCCTTTGGGAGGTTGTCTGAGACCTCCTGACTCTCACACGGCATCTGAGAGGGTGAAACAGCCAAATTCATCAGGAAATCAGAAGATCTGCTACAGCTGAGTGAAGAACACATCGGCAGTGCCGCATCCAGGTCTGGGGCCCCCAGTGTCAGGAGGGCATGGAGCTGCTGGAGGGAGTCCAGAGGAAGCCATGGGGATGCTCCAGGGCTGGAGTCCCTCTGCTCCGGCGCCAGGCTGGGAGAGCTGGGGGGCTCACCTGGACAAGAGAAGGCTTCAGGGACACCTGAGAGCCCCTTGCAGAGCCTAAAGGGGCTCCAGGAGAGCTGGAGAGGGACTGGGGACAAGGCATGGAGGGACAGGACACAGGGAATGGCTTCCCCCTGCCAGAGGGCAGGGCTGGCTGGGATATTGGGAAGGAATTGCTGACTGGGAGGGTGGGCAGGCCCTGGCACAGGGTGCCCAGAAAAGCTGGGGCTGCCCCTGGATCCCTGGTAGTGTCCAAGGCCAGGTTGGATGGGGCTTGGATCACCCTGGGCTGGTGGGAGGTGTCCCTGCCCATGGCAGGGGTGGCACTGGATGGTCTTGCAAATCCCTTGAATCCAAACCATTCCATGATTCTGTGATGGAGAACATCCATGGGACTGCTCTCCATCTCTGTGGCCTCAGGGTAATATTCAGTCCCTGCCAGGCAGTGAGCAGCAGGGCAGCCCCAAAAACCAGGGTGGGGGAAGTGGACGATTTTATCCCCTCAGCCCTCCCCACAATACTGAGAGCTCCCACAGGTATCACAGAGCTTTTATCAGCATAATAATCTTCACCTTCCCCACCCACTTTAAAGCAGAACAAGGATTTTCTTAAAGAGATCCCTCCTTAGGAAGGGGAGCAGCAGAACACCAGTCCCCACCCCACTCCAGTCCATCCCCGTGGGCTGTGACAGTCCAGATCAGGGCTGGGGGGCAGTGAAAAGGTTGGGCAGGGACAGTTTCTGCAATATTTCTAAGCCAAACCATTTCTGAGGGCAGGAACTACAGTGCCCAGCAGCCCCAGGGCTCTGCAGAGAGACACAGAGCTGGGTTTGACGAGGATCCATGCTGAGTTTTCCACTCTTTTCGTGCCCTGTCTTATCTCCGGATAAACCACAGATGTAACAGCCACAAAAGGTGATTTCAAAGCACAGCACAACTCTCTCCACAATCCAGGTTGCCAATGTCCCTGAGATATTAAGAGATGAAAAACTTCGCTTTCCCAACTCAGCCAGCCCCTGTGGCAATCAATTCTTCAGAAAAGGATAAGAGTTTTTAACTTGCAAACCAATTTACTATGTTTTAATAACCACGAGTTCCCAGTGATTGGGAACCTGCTGCTGCCAGGAAGGAGAGCAGCAGTCACAGTGCTCAGACAAGCCATTTATAAATGGCACACTGCAATTAAAAAAAACTAAAATCAATATTACAATAATTTCATTGACAGCAGGCGGTGCTGCAATTTGGCTCGGCGGAGGATGGGATGCACCTGAGCAGCAGCAAACACCCCAGCACAACACATGGCCTGCCTTTAATCCCGGTTGGGCTCCCACCAGAAAAAGGTTACGGACAGCCCAAAGCAGCCAGAGCAGCCCATTCTCCAGGTGGAGCATTTGTGGAGATTTTTAATAGATAAAAGCAGAAGCCAGCAGTGACATCAGCTCTCGCTGTGCCATCATTCCTGACCCTGTGCCCAGCACTGCCTCGGCTGCTCACGGCTCTCCTGCTGCATCGGCATCGCTCCTCTCCACGGGAAAGGTCCCTCCTGTCCTGCTTGGCTGGGGGGATCCAGCCCCTCAGCAGCAGCTTTGGCTCTCCAGTGACCAAGCAGGTCCAGCACCGCTCAGCAGGTCCCGATCCCACCAGAGCCATGGCCAGGCAGGGAGGGCACCACTGTGGATCTCCAGGTACCCTCAGGAGTGACCCTGCACTGGGACCAGGGATGCTCATCCTTCCCACCTCATGGGCAAAGTGCTCACCAGAATGGTGCCCCTTCACCCCTGACTTCAGGTTCTTTGCACAAACACCTTTCACCAGGAGAGAAGGAATTGGGAGGACACCTCCAAGACAGCAGGTGAGGATGGTTTCACCAGCTGAAACACACCTGCTGGAGAGGACACCGGCACCTCCTGTCACCAGACTGCCCTAACCCAGAGCAGATTTCAGACTGGTTTTGGGGCAGCCGCACTGCTGACCCTTCACTGTCACCTCCAACAGAGTCAGGTCCATGCAGGCATCAAACCCACCTGAGGACAAGCAGAGCTGGTTACGGAGCAGCATTCCCAAGCTTTTGGGTTTTTCCCTTCTCCTCCTCACACTAGAAGAAAGTGGTTTGAGTACAAGCAAACCCAGTCTGGGAGGGAGCCACGTATCAAACTTCACTGTGTCGCAGAGCAAGGTACACACGCAACACTCCTTCAGTCCCACTTCCAGTAGGGAAGGGGCTCCTTGTTCACAACCACGGCTGCTCCAAAGGCTGGAAGAGAGGAGGGAACACAGAGAAAATGCTACCACCAAGTGGAGGGAAGGGAGCAGCTGAAGCCACGACTGCAGGGGAAGGTAGAGCAGCACAAACAACTCCTGTAAATCCCTACAAGTGCTCCCAGTGATTTCTTTGGGAAGAGAAGCACCACATTGTATTTTCTGCTTATGTTCAGTTTGGAAGAAATAGGTTTTGTTCCTTCTGACTTGCAGATATTCCTGTGTTCAGCAGCAGCGTGCTGAGCCTCGGGATCACACTCAGAGGCTGGCTGGATTTAGGGAGCAGTCAGATGGAGCAGCATTTGTCTGCCCTCGGGTGTTTCCTCAGTCACTTTGCCAGATGTCAACTTGCTGCTTCAGTGTTCTGGCTCCTCTGCCTGGACATTTCCAGTGCAAGGAGCATTAAGCATTATTTGGCAAGGAGAGAAGAGGCTTTGCCATTGCAGAGACAGCCTGTGGCAGCAGAAAAGCAGCACTGAGGACACAGCCCCGGGGTGCTGTGGGAGCCTCCGAGCTCACAGTGGATATTCCTAACTCATGCTCAGGACATTGATTTCTTTTCCAAAACTCACTGACAATTTGAGCACTTATGGGTTTAATAAGAGATTCTTTCACATCTTTTTGATTTCCTAAACTGCCAAACACAGAATCCCAGAATCCCAGGATGGATCAGGCTGGAAGGGCCCACAGTGCCTCATCTGGTCCCCCCTCCCTGCTCCAGCAGGGCCATCCCAGAGCACATGGATTGTGTCCAGAGGGCTCTGGAATCCCCTCTCTGCACAATCTGCACAATCTGCTCAGGGCTGGCTCACTGCCCAGCAAAGAAGTTCTTCCTCCTGTCCAGGTGCCCCTTCCTGAGCATCAGTTCCTGCCCGTCCCTCTTGTGCCATGGCTGGGCCCCCCGAGCAGAGCCTGGTCCCTGCTCTGCCCCCTCCCTGCAGGCACTGATGGACATGGGCAGGTCCCCTCTCAGGGTCTCCTCTGGAGCCTGAACAGCCCCAGCTCCCTCAGCCTAAAATATGGAGTCAATAGAGCATGACCTAAAAGTGACATTATTATTCCTCAAATAAGAGACTGCAGGAACCTGGCCCATGTGGGTGATCAAAACAACCATGCTCAGATTAATTTTTTTAACTTGTGACTTTTCTTTCACCCCAAGCATCTCGTGGAGCCCTGAGAACTGGGGATGCTGTTGGCTGCAGTGTTTCAGAGCCCACCTGACCCGGGGCGTGGGTCCTGCCAGCCCAGCAGCTGAGCAGGAGCAGTGGAGGACGCAGAGTGTCCCAAATGGTTTGATAAATTGGCTGGGGGTCACCACTGAACTGTGATGGGACAGCAATTCAGAACAAAAAGGGGGTGGCAGGGCGGTCACTGCAATCCAGAGTTTTCAGAACCTCCCCGAGCACGTGGGCAATGGAATGTGCTGTTGGGACGTTCCAAAACATGCCTTTGCAGCATCACTAATGATTCCACCTCAGGAACACTTTAGGCAGTTTTCCAAGCTGTTTCAAGAGATGCTGCTCTAGGAGACAGAGGCTGGGAAGGCAGAGGTGCAGCCAAAGCCCCCGGTCTCAAAGGACGAGCCTTTAAAGACTGCAGAGGAGAAAGGCTCTGGCGGTGGCCCGGCTGGGAGAGGCCCAAAGCTGAAGCAGATGATGGTCATGAGCAACGTGCTGGAGTTTGGAGGCCACAGAGATGGAGCCGGGGCAGGAACTGAGGGGGCTGTTTGTACCCAAAGCACAAAGTGCTCCCTCGGACCCGCAGGACGCCCCTCGGTGGGGCAGGAGGGGTCGGACGGGGGACCGGGCTCCCCACAGGGCTCCTCCTGCAGCTCCTTCCCCATAAAAGGCTCTGGATTTCTCTCTCCCTAAATAATTCTGACAAAATGTCTGTCGCCATGGCAACAAGGGAAAACAAATTGATTCGAGAGGTGTCTGATATTCGTAATGCATAGAAATTATTGTTGCCCTGGCAACAGGATTCGGAACCGAATCGGGATCTTTAGGAAACAATTAGCAGTGAAACTCCTGGGCTCAGGTGAGTCTCAGGGGAGTCTCGGGTGGCTCCAGGTATCCACAGCCCCGCAGAGCCTCCAAAGCACTCGGGCACTGAGCTCCGGGAGCTTTGAGCTCAGTGGCCTTCTCGGGACGAGTGACTCAGGAATCTGTCACGGACTTGAGGGGAAAACACCAAATGAGGCAGATTGGAGTGACAGCATGGCCAGAGCCAAGTGACGGGACAGCTGGTGGCAGCTCTGCCACCCACACACGATCCCCTGGGCTGTCACGACCCACAGAGACACCCCAGATCTCCCAGTCTGGGCCTTGAGCAAAACCTACGTTGTTCTTCAGCTTGAGCAGCAAAACACCTTGGCTGGAGGGGACGAGGGGCAGGATGGGAAAGGCAGGTCCCAGCCATCCTCGCCCTGGGGACGGGGGCCAGAGGTGCAGAAGAACCAGCTGGGGTCACAATGCAGCACCCCCAACCCTTGGAAGAGCAGCTGGACTCACAGTCATGGAATATTTTGGGTTGAAAAACAACATTAAAGCCCACCCAGTGCCACCCCTGCCACGGGCAGGGACACCTCCCACCAGCCCAGGGTGCTCCAAGCCCCATCCAACCTGGCCTTGGACATTCCAGGGATCCAGGGGCAGCCACAGCTTCTCTGAGTCCCCGACTCCTGTCTGAAAGCGTTCACAGCAAAGCACCACCCAGCAGCACTCACCCACCACCAAACACAAATTTTATGTCTTCAGATACAACACCTTCATCTTTTCCAGGAGTTTGTCTGTCAGAAACCACCTGTCAGTCACCTGTGGAAACTTCACCTCTGTTGCAAGAGGCCTTACTGTAGAAATCCTTGGAGAGCATTTCCCAGTGGCACTGGTGTGTAAATGGATTCTGTAGGTGAGGTGAGAACTGAAGACACTGAGGGCTGAGAGCTGTTTTCAGAGTTTTCCACCAGCCTTTTATCTACACACACCCTGCCACCGTCACGATGGATTCACCAAAAAATCTTCCATCATTGCTTGGGGCTTGCCAGGCTTGAGGCTTGGGCTGATGTGGAATATGCCTCCAGTTCCCTGTGTTGGACATCACACGCTTCCTTCAGCATCTCCTGGGAGTCTCTGCCAAGGCAGGGTTCAGCCCAGGTGGGTCTTTGGTCAGACCTGGTACAAACCCAAACCTCACAACACTGAGGGAGACCCCCCATCAAACTCCTTGCATTTGAGTCTCAAATCCAATACAGCAGCACCTGCGAAGCAAAATCCCTTCCCAGAGTCTCTCTGTCCTCGAGCACTTGGCTTTGGGAAGATGCAGCCACAAGGATTTGCACTGCAGTTTTCCTTTCGTTCCACCTTTATGTTGTATTTCCTCCCAACAAGGCAGGTTAGCTGGCAAATAACATCGTTTCCACATTATTCTTACGGGAGCCCAATGACAATTTCACCTGCTGCAAGTAGGGCCCTTTGCACGGGGCAGACCCCCACGGAGGAGAGCACTCAGCAGAATCCTCCACAGTGAGTGCATCTCAGAGCATCCCTAAACTGCCTGGGGAAGCACCTCGGGGATTTAGGGGTCTGATAATTGCAGGGGATCCACACTTTGATTAGGCAGTGCTGCTGACACCGCACCGCAGGACATCGAGTGACAGGACATTGTCCCCACCCCACGTGTGGGTACTGCTTTTGTAAAAATATTCCATTTTCTGGCCCTCCGGGTTTTCAGTCCACCCAATTCACTCAATATCTTGTCGATGTAATTACAAGGAGCAGAACTTCCTCCAAACAAGGATTGACCACAAGCCTCCAACTTGAGACCAGGACCTGAGTCAGAAAAATAAGAACTTTTTGCTAAATCAGCAAGAGGGACATTGATCATTGATGGGAGTCAATGATTTTAGAGGCCTTCTCCAACCTAAGGATTCTGGGATAGAAACCAGAGATCCTATCCCTCCTAACTTACGAAACTGCTCTGGGACCTGAGCCCCAGGGGATTTCCATGGATATACAGATCATCTGTCTTACACTCAGGTTAAACTGCAAATAGAGAACCTTTTTCAGATGATTATCTCAGTCTTGTTATCTGAGTACAGGGCACCCATTGCCACTGAGGAAAACTGGAAGAAACTCGGTAGGAGGACATGATCTAAAATGAAATTAAATCAGCACGACTAAGATGTAAGTCCCCAATAAGGACTTTTTATGCACCAGTGAGCAAACAGGGCTCTCCTTCACCTAACTGAGGTTCCTGCATTTATTATCGTCCCTGTTATCTTTTGTTTAAGAGTAAGAAATTTAGCAGAAAGCTTCAGGCTTGGAGAAGCACAGAAAACAGTCAGGTTTTTATTCATAGGCACAACAAAGGAGCTGATAATCCCCCTTTAATTTCCAGTACCTCAGATCCCTAAAACTCCAAGTTCAGTTCCTCTCTCTTGGGCAGACCTTCCACAGCTGTACAGTTTTTCATTTGAAAGTGTTATTTATTTCTCTTCAAGAAAAATAAAACATTTTAACATTCCAGGGTCATAGCAATCAGTGACCCAAAGAAACCCTCTGGGAATATTTAAATGGAAAATAGCCATTCAATCACAAACATTTCAGTCCTACTATCAGATTGTGGAAATAAACATATATAATCAGACCTATCAGAGCAACCACTTTATACCAAGCAACCCAGTAACTCTTGCTGAATATCCATTACCAGGGGAAAGTGTTTTTTTTCACAAGACTCTCCCCATTTCCAGGTGGGCACTTGAAATGTGTGCTTTGCTATCTCGTACCTATGGAAGGTATGTGGTGCCTGCTGCAATGATTGCACAAACTGAGAATCTCTTCTGACAGAAGTCGTTGTGCCCACGCATGTAGAAACCCATTTTCTCAGGTTTTTCACCCGGTTGTGTCATTTGTTTCCCAGTGAAATCCATCGGTGCATGCAAAGCCTGTTCTCAGGCAGTTAGGGATGGCTCCAGGGAATTTGAATATCAGAGTGAGTAGATAAGAAACTTTGGCATCCACAGAAGTTGGCAAACCCTGAGTGATCATGGAATACATTATCCAACAAGATGGATTTAAATATTCTATTGCAGTTACAACTTGGCATTCATTTAATAGAAGTTAATAACAGTTTCTGCTCGCTGACAGATGTAAGGACAGTCTCTTTATCCAGCTGGCTCAGTGAAACAGCAGATGACTTCATGTACAAAGAGGTTCACCCAGACTATCAGGGATCCAGGAATTTCCAGAGCTGTTGTGTCAGGGACACAAATGTGTGTCCATGTAGAAGAAACAAAGAGGAATTCAGAGAATTCCACAGCCCAGATCTACCCCAGCAGGTGATCCCAGGTAGAAGAGACTGTTCATCCCCCACTCATTAACAACCAGAAGGCAAGACAACAGCCCTGACTCCGTGTGACTGTGTCAGCTCCAGGGTAGAAAACTAAACTAAGGTTTCCTTGGGCTTGGGGCACTGCAGCAGCCTGGCATTCCCTCTCCCAGCAGCCTGGAATTCCCTCTCCCAGCAGCCACCCTCAGGGTGCTGGGCATCCCCTCCACTGCCAAATGTTGCAGATAAGCAAGAGATTGACAAACGATTGCCAATGGCAGGAGCAGCCCCTGCAACCCCGAGCAAACACAGGTGTCACGGATGAGGAATGCTGAGCAAAAATCTGGTACTGAGACAAAAGGTGAGAGCAGAGAGCCCAGGGCTCCTGCCTTCTTCCAGAGAGAGCTGGGACTGCTCAGTGTGGAGAGGAGAAGCTTTGGGGGGACCCAATTGCACCTTCCAGTGCCTGAAGGGAACAACAGGAAACATGGAGAGAGACCATTGACAAGGGATGGAGGGACAGGACACAGGGAATGGCTTCCCACTGCCAGAGGGCAGGGATGGATGGGATATTGGGAAGGAACTGCTGGCTGGGAGGGTGGGCAGGCCCTGGCACAGGGTGCCCAGAGAAGCTGTGGCTGCCCCTGGATCCCTGGCAGTGTCCAAGGCCAGGTTGGACGGGGCTTGGAGCACCCTGGGCTGGTGGGAGGTGTCCCTGCCCATGGCAGGGGTGGCACTGGGTGGGCCGTGAGGTCCCTTCCCACCCAAACCAGTCTGGGATTCTGTGATATAGATGGATCTCCAAAATTCCAGATTTCCCAGATCTAAGGCAGGAAAATGGGAGAGCCTCAGAACCAGCAGCAGACTCAGGCTCTGCTCCTTGCCACAGGCGTGGGGATTAAGACCCTCCAGTCTGCAGTTGCTGGGTATGAATGTTCCTTCCCCAGGCAACAAGGTCTCCTTGCACACCCCTCAGATGAGAGAAACGTGTCTCTTTTAGAAGAGAGAGAGTCTTTTGAAAGCAAGACAGGGTTTGAAGCCCATCTGCTTTGAGGAATTCATTAAAGGGGAAAAGGAGGAGGAAAGACCAAAAACAAACAGGAGGAGGAGCGGAAACATCTAAAAGGGTTTCAAAGAGACTCAAGGCTTGAGAAGGGATTCAAGGCACAGGTGAGAGCTCACGCTGAGCAGAGAAAGTGGGGAAAAGGAGACTTGGGGCAGCAGAGGTGGGACGTGGCCACTCCCTAAGGGGCTGAGGGTGTCCCGTCCCTAAGAGGAGCTTTGCGTGGGGCCACTGTGCTTTGGTGTCCCCAAACAGGACTCCAGGGCACCCTGGTGCCCTTGTTTTGCCACAGCAGGGTCTGCTCTGGGCAGGAAGGTGTTGGATCAGCCCCTCAGTGCTGGAACTCCCTCCAGCCCTTTGGTGACACCCGGCTATGGTTTATTGGACATGCTTTGACTGAATTTACCAAAACTTCCTGATTTTACCCTGGATTTCTTGTGAACTACAAAAGCTTATTCTGTTGGCCTAAGTTTCAGTCACAGTCTAATGTTTGCCTTAGTTTTTCCTGATCATATTCCGAATTACCTTCCCTGGTGGCTGAAATGCTGCCCCTTCCTGCCAATTGCTGTCAGCTCTATGATAAAATACCACCTAAAGGACCCTGGTGAGCAGGGCTCATTTCAAGGGCTGCACTGGACACCCAGAGACACCACAGAGAGAAGGATGAGGCTGTTTTCTGAAAGATCTTGGTGCTTGTTTTCATGCTTAATTAGAAGAAAACATGAAAAACACATTTCTCAAAGAGAAATGTTCAGAAAAAATGTCAATTTGGGGCTAGGAGGAGACAAATTGGAACTTGTCTCGGTAAAATATGTCTGTTATAATAAAGTACACAAAATTTTCTTACAAAACCATATTCTGAAGATGTCAAAACAGAAAACTGATCCTGACTCAGTTTTTCAACTGGTTTTCTTTCAAAATGAAATCTGCTTGGTTCTGCATGTTTCTGTGTTTGTTGTTGTTTTTTTGTTTGTCTGTTTTAGAAATGCATATTCAAATTTCATGTCATTCTGCTGTTTCTTCCAGAAGAATTGTCGACCATCAGATTGTTCTACCAACAGCTGGAAACCCAATGACTCCTCTGTTATTTTGGCGCACAGCTGGCTGACCACACAGAAATCATTTCCCAAATACAAAAGGTCACTGTGACCAAACCCAAGGAGCAAAGTTTACTTGTTATGTTATTGAAATCAAGGATGTATTTTGTTTTAAATTTAAAAACCTCTTGCCAGTTTGTTACACTGATGGTCCTTTGAACTCTCAGAACAGCAGGATGAGCTCTTGCTACGAGTGTTGCTTCAGAGGAAGCTCTGAATTGCTCTTTTATATCTCAAATAATTTTCATTCTGTATTCATTTAAAACCATATGTGGTCACATATCTGTGTAGGATCCTTAATTCCATTCATCCACTTTTCAGCTCTTCCCTCTTAAGCCGGAATCTTTATCAGCAGGTTTTCAGGGAATTTACAAGGATCATAAAGAAATGATGGGTGTTATTCCAGCTGCCACTGCCCTGACTGATGGACACAAATCCATGACCTTCAACCTGCTCGGGTCCAAGGCCAGCCCCGAGCACAGACTTTTACTGCCTCACCACACCACACAGAATCCCAGATTCCCTGAGGCTGGAAAAGCCCTGCCAGCCCATGGAGCCCACCCTGTGCCCGATGCCCNAGCCCTGGGTCTGCACCCACAGTTTTGATAGGAGACCTTCCTGTCCATCTGGGCACACCCTGGCTCACGTTCATATCCCATCCCTTCCCCAAGTAAAAAGAGAAACTCTCCCTCCCTGTGCAAGGTCTCTCATTCGGGTTAGTTGGGCTGCACAGCCAAGTCTCCAACTCCAGCCCCAACCTCTCTTTCTCACATCTTATATAAACTATTCATAAAACACTTGTTGTTCAGCAAGCTGCAATTCTCACATGCTTTCCACGGCACTGCCTCCTCCACCCTTTCTGATAGCTGGAGGAACCTGTCAGATGCTCATTTCATTAAAAAAAAAAACCACGAGGTTTTATTACTCCTTTTTTATTTTCTCCTGTAAATAACAACGCTATGCCAGGAGCACAGTGATTTAACATTAGAAGCAGCTCTGAAACAGTTTGAGTAGAACCTTTAATCAAACATTCCCCTTCTCTACCTACATTGTAAAAATTGTGGGGGTTTGGGCTGGTGTTTTGTTTTTGTTTTTTTTAAATGTTTTGGCAACTTTACAAGGTGCATTGACTGCACCACAACTTCCTTAGGGCCACCAGGAAACATTCGGGGAATCCTAAAAGGGTCTGGGTTGGAAGGGACCTCAAAGCCCACCCAGTGCCTCCCCTGCCATGGGCAGGGACACCTCCCACTATCCCAGGGTGCTCCAAGCCCCGTCCAGCCTGGCCTGGGACACTGCCAGGGCTTTCTCTGGGCACCCTGTGCCAGGGCCTCACCACCCTACAGTAAATCAGAATTTTTCTTAGAGAATCTTCTGTGATGCAAAAACCCTTCCAGCTGATTAGTGGGAAAAGTTAAATCCAGCCTATCCCTAAAGCATAGGCAAGGAAAGGCTTCAGTTAAAGAAACCTTCAACCTTTCAAGTATTTTCATGTGCAGCTGAATTCCAGTGTTTAAGTGCTGGTCACATCCCTGGAGGTTGTTATTGGACTGAAGTGTTCGAACAGGTATCAAGGACTGATAACACACAACTGCTCGGGCTGGAAACTCACCCATGTCTCTCAGCCCACTCCAGTGACCTCTGGTCAAACTGTGAAAAGGGAGAAGAAACTCTCCCTTTCTGCCACAAAATGTCCCTGGATCCTCCGCTGAGGCTCTGGATGCCAGACGTGCTCTCACCTTGCCAGAGTTTCTCACTTTGAGTTAAGGGACACGACTGGTGGTTCAGACATATGGTGTGTGTGACTGTTGGGGACTGAGCACAGACTGTGGCACCAGGGAGCCAGCGGGATGTTTTATGAGTGGAACGATCAGGGTATGAAAGCACCCGCTGCACAAAGGAAAAGTGCTCTTGTCTCATCTATTTTTTTTTTTTTTCAATTTTCAGTTCAGAAAAGGCTTTGAAAAAGGATTCCTAGGGAAAGAAAACACCCACAGGCATGCAAATGGGAGCTGAGCTACAGCTGCCACTGGAGCTCCTGCACAGCCGTCCCAGCTCTCATTTATTACAGGACTGGGGGCACAGAGATTATGACAGAGAAAGCACTGCAGATAAAGATTTAAAATTCACTTGCTAAATACTTGCTTAGCTATAGTGAAAATGTGATTTAGTCTTGCTAGGACAGTTATGGTCCTGAACTAACATTGACTCCTCGTTAGAAAAGCACTGCAGGATTTTATTGTGATGAGTTGTTTTCCCAGTCTGAAGAGTTTGGGATTGTTCTGGTTGGTGAAAAATTGAGGGCATCAAATGTGTCTCTGAAAACTTCTTAAATGAACCAGATTTTACCTGTTTGTATCAATTGCAAGGCACTCTCTTCTAGGAGACTTCCAGATTTCCCTTCCATTGGCTCCCCTTGCCCACGATGTCTCTCACTCCTGCACAGCTGCATCCCTACTCCAGGAGATGAGGGCTGGGTACCCCAGGATCTCCAAGGCAAGCAACCTCCCTTGCACCCTTGGGATGAGGGGCTGCCTGGACACCCTCTCTGTGCCACGGGGGACACGGCAGGCTCCCCCCATGCCCCACCCCACGCTCCAGCAGAGCTCCAGCTCCAGAGCTTTCAGTTCTGCACCACCACAGTGTCATTTCCATCTTTCCCATCGTTTTGCTGTGACAAAACATCTCCTGCACTTCCCAGCCAGACCTGCCGCTGCCGTTCCCGTCGGACAAGGGAACCAGGAGCGGAGAGTCAGTTTTCCAGCATATTCCCACAGGGAAGGCCATACTCCTCCAGCCCCAATCCACCAGACCTGGACACTCACCTTCCCCTTGAGCAATGCCACAGGTTTCCAAACCCTTGGGATAGCACAGTTCCCAGCTGTCCCACACCAGGTGGCTCCAGGGAGGGATGGGCAGCAGGAAAGCCCATGGACAACATGGATGTTGTGGGGTGGGATCCGTGGCAGCGCTCCCCAGCCCGCAGCAGCATTTTGGGGACACTTCGGAGGTAGGATGCCATGAGCTGCTTCCCACCTTTTGTTGGGCAATGGGATGGAAACTAGAGAGCAAAGAGACAGGGAAGGAGACAGATAATGTGAATGGGTGGAAAAATGTTACAAAGCAGGGGAAAAGAAAAGTAAAAAGGAAGAGGAGAGGAAAGAGCAAAAAATGAAGAGGAAAAAAGAGGGGGGGAAAGGGAGGAAAGGGAAAAGAAGAGAGGGTGAAAGAGGGAAAAGGAGTTAAAAAGAGGTGTAAAAGATAAAAAAGAGGGGCAAAAAGAGAAAAAAGAGGTGAAAAAAGACAGAAAGCCAGTCCTGAGCTGTGAGCCTGGACCATGAACTTGTTGAACACGGGACATCAGGTCAGTGCCCCTCGTACCCCCAAGATAAAGAGCAGGGCCCAGGGGCCCTTGTCTTCCTTCCTTCACTGTCTCTGCAGCTCCACCTGCAAACACTGTCCCCAGGTTCCCTCTAAGACGTGTGGGGTGTCACCGCTCACGGGTGTCACTGTCCCGGCTGCCTCGGTGACAGATGGGCTGCCTGGGACTGAGCGAGGTGTGCTGACCAAATGCGTGAATCCCCTTTTCCTCCCAATAAACAGGGCCTGTGTCCACACATGGAAGTTGGTGAAGTCCGGAGCTTCCCAGCAGCGTTTGTGGCGATGCCCTGGGAGTGCAGTGTTTCTGTGCCAGGCTGTTCCCCACACACAATCACACCAGTAACACGATCCATGCAGACAACGAGGATTCCTCCAAATGGCAGCACCAGGCTCCTGCTGGGAGTGGTGGCTCGGGACGGTCCTCGCTGGAGCTCCACCAAGTGCCCAGCAGGACCCAACAGCCACATTCCTCTTGCTTCATTACTCCACCACAAACACGCTCAGTGCTACAAAGCTGCATTTTTTACTGTGGAACTCACCCTGTGCATCCAAAACCTGGTTTTCCAGGGTGAGGAAAACAGGAATACATGGCAGACATTCCTATGTGTGACAGAAAGGCGCCACAAGTGTAAGGGAAAGTGTGATCCCACCTCAGCTGTGTCTGAGAGGAGCAGAAGAGCATGAGGAACACGCTGCACCGAGCTGAAAGAAGAGCAGCTGTTCCTATCTGGAACGTGATCTCCATTTCCACACCACAGTCTGGGTTCCTCCTGACCACCGTGTTCGTGGAGACTCCACAGGGGCAATTAATGGCTGGAGGAAGGAGCCAGAGTGACGTAGGGCTGATCACTCCAGTGCTGGGGTCACCTGAAGGGGAGAGAGGCACATCTTTAGATACAGAGTGCCAGCACTGGAGCTACAGGAACTCCAGCAGCTGTGGCCACTTTCTTGCAGCAGAAACTGGTGTCTGTTCACTCCCTGCTTCCTTACCTGAGAGCTCCTATTTCCCTGTGCCGAGAGGGAGACACAGGGAAGACAAAAATTGACTGCACGGCCCCAGAGACTGCTCCTTGTGTTGGTGCTTTACCCCTTCTGGGGCCAGAGAACTCGGTTTTCCTGAAAGAGGTGCTTTTCTGTGACCCCAGCAGAGGCTGTGCCCAGGTCTGAGGGCAGCTGGGCACTGCAGCCCCTTGCAGTGCCCTGGCACACTGAGCAGCAGCCACAGCCTTTGAGGTTGGAATGCAAACACAGACCAGCCTGCAGCCTTCTCCCTCCCCACACCCAGAGAGCTCCCGAAATCAGCATTGCCAAATCACCCTCCTTGCAAAGCAGGCTTTTTCTTTCAGGGTTAGCACTGGGAATATTTACTTTGCAAGTCACAGTTCCCTGGCTGCTCTGGCAGGTTTTATTCTCCCCTGGGAATTTCCCCTGTGATCAAGTCAGCCAAATGCAATCTGCGTGGAGCACGGGGAGCAGGAGACTGGGAGAGGCACAGGATGCGATCTGCATTACCTTTTGCTTAGGTAAGAGATTGACAGCCCAAACTCGGCCAGGGTTGCCTCCACGAGCTCAGGGGTGTTCCCAGGAGGGAGATTCTCCAAGGAGGAGTGGGATCCACTTCACCACATCACCCACACGGTGCTGCTGGAGGCACCACCCTGTGCTGTCCCACTCTCCTCAGAGCATCCCAGCACGTGGAGAGTGATGAGCAGCCCCAAACCGGGCACAGGATGTGCTGCATGAGGAGAGATTAAGTCTGGTGTAAAATAGCTTCTTTAAATAAAACCTCCACATCCCATGGAGGCTTTGACTGGCTTTTTGCTATAAAAACAGCCTTGCTTTGCAGACAGGTCCATCTCACTCACCTTGTCCAGCAGCACCTGGAGATGGGGCCGGGGCAGCAATTTCCCGTGGACAGCAGCAACAACCCTGTGCAGGAACAGCTTCCCAACAAAGTCCTTGGAAAAAAGGCATTGTCAGAAGGTGGAGAAAAGTGCTTTGGAAACAAAGAGAAAGCAGCTCGACTGAAGTGTTCACAGAATCCCAAAATCATTGAGCTTGGAAAAGCCCTGCCAGCCCACGGAGCCCACCCTGTGCCCGATGCCCACCTTGTCCCCCAGCCCAGAGCACTCAGTGCCACGGCCAGTCCTGCCTTGGGCACCTCCAGGGCTGGGCACTCCAACCCTCCCTGGGCAGCCTCTGCCAAGGCCTGACCACCCTTTCCAGGCACAAATTCCTCCTGATGTCCAAGCTGACCCTCCTCTGGCACAGACTGGGGTCACGTCCTCCTGCCCTGTTCACTGCCACCTGCAGCCCCAAGTCCCAGAGGAAACTCTTGTGTCCAAAGTACAAACTCAGCACTGCAAGTCAGACACGACATATCTCAGAGTCCAGGATGGTTGGGCTTGGGAGGGACCTCACAGCCCACCCAGTGCCACCCCTGCCACGGGCAGGGACACCTCCCACCAGCCCAGGGTGCTCCAAGCCCCGTCCAACCTGGCCTTGGACACTGCCAGGGATCCAGGGGCAGCCACAGCTTCTCTGGGCACCCTGTGATACCCAGAACAGCTTTGAAATCAGATGAAAGCACCAAAATCATTTCACTACCACGCAAATTACTCAAAGAATGTGCTTCACCAGAGAGACCAAGGGCAGCCAGTGGGAAATTCTACATTTTTGGGAAGCAGCAGAAACGGATTCAAAGGGACTCATTGCCATCAAAAATATGTGGGGAATTATCTCTCTTAACATAGACACACTTGTGTATCTGTCCACAATTGTGAAGCCTGAAATATAGCAGCAATCTAGAGCCATAAGGTGAGATTTCCATCTTTATATGACATGAAAAATGTACCAGACACAGGTTTGCCCATAAACAAAATTGCTTTTTTTTCAGGTCTCCCTTTAATGTGAAATATCAATCTTTTGGTGGCTTTTATTACCCAGAATTTAGCTTTTGTTTTTGACAGATGGTTCACATTCAGTCCCAAGTACAACTGTATATCATCCCCATTATATACACACCTGAATTTCAGAGCATATATTTTAAAAAGGCAGTAATAAATGGCAAAAAAACACCTGGTGAAGTGAGGGCAGGCAGAGAGAGCCCACTTGACTGTGGACTTAAAAGTGGAAAGGTCTGTGAGCTCAAAGCCTCTTACTGTGCTTTGTGCCTGTATTACAATGTCTGCTCTTCCAGCAACCACACACTTCCCCATCACAGTACAACAAAACTGAAGAGAAACCTTATTTAAGACCAGGTTGCAAAGACTGAGTGGGAGGAAATCACGTAAATTTAAATAGTGACAGATTTTCTTCAAGTTTTGTCAGTTTTACTGAAGTTTTCCAACTATCTAGTCTGAAAGCGTGAGCCCAACCTGCCTTCTCTTTCCTGTCTTAGTCCCCACCCTCTGCATAAGTGTAGCCTGAAAGCATTTGAAACTATTTACTCAAAACCAGCTTTATATAATCTTTTGAAACCAAAAATTAGTAATTTAATGAAAAGATACCTGTTAATCAGATTTTCCATCCCATTTAACTTCTCTGCCTCTTTGGTTAGTTTTCCCTTCTTACCCACTACAGAGTTCAGATGTTCAGCTCAACACCTGCCCGGAGCCTTGCCTTCCTCCCAGGACCTGCAGGTGATGTGTTTCCTACTCTTTGGGTTGGATATTGGGAAGGGATTTCTGGCTGGGAGGGTGGGCAGGCCCTGGCACAGGGTGCCCAGAGAAGCTGTGGCTGCCCCTGGATCCCTGGCAGTGTCCAAGGCCAGGTTGGACGGGGCTTGGAGTCACCTGGGCTGGTGGGAGGTGTCAGGAACGGAACAAGATGGGCTTTAAGGTCCTTTCCAGCCCCAGCCATTCCAGGATGACTGTGTGATTTAGGAAACACTGTGCCAGGGGCTCTGTGGACTCCCAAGTGCCCATGTCCCGGGGCAGGAGGCAGCAGGGAGCGGAGCAAAGCAGCTGCGTGGGGGCACCGGGGAATTGTGCGGCAGCGCCGACAGAAACCATCGCGTGGAGGTTTATTGCTCTGCAAAGAGGCAAAATAAGGAACGTAAATTTGCCAGGCTCAGTCAATAAAATTGCTGATTCCAGAGGACAGGCAGAAGTCAGGGATGCAGCTGCCAGAGCCGCTCCTGCCCTGTCTGTTCAGCCCAGCCCAGCCCAGCCTGGCACACGGCACCGCTCCCCAAAGCCTGTGCCAGCCCAGCCCCTGCTGGGCCCTGCCACGTCCCCAGCCCTTATTGCCAAGGCAGAGCAACCCCTGTAATCAGTCACAGAATTTACAATTGCTCAGGTTCTTACACAAGAATAGTAAGTACAGCAAAGGCTCTATGTGAAATAACAAAACCAATTGCTTTAAAAAAAAATGGCATTTAAAACCTTTACATTCCTCATACAACCTGAGGCAGCTACGGTGGAGAATGAGTATTTAGAACATAAATGGCCCTGATGAATCCATCAGGAATGATTCATTCCCTTTTCTATTTAGAACAAACTTTCAGTCCTGTGAATTAAAATCAAATAACACCATCCCATACATTGCTGTTTGTCTTTTTGTACAGCAGAGTCGGATGTGCAGGTCCCTTTTACATCTTTAACCTGCCCGCTCTGTGTTAATGACCAGGGCACAGTGTGTGACATCATGGGCACCCAGCACAGGCTCCTGAACTCCAGGGAGCCTTTCCCACAGCAAACAGCAGTTGGTGTCCCTCAGAGCACATGGAAAACATGCAGAGAACATGCAAGAGGTATTCTGTTCTCCCAACCTGCCAGAGTTACCTGGCCATAATGAGACAGGAATCTCCATCATTCACAGTCTGCAGAGAAAACAGAAGAAACCCAGGTGAAAATAATACAGAAAGCAGGCTGGATTTGTGAGCAGGACTTGAGAAATTCACTCTCCAAACTAGTTGCCCAGGTACACATGTAGTGACAGGACAAGGGGCAATGGCCTGAAGCTGAAGCAGGACAGCATTGGATGGGTATGAGGAAAGAATTGCTGGCTGGGAGGGTGGGCAGGCCCTGGCACAGGGTGCCCAGAGAAGCTGTGGCTGCCCCTGGATCCCTGGCAGTGTCCAAGGCCAGGTTGGACGGGGCTTGGAGCACCCTGGGCTGGTGGGAGGTGTCCCTGCCCATGGCAGGGGTGGCACTGGGTGGGCTTTAAAGCCCCTTCCAACCCAAACCATTCCATGATTCCCAAAGTTCATCACCAGCTGCTTCCTGGGGATTAACCACGTAACTTCTCCCTGGCTTTGGGAATAGCTGTGCTGCACGTGCTCAGCTCTGAGGTCCTTGGTTCTGGGCTCAGGCAGTGCCAGCAGAAGATCAGGATACTAGGCAGGATTACTTCTGTTATAATTTTCATGTTCCAGTGAAACCCTGTGGGTGCCAAAGAGCAAACATAGATCAACCAGGGGATGTGCATCCAGAGGATGAAGAATGGGGGAACTGTCTGCATTACATTTCTGACAGTGCTGAATAAACTAAACAGGTAGAGAATAATGCAAGTTATCTTTAGGAGAATAAATATCCCTGCGTGCACACTAAGCCTGTGCTACAGAAGCTGCAGCACTAAGTGGGTTCATAAGAACTTTATACAACATGAAGAATTCGCTCCTAACATCTGTTCCAAAGAGCAGCATTTCCTACCCCCAGATCGACTGGGACTCGCTCCAGCCCTCCCACCTGCAGCCTCTGTTCCCAATCCAACCTCCCAGTGCCAACCCAGGCACCAGAAGCAGCAGAACTGACCAGTCTCCCCTGAACCCCGAGAGTCATTTTAGGCCAAGAAGGAAAATCTGAACCTACACAACTATAGAGACAAAAAGTAGAAAGGTGAAGCTTTGCCAAAAACACCTCCTGCTTTCCAGTTCCTGACCTGTGAGTTATTGATACCTGGGCTGAAAGCAGCACACATCAAGATGGAAGTCCTTTCCTATGGAGATTGACTTATTTCCACAATAAATCTGAACAAAACATTTCCTCTGGATCCCTCCAGCCCTCGTTTCCCAGCTGCCAGGAGAGGTAATTGAATTTCAGAACTACACAGTGGACATGCAGCAAAGGCTTTAGCAGGGAGAGGAAATCTTTTCTGGATCAAATTTTAAATGCTGTGGTGTGATCTTGGGTTTAATGAGGGGAAAGGTCAACATACATAATACAAAAAGAAAAGTTCCAGATTATTGCTGTCTTCAAGGGAACAATAGGGAATCAAAAAATCCATGTTCAGAAATTATTTGATTGGGGTTAATTAAGCAGGCTGGTGCCCTAAATCCCTCTGCAACAGCCCGTTCTGAGCACTCACCCAGATTTCCACTTTCAGGCAGGAAATAACCCTTACCCACATACAATTTTACCCAGACTTTCCCCACGGTGCGGCAGCTTCCTCGCCATTGTTATTTAAATGCCTTATGCACCTTGGCATCATCTCCTCCCTTGAGGAAGGAGGTGCCTCTGCTTCCTTCTCGAACATTGACTCACCTCTTCTGTTCCCTCCCAGTCTCTCCTTCCACAGCTCTCCAGCCTACAGGCAAAATCAAACCGGGCTTAAGAGAGGTCTCCAAGAGCAGGGTTTCTGTGAGGAGCCCCGATGGGCTCAGTGAGGGCTTTGGCTGAGGGTTTGAGGTCAGTTGGGGATAAATCAGATTATCTGCTCTCCCAAGCCAGTGAAAGGAAACAGCAGGTTCTTTCTCCTCTCAGTGAGGAATCAGGAGCTGAGGTGTCACCCTCAGACATCACCTAGTCTGGTAAAAACAAGTCAAACAATGTCAACTGGAAAGTTTAATCAAAAAAGCAGCAGTGCCTGAGCTGTGTGCAGTGACACAATGCAAGCAGAGAGAATGTGGGACCACAAACCTCTGCAGAGAGCTGAGATGACAAAAATTGTCCTTTAATTGGTAGAGAAAAACAGCAACAGGCTGCGCTGCTCTGTCACAGCTCTCCTGGTTATTAGCAGGCAATACCAGGACAAAGACAGCTGGAGAGGATTTGTTTTGGCATCACAGTTGTTCGGCCTATTACGGTTTGAAATCTCAAAACTTAACATGACATTAGTTGGATCTTCATCAGACCGAGGAGATGCTCCAGACGTCACCTGCCCTGTGGTGTCACTGCCTTCAGCTCTGCCTCTCTCTTGACTCCCCTTCGTCTTTACGTTCCCAGCTCCAATACCTTTTTTGCTCTATTTTTTTCCTATTTACAACCCTTGTCTGTAAGGCAATGAGCCACAAGCTCATCCACAAACCTGTGGCACCGAAAGTAAATCTGGAATGTGTCTTCTAATTTTGAGTGGTCAGTGTGGTCCCTCGTTGGGATCCTCCTCCTGCTCCAGGAGGGAGCCAAATCCCAGCTGGGCACTGTTTGAGACCCAAGGACAGAGCTGGTTTTGGGCAGCCTCTGCCTCTTCAGCGCTCACTGCCACAGTGTCTCGGTTCAGCCTTGGGAAGCAGTGGAGTTTCAGTCCAGCACTGGGGTCAGGCTGCCAGCCCACCTCAGGGAAAGATGTTCCAGCTGTTTTCTTCTTCAAAAGGCAGAGAAATTCCTTTCTGAAACTTTCTCCATCTACAAAGAAAGGGAATACGGGATTTTAGACTGAAAGCTTTATTTATTTCCAGGGATCCAGGGGCAGCCACAGCTTCTCTGGGCACCCTGTGCCAGGGCCTGCCCACCCTCCCAGCCAAGAGTTCACTCTGTAGAATTCCACAGAATGTATTTCTTCTTTTCAAAGATATGCAAATATACTTTTCCACCCCACTGCCCTTTCCCCTTCACCACCACACTTCACAGCTCCAAGTGATGGCTGATTTTTTCAATAATACGACTTAATACTCAAGCTCAATAGTTTGGGTTTTTTTCAAGTTGTGTAATCCTCTCAGCTTAGCTATTTAATTAAAAAGAAAAAAGAAGAAAGCAAATAGCTGAGCTCCAATAGGCAGCAACTGCAGTGACTCTGTGTAGGAACGGTGATACCTTTGGAAAAGGCAAGGAATTCTCTGTACCACTGAGGCTCTGATTCAAAATACTTCACCTCCTGCCGGGCCCAGCCTCTAATGGAAAAGAACTTGAGGTAAAATTCAGAGCAGCTGAAAAATTAATGCACCTGAAACACCTCAAACAGCGGCTGCAAAAGGCAGCTGGGTGCTTTGGGTCTCGGAGCGTGGGAAAGCACAGATTTAGGGCCAAGAGCAGATTTATGGCCAAGCTGCAGGTGGATGTGCTGGTGCCCCGGAGTGGGGGCAGCTGAGCCCCCCAGCCCCACGGCGCTGCACCCACAGCAGCGCTCCTCGGGGCGGGCTTGGAGCTGCCCAGGGGGAATTCCAGGAGGTGCCGCTGCCCCTCTAAACTGCACGTTGCCTTCCCCTATTTGTCACTAAAAAGCCAAGAGCATTTTCCTGAGGAACGTGCCAGAGACAAGCTAATAAGAGGAAAAGTGATGTATCATCACTCAGGGATGCAGACCTGCTGCTGGGTACGTGGCTCCTCAGGCACGGGGGGCTCCTTGCTGCCTTCCAAACCCTACATATTGTATGCTAAAAAGAAAACTGTAAAAAACAGCCTCTAAAATGTGTACCTGATTTGCCTGAACACCTTTGTAACTCCAGCCAACTCCCAATGAAAATATCTTGGACCAGGACTACCCGTAGGTGTTCCTGCCCCAGATGCCACGGGGAAGGGCCAGCCCAGCTTGTGCTGTTTAGAGCTGGGAGGGCACAGCCTGGACACCTGTGGGGCCAGGACCTTCCTTAGGCCTCCTGCCCATTGTGTCCCAGCCTCACATACCACTGGGCAGCATTTGGGGAAAGAGAAAGGCAGGAAGGACAAGGAAAGACACACAGTCCCCTTCCTTCTCTACACAGAAACCAGAAACGCAGCAGGGAGGGTGCCAGGTCACCCCTGGGTACAAGAAACACAGTTTCATGTCCTTGTTCGGCACCAACAGCCAGGCCTTTTAGTGTCAAGGACCTTTCTCCAGCCCACCCAAAAAGGTGGTGATCAGTCCAAGGTCAGGCTCGAGGACCTTGGAGATCTTTTCCATCCTGTGAGCACCTTGTGCCTCTCTTCTCTTTCATGGTAAATTAATCCAATTCTTGCTTTCAAATGCCACAAACCCAAAAGTGTTGAAGTCTACGAAAGAGTTCAGAGCCAACACATCGAGCTCAAATCTGAGATTTAATTATGAACACTTTGTGCCCTGCTCTTGGGGCACTCTAGAAATCTCAAGCTGCCTTTAAAGTTCCAGCACCAGCAGCACGGCCCTGTGCCATCCGCTGCAGGTCACTCCCAGCGTGGCTGGCTGAAAGAAGACCCTGCTTCCCTGGAAATCTCCTTTCTAATGAGCAAGAACATTCCAAAGGTGTCCTGGGGAAATCCATCCTCTGGCACTTTCTTACATGTCCAGCTGCATCCAGGGCCCGAGTTACAAAAGACTTGTCATTGAGGAAAGTGATACCTAAACCCAAACATTCTCAGTACAGTGAAACTGGGAATGTTCCTGTTAGAGGAATACATTATTGAGGTTATAAAGCGTGTTTGGGGTGTCAGAACAGCCATTATGCACAAAGACCCGAGGGCAGCAGCGACCCTGCAGCACACGGGTCAGGTCACACCTCACAAGGGATTCTCTCCAGTCTTTGGCAGCAATAAAAACCAAAATGCTTCCAGCTGGAAATTTATTTGCTCATCTCTGTTTCAGCAAAAGACTGCTGGAATTGTGGTACCCCGAAAGCTACAAGGCCACAAGTTTGCCATGTCTGAAATTGAGACTGGAGAAACAATTTCCAAATTCAAGTCACCAGCACGCAGTGTGAAGATGATTTAGCAGCCTTGGAGGGGCTTCAAGCTCTGTCAGAGTCACAGAGGCACTGGGGTTGGATCGCCCCGTCCAACCCCCTGCCCAGGCAGGGGCACCTGGAGCAGGTGACACAGGAACAGGTGGCTTTGGACTGTCCCCAGAGAGGACACTCCACACTCTCCCTGGGCAGCTGCTCCAGGCTCTGCCCCCTCAGTGCAAAGAAGTTCTTCCTCACTCTGAGGTGGAACTTGTGGTTTAGTTTATGGCCAGTGCTCCTCACCCCGTCACTGGGCACCTCTGAGCAGAGTCTGGCACCCACCTCAGAGATATGGTGAAGACCCTACTTTTTTTAAATCCTCCCCATCTTTGGGGGGACCACACTAAAACCTGGCAGCTGTTTTCACAAGTGACTTCCCAGCTCAAGGGTCAGGTGCCACTGGGATCTGTTCTGTCCCAGACCAGGGCACTGCGAGGGACACACACCCCCCACCCCTCCAAGCTGCTCCGGAGTCGTGGTGGGCAGTGGGCAGGGTCTGCCACAGGAACCTGCACACCTCGTGCAAGGTCACAGGGCCAAAAAGCCCCAGAAATGCAGAGACACCCTGGGCTAAGGTGACCTTGCCCATGCTACCTTCACCACACCTTTTTATTTATACCAAAAGTACTTTTTCTTCCAGCCAAATACCGCCAAATTTTGAAGAGCGAGAAAATACTGAAACTTTAAAAAATTTAATATAGTGTAATTAATTATGAATAGTTCTGTATGAGCTTTTCTGTAGTCCTAAAAGACAGCTTATCTCCCTGAGTAGCAGCTGATGGACTGCCAAGGTGTAACCCTTTGGGATTTGCAGTGTCCTGCAGTGCCTGTTTGCTCATCCTGCTGCCTGGGAAGAGACATTTGTCCCCTCAGCACCACTGACATTTGATGCAGATTTTTAACCCAGGGTCATTCTGGCTTTTTTAGTGGAAAAACCACATTTGTCTCTGTCCCTTGTTCACTTTAAGCACCAGTTCCAAGGAGAGACCAGTGAGCACCACAACGAGGAAATCGCATGAAGAAGTTCCCAATTAAAACACCAGTGACACTGTGTGCTCTGGAGATGACTGTTCACCCCATGCACACAGGCTTTTTTATTTTCCAGGCATTTTCTAAATCTTAGAGTTTAAAAGAAACCCTCCCTGCAGCTCTCAGTGTTCCTTGCTATTTGTGTTCATTCATTTCCCCAGCCTTCTTCCTGTCCCAGGGCCTGGGGACAAGTGAAAGCTTGGATGAACTCATGATCAACCTGGCTCCTGATATCCAAAGTCTCCTCTTAGGGGACCCCTCACCCTCCTGGGAAGTGAAACGCAGGGGGATGGAGACAACTGGGATGGAGACAATTGGGATGGAGACAATTGGGACGGACAAGGGTGTGGCAGTGTGGCAATGCACAAGAGGGGGACTTTGGAATGTGTCCTCAGCCCCACACATCCCGCCCTCCCTGCACAGCTCTGCTGGGGCTCCGGGCTGGGCTGAGATGAGGACGGTGTGACACGAGGAGCAGCCTGGACGCTCACATTCCAGGGCTGGAGAGCTCCAGTGTTTGCCATTGAACTTGGTGCACACCGGCCTGGGAAAGGATATAAAATGTGGTTGGAGACTGGGCCACCTGGTCTCCTGATGTTGCAGGCAGATTCCAGGTGGATATTAGGAAGGAATTGCTGGCTGGGAGGGTGGGCAGGCCCTGGCACAGGGTGCCCAGAGAAGCTGTGGCTGCCCCTGGATCCCTGGGAGTGTCCAAGGGCAGGTTGGACAGGGCTTGGAGCACCCTGGGCTGGTGGGAGGGGGTGGGACTGGATGGGTTTTAAGGTCCCTTCCAACCCAAACTATTCCATGATTCCATGACTTGACAGAGCCAGGCAGAGCCTGGAGAGGGGACAAGCAGGTCCAGCAGAGGCTGTGGAGATGCTGAAGGGACAGGAGCATCTCTGTGAGCAGGAAAGGCTGAGGGAGCTGGGGCTGTTCAGGCTCCAGAGGAGACCCTGAGAGGGGACCTGCCCATGTCCATCAGTGCCCGCAGGGAGGGGGCAGAGCAGGGACCAGGCTCTGCTCGGGGGGCCCAGCCATGGCACAAGAGGGACGGGCAGGAACTGATGCCCAGGAAGGGGCACCTGGACAGGAGGAAGAACTTCTTTGCTGGGCAGTGCCCCAGCCCTGAGCAGATTGTGCAGAGAGGGGCTGGAGTCTCCTCCCTGGGGATATTCCAGAGCCCTCTGGACACAACCCTGTGCCCTGGGATCTGGGAAGAGCAGGGAGGGGGGACCAGTGACCCACTGTAAGCCCTTCCAGCCTGACCATCCTGGGATTCTGGGACTTGGGATCCATCCCCTCGAGCTCTGTACCTCGTGCTCCATCTCACATCCACAAATCCATCCCAGAGCCCTGGGGGTCTCTGGATCAGCACTGCTGTTTGCTGCCCACCATGGCAGGAGGGTCGTGTTTTTTATGACAGAAGAAATGGCTGGGGATGTTCTGAAGCACTCCCAGCCTGGCCACTCCCTCTGACCCTTCTATCGGGGATTCTCTGCCTTGTGCAGACAAAAAATCCATTAATGTAAAGGCCGAAATTCCTTAAACTGTGACCCCATTGCATCATTGGCTGGGTGGGTTTGAGTCTCTGTATCCACCTAAAGGCTAAACCCATTTCCAAGATTAAAGAGGGAAATAAAAATAACTCAGTACCTCCCAGCTAGGAGAAAAATATGTTATTCACTTCATTAATCAAAATGTAGGTCACCCACCACACACACATACTATTAAGGAAGACAAATTAAAATTTTCTCTTAATAAAATCCACTATTTCAGAGACTTGGTTTAAGGCTACAAAGCTGAGCTGCAAAATTCTCAGCACCATCAGCCAACTTTGACGCATTGTTAATCATTAAACCTCTTGCTGTGTTTTAGAGATGGATTTACTGACAGGAAAAGCCTTTTCCCCGAAGATGCCCAGGATGGGGATGCCCTCCCAGAGATGTAACACAGGGTCACCATTAATGAAATGAGTCTGAATGGAGCAGGCTGGGAAGGCAGTGAGCCCCTCCCTCCTTGGAGAATCACAGAATCCTGGAATGGTTTGGGTGGGAAGAACCTCACAGCCCACCCAGTGCCACCCCTGCCACGGGCAGGGACACCTCCCACCAGCCCAGAGTGCTCCAAGCCCTGTCCAACCTGGCCTTGGACACTTCCAGGGATCCAGGGGCAGCCCCAGCTTCTCTGGGCACCCTGTGCCAGGGCCTGCCCANTGACAGAGCCAGGCAGAGCCTGGAGAGGGGACAAGCAGGTCCAGCAGAGGCTGTGGAGATGCTGAAGGGACAGGAGCATCTCTGTGAGCAGGAAAGGCTGAGGGAGCTGGGGCTGTTCAGGCTCCAGAGGAGACCCTGAGAGGGGACCTGCCCATGTCCATCAGTGCCCGCAGGGAGGGGGCAGAGCAGGGACCAGGCTCTGCTCGGGGGGCCCAGCCATGGCACAAGAGGGACGGGCAGGAACTGATGCCCAGGAAGGGGCACCTGGACAGGAGGAAGAACTTCTTTGCTGGGCAGTGCCCCAGCCCTGAGCAGATTGTGCAGAAAGGGGCTGGAGTCTCCTCCCTGGGGATATTCCAGAGCCCTCTGGACACAACCCTGTGCCCTGTGCTCTGGGAAGAGCAGGGAGGGGGGACCAGTGACCCACTGTAAGCCCTTCCAGCCTGACCATCCTGGGATTCTGGGACTTGGGATCCATCCCCTCGAGCTCTGTACCTCGTGCTCCATCTCACATCCACAAATCCATCCCAGAGCCCTGGGGGTCTCTGGATCAGCACTGCTGTTTGCTGCCCACCATGGCAGGAGGGTCGTGTTTTTTATGACAGAAGAAATGGCTGGGGATGTTCTGAAGCACTCCCAGCCTGGCCACTCCCTCTGACCCTTCTATCGGGGATTCTCTGCCTTGTGCAGACAAAAAATCCATTAATGTAAAGGCCGAAATTCCTTAAACTGTGACCCCATTGCATCATTGGCTGGGTGGGTTTGAGTCTCTGTATCCACCTAAAGGCTAAACCCATTTCCAAGATTAAAGAGGGAAATAAAAATAACTCAGTACCTCCCAGCTAGGAGAAAAATATGTTATTCACTTCATTAATCAAAATGTAGGTCACCCACCACACACACATACTATTAAGGAAGACAAATTAAAATTTTCTCTTAATAAAATCCACTATTTCAGAGACTTGGTTTAAGGCTACAAAGCTGAGCTGCAAAATTCTCAGCACCATCAGCCAACTTTGACGCATTGTTAATCATTAAACCTCTTGCTGTGTTTTAGAGATGGATTTACTGACAGGAAAAGCCTTTTCCCCGAAGATGCCCAGGATGGGGATGCCCTCCCAGAGATGTAACACAGGGTCACCATTAATGAAATGAGTCTGAATGGAGCAGGCTGGGAAGGCAGTGAGCCCCTCCCTCCTTGGAGAATCACAGAATCCTGGAATGGTTTGGGTGGGAAGAACCTCACAGCCCACCCAGTGCCACCCCTGCCACGGGCAGGGACACCTCCCACCAGCCCAGAGTGCTCCAAGCCCTGTCCAACCTGGCCTTGGACACTTCCAGGGATCCAGGGGCAGCCCCAGCTTCTCTGGGCACCCTGTGCCAGGGCCTGCCCACCCTCCCAGCCAGCAATTCCTTCCCAATATCCCAGCCAGCCCTGCCCTCTGGCAGTGGGAAGCCATTCCCTGTGTCCTGTCCCTCCATCCCTTGTCCCCAGTCCCTCTCCAGCTCTCCTGGAGCCCCTTTAGGCTCTGCCAGGGGCTCTCAGGTGTCCCTGCACTCCAGGTGAGCACCCTCAGCTCTCCCAGCCACTCCTGACCTTGGATGGAAACTCTGCCCTCATCCTGGCGAGGGGCTGTGGCAGAGCGTGGGGGAGGTGGGGGGTGGGATCCCCTCGGGTGGGGATGCCTGTGGGGTACAAGGCCATGGCCAACGCTGAGCAGCCTCTCCTAAACACACCTCCCTGTGTCTGGCCCAGCAAACCTCCAGGATCCCACTCACACACAGCACCAGAGGGATGCGTGCGGAGCCTTCTGGTGCTTGTTTTTCCAACATGTTCCCTGAAATTTGGATCTACGGAATGGTCTAGGGCTGCAGGGAACAGGAGGAGTGACCACCAGAAGGAAGGGAATCAAAGCAGACCCATTTCTCTCCCTGCTCATGGAAAACATGTTTTCCACGAAGGGCAAAATGCCCACACGGAGCCCCTGAGCATCCCCTGCCCAGCAGCTCCCTGGCCAAGGCAGTTCCACACCCACAAGGTACAACAGGGCGATCAAACCCCGTCCTGCTGCCACCCCAGAACCCCTCTGCCGGATTTCCTTTCGGGAATTTGAAACCTTGTGCTACAAATCTTAATTAAATCCACATTTTTCAATATTCAAGAGTACTCCCAGAAAAATGTCGTCTGTGTCCTTCCATGGGAGCACCGAGAAGCTTTCAAAGTTTTAACATTTCTCTTCCATTTCCATTCTTAAAAGGCACTTTGTGTCCTTTACTCTTATCAGATTTAGGCTCCAGGCACTCATACGGGTTTTTTCCCACCCTCACTGATGCAGTCTTAAAAAAACCAGCCATAATTCAAAAGTCTCTGGTTTTCCCTCACCCCTTGTTTTTCTCAGCCTGTCTCCTGGGCTGGCTCTGCTTTCTATGCAAATTTTCTGTGATTATGCAAAAAGATCTAATTATATTGATTGATACTGTCATATCGACAGAGCCCAGACCCACTTTGCGATGCCCACGAGCCGCTCGTGCCGGGCAGTGCCAGCGCTCCGGGCTCCCCGGGGGCTCTGCTGAGTCTGGCTTATCGTTCCCCGAGCAGGGGGGCTGCTCACACCTCCCTGCCCTCGATCCCCCTCCTTCAGCAGGGCTCTCCCTCCCGGGAATGCCGTCTCCACCTTCCCCGGCTGCCTTTGACGCCGCCAAGGAGAGGAGGAGGGTGTTGGGCTGCTGCGTGTGCGCAGGGACAGCAATAACTGCACTGCCACAAAACCCAGGGCCACAGAGGAGTGTGGCCCAGATTTTGCTTGGAAGTAGGAATTCTGGGTGTTAGCAGTCCCGGCTCCCAGAGAAACAGGAGCCGGCCGTTCCCCGGGTCACATCCACGGAGCCCGTGCCTTGAAAGGGATGTTTTCCCGGGTGGAAGGAGCTGCAAGCACCACGCTTTAAACACGAGCTGTGTGACTGGCGAACCCCAGACACGAAGAGCCAGCCAGACAGAAGAGGAGCTTCTCTTACCACGGAATCATGGAATGGTTTGGGTTGGAAGGGGCCTTAAAGCCTACGGAGTTCCAGCCCCTGCCAAGGGCAGGGACACCCTCCAGACACAACAAGGAATTTTTTGGTCTGGCTTATGATGCATTTTGACAAGATGAAAGTAGAGAAGAGAGAGAGAGAGACAGAGAAAGAAAAGGGGGCGAGCAGGCAGACAGTCTGCCCCTCTCGGATCCACTGTGGTCTTGTCCCCAGACTCGAATTCATTCCCCAGTGTGGAACAGGCCACTAATGGCACCCTAATTATTTATTTCCGAGTTGCACAGTCCTGGGTGCTCAGCCACAAATCAAGCTTTTCACTGTTTATACATTTTAGCAAACAAAGGAATTAGTGTTCATTGGCCACAAGTTATACAGTTCTCTTGATAATTAGTATTCTGTCCTCTGCTGGGCCATTTTTCCCTCACTTCCCATCCCGTTAATGCCATGCTCAGTCTCTCTCTCCTTTTGAGTCGGGGGTTCTTGTGTCCTGCTGGAGTCACATTTGACCCCTTGGAGCTGATTTCAGCGCAGTTACTGACCGGTCTTCATCAGTTTCTTCCTTGTCTTGGGGGTTTCTCCCATGTCCCTGTGGCCTCTAAATTCTGCATTCCTTGTGTCTCTCAGTGGTCCATCCTCCTTCCCAAGCTCTGGCAACCTCCCTCAGGCCTGAGGTCACTGAAACATGTCCAGCCCTAAACCTTGACAAGGCAATTCCACAACAATTTGTTGGTCCAACACCTGGACATCATTTAGAGCTTGTTTGCTGCTCTCTGTTTCATGGATTAAATCTCCCTTTTTATGGATTAGGCTTGAAAGTACACAAAGGCCAAACATCAAAGAACATCCTTTCTTAAGAATATTTTACTTATTCCACATTTTGCAGTATTCCCACCTGTTTGTTTTGAGCCGTTCATCCCTTCCCCTGCTCTCCCACACCCCCCATCTTGCTGGAGCCTTGGAGTTTTCCCAGGCCCCTGCCAGGACAGGGACTTTACTCCTCTGTTCAGTGCCAGGGCATCTTCATTTCCCTTGCCCACCGTTCCTGGCCACGTTTCAGCCGAATCCAGCCGTGCTGGCCCCCACTGTGTGCACTGCAAAGCCAGCTGTGCTGGGACCAGGGCTGTGGCACTGGCTCTGTGCTGCCCAGACGGGCAGGGACAGCTGATTTATCTCTCAGGGGACTCCGTGCCAAGAGGGGCAGCATTCCTGGCTATTCCCAGCCCTGGCACTGTCTCTGCAGAACAGCCCAGACCTTACGGACACCTCTGTGCTGCCTCTGGCCCCCTGCAAAACAAGGGAGGGAGGTACTAACATTGAGATAACTCCTCAGAGAGGCTTGGAAATCCATGGATAGAGAGGGATCAAGCAGCATTGCTATTAATAGATTTTCCTGTTAATTCACATATGGGGAAAGATTACCCAGGAAAGGGGCAGTGGAACCCTCTGCAATTGCCCTGCAAGTCACTCACTGAGGAGCTGAACTCAATGATCCTTGTGGGTCCCCTCCAGCTCTGGATATTCTGTGAAGGCACTGGGAAAAATTTGCTTCAACAAGCACCAAGTGTACTTGGTGAGCCAGTTCAGCTGCACCTCAGCCCTTCCCTGCTCTCCTAATTCTGTGTTTTAACAATCAGAGTTAAATACTTCTGTCTGACAAGAAAAACAATAGAGAGAGGGTGACATAAGTTGTTTCCTCTCTGCTTTGCTCCAGGTGTGAGAGCTGGGGGAGCACAGCATGGGATGGGATGGGATGGGATGGGATGGGATGGGATGGGATGGGATGGGATGGGATGGGATGTCCCTGGGGGGCACAGGGATGTCCCTGATGTCCCTGGGGTCCTAGGATGGGTGAGGGGCGGGGACAGGCCAGGACTGACAAATGACCATGGGAGGTTAAGAGAAAAACTTCTAATTTCCAGTGAGAAATAAAAAATAAAGAAATAAGAATTAAATATTTCCCAGCTTGGAAAGCTGCTTGATACCTCCCTGAGGAAATAAAGAAAATAAAGATAAATATACTGCATAAGGAAAACTTGTGTCTTTTAGGAGAGCTGGCACTTTCCCAGTACAAAGCAGGAGAAAAAACTCAAGGGACACGAGACTGTCTAGTTAAAAGTGTCTCTAGCTCAAAGCCACATCTCTTAGTACCTCTTGTTATTACTCCTAAAAATGCTCATCTTTCACCCCATTGCTGCAATCCCAGTGCTGAGGATCATCCAGCCCTTGCTCTCTGAAGAAGGTGTTTCCCAGCTCATTGTTACCGGTTTATCCCTGGTTGTTGTACCAGCATTATATGAAAATATCAAATAAACTTGGTCCCATTTCTTGTCTTTCAGAAAATGCCCAGGTAAGTCCCTCCGGCCTGTGACTTCCACTGACAGTACTTTTCCCTCTCTCCTCCAGGCAATTCTTCATCTCCCTGGTCAGATTATGGCTCCCATTATTATCCAGCCTGTCGTATTTAAGCAGCAATATCCCATCTGGTGCAGACGCAACTGTTTTATTCCCTTAGTCCCTGTGTTTAACAAAAGCCATCCTACTGCAAATAGAGATATTTCAGGTACTTGGCCTTGTGCAAATGACCTTTCAGTTCTGTCCATCATCTCCACTCCTCTCTTTATTCCTTCCTGCCCTTAAGAACTCTGAATATTTAGTGTTTAATGTCCTTTGGGAAGCACAGCCTGGCTTGGGGCTCTCAGCATTTCTCTCCACATTTCCTGACCTCGGAGCTGCTGGATTTGCTGGTCACTTCTTTCCCTTACTCATTGAAGATTTATCCTTAATCCCTTCCTGGGTGGATTTGCATTTGTTGCCTTGAGACCCGGTTCTGCAGTTTTGGCACTGTGGATTCAAACAAGTTGGGGCTTTATCCATATTCAGCCACCCAAGTTCTTCCTCTGAGTTCCTCTATCTGTGCTTTGAAATTCCAAACCTGGCTGAGAACTTGGGCTCCTCTTTAGCAGCACCTCCCCAACCTGCCTTTTCAATTCCTCCGAACTCTGTAATTTACACTGAAATGACCCAAAAGTGTTCAGGTCAGGGCATTTTCTCAGGAAAAAAAATTACAATTTCCAATTTTCTTCTCCCTGTTTCCCCAAACACTCTAAGTACCATTATCTCCTATTGATCAGCTGGCTGCCAGGTAAATAAACCACTGGACTGCTCTGCTTTCAAGTGTTACTGACTTGCCATTATTGCTGCAACCTTTTTTGTCTTATTTATCCATGGGAAGATAAAGTCTCTCCTCCTGATTTGATTCTCATTTACCCCTGTGAGAACAATAAATCAGTGTATTTCCCCCAGCTTCGTTCCCTCCCTGAGGGCCAAGATTCCTCTGATATTTCACAGAATCATTTAATCCACTTTCACAGCTTCTTCTGTAACCTTTGTCATTCAGCCACTCACCCTCTTTTCTTTAGTCACTGCTGCTCGTTACTATGGTTTGATTATCCTGTCTCTGCACCGTGAAATCAGAGTGATGCAATACCAGTGAGAAATATCACAAGGGGAACGTTAAAATATGAAATGCTTAATGCTCCTTAAATATTTTGAAGAGACTATTCTGACTGGAGGGAGCAGAGGCTGCTGGCAATGCTCCTTTGAATTAATGCTGGTTAAATATGCCGAATTTTGCTTTGATCTTATTAATTCCAATCACAAACGAAGCACAGCTTTCACTCTGGGTGTTTTTTTTCCCTGCAAAAGATCAAAATACATCTTGTGTCCAGCAATTAAACAGTTTGTTTCTGAACTCCACCAAGTTTAATATTCCACTTGAAACGCAAGGCTAGGAAGCCTATTAATAAGAAGTATGTTAACCATGATTTATGCTGAGCTTAAACACTTTGCAGCGGTGCTTTAATGGGATTCTGACTTATTTAGTGGTCTGGGAGAAGTGGGAAGGCAGGGCAGTGCTGCCCCAAGGAGGGAGGTGGCTCAGAGCTGCATCCAAACAGCGTGGAGGACACAGCTCTAAAATTTCAAATACAAAGCAGCACCTCGTGGGGTATTTCCCTGTGCTCTAATCACGTCCCAGGTGCCTCGTGCAGCTGCAGCTACTGCACTATGGAAATGTGCTCCTTAGAAATCCCACACGGAAAAGCCCTTCCCTGGGCAGGTTCTCCCAGGTGGCAGCTGCGCCCAGCTCAGCCCCTGCCCTCAGAGCTGCTGCTTTCTCGGACTTGCCCTGTAGAAAATAACACGTGGAGCCCTTTGCAGGCAGGGAGAACACGGAACCAGAGGACATTAGTTTACCTCCCAGACCCAAAGCCAGGAGGGAATGTTGGGTAATTTCCCACTCTATTCAGAGGTTGGAATTTGTCCCTTTTCTGGAGCCCTTCGATGAGCTGAGCTCAAGCAGCCCCTCTGAGGTGTCCCCATAGCACAGGTGGAGCACAGACCCAGTTTGTCAGGGTTTGGCCCCATAGCTGGTTCTCAGCCAGAAAACCCCGTGTTCACCTGGAGATCCTTCACCCACCAGGATGGGGAAGGTGCTCGGGGATTTGCTTGGCGTGTTCTCCAAACAGCTTTTCCCAGAGGCAATGACCCAGCAGCAGCACCTGGGAGGACTCCAGTGCCTTCCAGAGGAGTTTGGATTGCTGTGCAGGAAAAGCAGTGGTGGGGCACAGCTCCTGCTGTTCTCCTGGAGTGCCAAGCAGGAGAGTTCCCCTGGGATAACACAGCTACACTCAGGGAATTCCAGAACCCCTGGGGCTGGAAAAGCCCNGACAGAGGATGAGGTGAAAGAGAACCTGCCTGGTTCCCATTTCTCATCCTTCTGTCCAGGGTGGAAACATGTCCAGTACATCCATCCAACACCAGGTGACCTTCCCCAGTTCCACAGGCAGCTCATCCTTCCCACCCTGCCACCAGACCAGCTCTGTATCCTTCACCTGACACACACAACCACGCACATTTATTATTTAATAAAGTTCAGCAAAAAAGTGGTATTTGCTTTCTGTGTCAGTGTTTCATCTCACTGCTGACTTTTATGGCCTTCTCATAAAGCTTGAAAGCTCATCTTGTGGTGTAATCAAGCTAAAAAGCCATGTTATCACAACAATGTGATTGTTTATGCAATATATTAGAGGCCTTTTAAAAAAAACATATGTTCAGACTGCTATAGAAGAGCAACAGGATGCTGGAAAGTTGATGCCTGTCATAAACCATAATATTTTATTTAACTCCGAGTAAAACTCAGCTGACAGAAATATTTTATGGTTGCCTATTAATGTGAACAGGAGCCATGGATCATCCCTAACACAGGCAACAAATCATGGGGCCAGCTGTTTAATGAGAAACTTCTTTTGTGCTGTATTTCTGTTTGCCAACTAACCCAACAGCTTCATCTTGTGTGAAGGTTCTTCCTGTGTCTTCTTTGCTCTGAATATTTGATGCCACTGCTAAATATAATAATTTGTGTTAAAAAAACCCACAGAATCCCAGAATGGTTTGGGTTGGAAGGCCCTCACAGCCCATCCAGTGCCACCCCTGCCATGGGCAGGGACACCTCCCACCGGCCCAGGGTGCTCCAAGCCCCGTCCAACCTGGCCTTGGACACTCCCAGGGATCCAGGGGCAGCCACAGCTTCTCTGGGCACCCTGTGCCAGGGCCTGCCCACCCTCCCAGCCACCAATTCCTTCCCAGTATCCCATCCAGCCCTGCCCTCTGGCAGTGGGAAGCCATTCCCTGTGTCCTGTCCCTCCAGGCCCTTTTCCAAAATCCCTCTCCAGCTCTCTTGAAGTGTGCAAGGCCAGGCTGGACAGGGCTTGGAGCAACCTGGGATGGATAGTGGAAGGTGTCCCTGCCCATGGCAGGGGTGGAATGAGATGAGCTCTAAGGT
>VWZF01001252.1:748043-768023 GCA_013396755.1 Sclerurus mexicanus
GAGGGGGAGGGGAGAGGAGAGGAGTGGAGAGGAGAGGAGAGTTTGAGGCTGTGCTGGAGGCACCTGGCCATAAAGACAGGGCAGCTTGGGCAGAGCCTGGCTCGTGGCAGGACGGGCTGTGTGGGAGCAGCTCCCAGGGATGGAGGGGGACACTCCACCAGCCACCCCTACAGATTCCCTTTGTCTCCAAGGCACTTCTGCTCATGGATTTTCCTGCAGCAGAGAGTAGCATGAGGATTCCTGTCTTGACAATGGTGGCTTTCCTTCCCAAAGTGTCCCCAGTGGAGACTTTCTTGGACTCCCTGGGATGGGTCCTGCCCTCCAGCCCACTCCCTCCCTGGGGAGGCTCTGGGCTCTGAGCTCAGAGCAAAGCCCATCCCTGCCGCTCCTGCCCAACTGTTTCTTACAAGGCTTTGCTTCTTCCAGCTGGCCATTTTTGCATGACTTGAGAGCACCAGGAGATTACAGAATGTCCTTTCCTCTTTGGGGTTTTTAATTAACATTTCTATTATCGAGCTTAATTAGCACATCTCTGCCTTCCATATGCTTTCCCCTGTTACAGCCTGGTAAAGACACTTTGCTGCGACATTATGCATCATATCATGAAGAATAACAAATGAGCATCACTGTGTTCAGGTCCCACAGCTTGAGCTGGAAGACCTCGGGGTCAGGAGGCAGCCACTCTTTCAGCTGCTGGTTTATTCCTGCGGTAACTCCTGCTTTGCTGCCCACAGAAATCCCACGTGCTGTGAGAATGGGTCCAACCCAGCCCTGGGATGAGGGGTGCTCCTCTGTCCTCTGAGCTTCGTCTGGACTATTCACACTCTGGATGTGCATGAATTGACTCAGTTCGTGCCAGCCGCAGCAGCTGCGGTTCCCTCGCACAGTGTGACACTCCCCCAGTGCAGATACCAAAGAGGACAGAGCAGCTGATGTGCAGCGACCTTTTCAGTCTCCAAGGAGAGATGGGAGTTGCCAGCTTGGCCTCTTTGAGCCTGGCAGGTTCTGACAGGTGACCGTGGGTATCAGTTCCCCTTTCGCCTCCCATCAGTGGCAATCACTCCGTGTTCGCCCCAGGGCACCGTTTCCTCATCTCGGCATTCTCTGCCCACTGACAGCAGAGCCCTCACCCACACCCCACTGGCAGCTTCCAGCTTTGCTCTCCTCCAGTGGCTCTGTCCAAAGCAGCTCCTGGAGGCTCCCCAGGGCTCTTCCTCCCCACCTCCAGCTCTGCTGCAACCTCTGCTGGCAATTCCTGGGGAACCCTGTTGAGGGAGGGCCTGAACATCAGGTACAGAATAACAGGTTTGGGTGGGAAGGACCTCACAGCCCACCCAGTGCCACCCCTGCCATGGGCAGGGACACCTCCCACCAGCCCAGGCTGCTCCAAGCCCCGTCCAACCTGGCCTTGGACACTCCCAGGGATCCAGGGGCAGCCACAGCTTCTCTGGGCACCCTGTGCCAGGGCCTGCCCACCCTCCCAGCCACCAATTCCTTCCCAATATCCCATCCAGCCCTGCCCTCTGGCAGTGGGAAGCCATTCCCTGCGTCCTGTCCCTCCATGCCTTGTCCCCAGTCCCTCTCCAGCTCTCCTGGAGCCCCTTTAGGCTCTGCCAGGGGCTCTCAGGTGTCCCTGGAGCCTTCCCTTCTCCAGGTGAGCACCCCCAGCTCTCCCAGCCTGGCTCCAGAGCAGAGGGGTTTCAGCCCTGGAGCACCTCCATGGCCTCCTCTGGACTCTCCAGCAGCTCCACATCCTTGTGCTGCTGTTCCCAGGGCTGGGGGCAGCTCTGCAGGGGGGCAGAGGGGCAGAATCCCCCTGCCCCTGCTGCCCATGCTGTGGGGTCAACCCAGGCCATGGGGAGTTCTGGGTGCCAGAGCACATGGATGGGTCACACACAGCTTTTCATCCACTGGAACTCCAGGCAAGGAGCCTTTCAGGAGGACACTTTAGTCAAACACAAACCAGTGAGTGCAGCTGGGAGACACAGCAGGGTCATTACAGGACCTCTCTGAAAGCACCGAAGCCCCTCAGGCTCTTGTTTCTGTGCTCTGGTGTTACAGATGTAGGAAGGAGGAGATATTTGCTCTGTCCCCAATCCAGCAGGAGCAGTCAGGCATCCCTGGGAAGGTTTGGGGGCCTGAGAAGATTGATGGCATTCACTGGACAAATTACTGAGCTCTGAACAAGGCAGCTTGGTTACTGTGCTTATTAGCTCGAGTGGAGCACGGAGCTGTCTGAGAGGCACATCAATTAGCAGGGACCAGAGATACTTCAAAGATCCTCTGTAATTTATCTGAGAGTTGGATTTAACCAGGGAGAAGAAATCAGCTGAGCCAGCAAGTCCTGTATTATCTCAATGCCTCTCCAAGATGAATATCCAAACCTTTCCTGGGCTGCTTCAGGAGTTCAGCTGAAGCCCAGCTGAATGAAACCAAACTGCCAACAGGAACTGACGTGTCAGGGAAACACTTGGCTTGTGCACGAAGCTGCTTTGATAATTGCAGGTGGTGGAAGGTGGGCAGATGCCACGCTCAGCCTTCCTCACTGGCCAGCCTTTGCCTCTCCTCTGCTGCCCCTCTGCCTGCTCAGCACCCCACTCGGCTCCCTGTCCCACCTGTTTGCTCAGCAGTGAGGGGTCACTGACTTGCTCAGAAGCGGCTCCAGCCCTCCCCTCTCCCCCAGGTTTAGCACCCCAGGTGCCCCAGGGCTCTCTCAGGGACACACACAGTGTGTTTGGTACAGGGGGCAAACACTTAACCCACGGTGCCCGAAGGAGCACAGTAACACCGGCCTTCCACCTGCCTGCAATTAATTCTCATGTAGCGTTTAATAAAGCACCCAATCTTGACTTCATTAATTTCCAGTGATGGACAATCCTTTACCCCTCTCATTAAGATGCAGTGCTTCATTACCTGCAGTGATTTCTTGCTTCTGATCTGAACTTGCCTCGACTCAGCCTCAGTCACCAGATCTCCTTAGGCGTTGGTCTCCTGGATGGAAACATCTGTATTGTCAGTGATCCTGCACTTCTGCAGTGCTTGGGCCAGGGGTCAGGATCTTTTTTAACTCTGTCCTGAATGAACCATCCTTTCAAAAAATCATAGAATCGCAGAATTATGGCATAATTGGAAGGGACCTCACAGCCCACCCAGTGCCACCCCTGCCGTGGGCAGGGACACCTCCCACCAGCCCAGGTGGCTCCAAGCCCTGTCCAACCTGGCCTTGGACACTGCCAGGGATCCAGGGGCAGCCACAGCTTCTCTGGGCACCCTGTGCCACGGCCTGCCCACCCTCCCAGCCAGCAATTCCTTTCCAACATCCCATCTAAATTTCTCCTCCTTCCTTTCCTAAAAGACAAACTCCACCCTCTTTTCCTTCTGCTGACTCTCCTCTGGGCCAGGGTCTTTTCTGACTTTCTGATATCAAAGCTGGACATCACATGCCAATAACAGCACAGCTCAGCACAAAGCAATGTAATTCCCCAAACTCCATCAACCTCCTTCCCAGGTGCTTCATTATTTATAGAGGAAAGAGCTCGTTCTGGCTCTAGGCCCCAGCAGACGTCTGAGACTGAGAAATGATTCCCTGATATGGCTTTAAATTATCCTGAGGAACAATTCAGTGTTTCTTCCTGTGTTTCTGTCCCCGTAACACGGTCAGTCACGGTGAGCAGACAGAGCTGGGTCACCTCGGAGCCCTCGCACGTCGTGTTGACGCCGATGCTCCAGGTTCTGCTCTTCTCCTCTGAAACCCCTCAGCAAGTCCACGTCCCTGCCACCTCCCTCAGCACCAGCAGCCACGGGCCAGCCCTCCAGGCCAGCTCAGAGACAACCTCACAGACGCTGTGCCAGCTGAGCGCGTTCTGCTGCTCGGTCATGGCCTCATCCTCACCAGGTCAGTGCTGTGGGTCACTTGACTTCCGAAGGACACCAGATGCAATTCCCTGCGGCTCCATGGACGGAGAGAGTGCAAAGCACAGCTTTGGAAGGGACCACTGGGAGGAGATGCATGAAATGGAGAAAATCTGGACTGATCAGGAGTGCAAACCCCAGTGGATGAGATCCACTGGAGGAGTAGCACGGCCAGGCAGGGCAGCTGTGTTGGGATCAGATTCCCACGTGGAGTGCTCTGCCTTCACCAGGGGGAGCCCAGACAGAGCTGAGGATGTTCTGCCTCACCAGTTCCCACCAGGCAGGACACTCGAGGTGCACCTTCTGGGGTATGAGAGGGTAAGAAAGACCCAAGCCCCCTCCGCGGGGCACGTGTACCCCACAGTGTGTGCGGACAGGGGCTGGCAGCAGGAGATGGGCAGAAATCCCACCCCCCATGCTCTCCCCTCTCCACCAGCATTGAAGCTGCTGCCTGCTCTTCCAGGTCTCCATGGCAACCATCCAGGCTCAAATTAGCTAATGGCAGAGATAAACTGGAGGATACTTAGGAAATTCTTATAAAATCATCATAGCTATTCCAGTTTGCTTCGTTTCGCAGTGTGAAAACATCCTCCCGCCCATGCAGGAGTGACACGGGGACGTGTTGCAGAAGGTTTGTGGCTTGGCTGATTTCCCCCAGCAAACCCGGCTGAATTCTAAACACACGCAGTAAACACGCAGTGCCCACAGGCATGAAAAATTGGAGTTTTATTTAGGTCATTACAAAAAGCCTCTATTAACTCACCTGTAGAAGAGGCCATGCTAAAATGTAAATATGCCTCGGAACTGCCTCTATCTGCACCCTGAACGGGCTATTTTTCATGCCACATGTTATTATAAGTAAAATAAGTTGTTTAAAATGTTTCCTTTTGCTTATTGTTTGTCTTGTAGCTCCTAGAAAAGCAGAGTCCAGCACACATCAAACACGCAGGGGGACTTTTGGGCTCTCCAACACAGAGACAGAGGTTCACACTTGATGACATCCATGGCCATTATTCCTATGGTACTTGAAAGTTATAGAATCACGGAATTATTTGGGTTGGAAAAGCCCTCTAAGACCATCCAAGAGTGTCTCCAGGACACCATAACCCATGTCCCCAAGTGCCACGTGAAGGTGTTTAGCTCTTGACCCTGCAGCCACCTCCTTCCTTGCTGGGTTCTGGTTTCCATTGTCCAAATATTGCTACTTCAAACATCAAAACCCCAGAATATTCCTTCATCTTCTTCCCCTGCTGGGTAATTTCACCCTCCCAAAGGCCGGTGAGCTTTCCTGGAAGCACATGAGGTCTTGCCTTGTGTTGGTGTCCTGTTCCGTCACTCCACCCCCGGCTCCTTCTCTCACCTGTGGCAAGTGAAGCCCAGCAGCCCCCGAAACAGGCAAACTTGACACCGCTGTTCCATTGACTGGTGCCTGGCTTGGTTTGATTTGTACCTCGCTGAGCCAATTGACAACAGCAATTTCCTCCGGCTTGGGAAAAGGCAGTGGGAAGTGCTGGAGCAGGACAAGGGTGGGCAGCATGGGGCAGTGCCACAGCTGTGCCTTCAACCAGGTCCATCTTCCAAATCAGCCCTCTGTAAGCTCCCAAACCCCACAGGTCACCTGAAGGCAGAAGAAATTAAATATCTGCTAAGATTTGCAGGTTTGGAAGGGTGAGGAACTGATGCTCTGAATTGCCCCCGTGGAAGGAGGATGAGGCTCATCCCGAGCTCTCCCACGGGCCAGCTTGGTCCTTCTTAAAGGAAGCAACATTAAAGGAGATAAAATTCATAAATAAAAGCCAGGGCAGGTTTATGTTGGATGTTAGGGAAAAATGCTTCCTGGAAAGGGTGGTCAGGCCCTGGCACAGCTGCTCAGGGCAGGGGTGGAGCCCCATCCCTGGAAGGATTTAAAAGCCCTGTGGATGTGGCACTTGGGGACATGGTCAGTGGTGGCCTTGGCAGTGCTGGGGGATGGGTGGACTTGATCTTAAAAGGCTTTTCCAACCTAAACTATTCCATGTTTCCATGATTCCATAAATGCCAAATACCATAAGAATAAAGGCCACGGGATGCCCCTGGAGCTTTGCTTAAGGTGCCACCCGATCCTGGAAGCCCCAGGTCCAGCTGCAGCATCCAGACTCTGTCCCACCAAAGCGCAGCGTGGGGAGCAAACAGGAACAGCCCTGGGCTCGGGGGGAATGCTGGCAGCTGCTGCCAGCCCTTCGCACTCGGGATGGTCTTTCCATGGAGTGTGGGAAAAGCAGAGCAGCTCCAAGGCTGGAATATTCACTCCGGGGGAGAAAATCACTGCCGAGGTAATTTTTGCAGTCAGAGCAACAGAGAAATCAGCAGCATTCATTGCTATAGCTTGCTGAAGAGAAAACAAGTTTTTAAGCCTGAAGTGCTTTTCTATACTCTATTTATCTTTTTTTTTTCATATTTTTTAATCCTGTGACAGAGATGGAATAAGAGGGACCTCGGGTGGTGCTCAGCCTCCCAACAGCACAGCAAGCTGCATAATGAGGTGTTTGGAGCACGTTTCTTATGAATTTTAGAGGTAAAAGGGAGAACTTCTCTCTTTCTGAGCATCCTTTCAGTGCTTTCAGGTGTGGACTCACCTTCCACTCAGAGCCTTCCCCATATCCAACGGGATAAGCCAGGCCTGCTGAGGAACGGACTCTGCCCCGGCTTAGCCACCTATGGAAGAGGAATCTTATTAAATTGTTCTTTTCTTCTCCTTTTGTAGTTTGCTGATACTGAAAAGGAAGCTGATGGATTAGTGCAGCTTGTGCATCCCAGGCCGCTGTACAGGGAATTCCATTCTTGATCCAGGGCGTGTGAGCCTGAGCAGATCCCAGGAATGGGGGAGTGATGGGTCAGGAAAGGCGACCCCACCACCTTTCCTGGGCTGCCACAGCCTTGGAAAACTCAGCTCTGATGGGAAAAGAGATCCTTACTTAATGTTTGTGGTAAACTGCAGTTCCCATCCAGAATCCCAGGATCCCTGGGGCTGGAAAAGCCCTGCCAGCCCACAGAGCCCACCCTGTGCCCGATGCCCACCTTGTCCCCCAGCCCAGAGCACTCAGTGCCACGGCCAGTCCTGCCTTGGGCACCTCCAGGGCTGGGCACTCCAACCCTCCCTGGGCAGCCCCTGCCAAGGCCTGACCACCCTTTCCAGGCAGGAATTCCTCCCCATGTCCCCCCTGCCCCTGCCCTGGCCCAGCTGGAGTTGAACCCCAAATATGTGACCATATTCTGTATATTTTTACTGTGTGCAGATGTGAACTCAGAACTGGCCTCATTCCTACAGCCCGGGTGCTCCTCTTGCCTGCAGGTGCTGCTGCACTGAGGGAGTCTCAGAGAGGGGTTCTTGGGGTTTGTTCCTCACTGGATAATTGTCTTTGCCTTAAAAGCAGAAATTTATTACCCCTAACTAAGAGGAAAACAGCAAGCAGGGGAGGTATCCATCATCTGGCCATCACCTCTCTTTAAAACCCATTCTTTTCTAGTTCATAGTAAATAATCTACAAAATTATGTGAAAATAAAATCCCGTCATAATAAAAATGACTTTTTAGACAGTTGGCAAAGCAAATTTCAAAGCAAGAAAAATAGAAGACTGGGAAATAACTCAATATTCAGGATATCAGACCATCTTCATCAACCTGTGTTATGAGATTAACTTGTCAATGGAAAATCTTGATTTAGGGTTTTTGCAGAAGTGCTGTGGCTTAGATATTGAAATTTCCCAGCAAATAAAGGAGAACACACGGACACATCAACCCCTTCTCTCAAAACATTTGCTCAGGGATTTAATTTGAAAGCTCAATAGCTTATGGCGTTTATTAACAGATCATTGAATGACAAGTTTAAACTTCAGTTAAATATTCAGGCTGTTTTTAATACGGCCCTTTCGCTGTTTATGTGCAGCAAAGTCTATTTATTATTCGAAGAATAAAGTTCAGATATGAGAACAAGCAGAGGAAGAAGAAGTGTAATACTGAGAGCGCTGAGTGTGTTTTAACTGCACTGCCAGCAGGAAAATGACTCACTGGCCTGTTGTCCTTGGGAAAATGTTGCTGACTCGGCCCCAGAGATGACGGACTTCGATGTCCCTGGGCCCCCTGAGCAGCCGTGGCAGCTGCCCAGCCCATCTCCTGGGTGAAGGCACAGGATCCATCTGCAACATTCAGTGTATTCCCATGGGATCACGTCATGGGATTGTTTTCAGAAACTGATAAACTTTATCTTAAAATAAATACATCCTTTTTTCCTTCCTTTCCTGTCAGGAGCTATTCTATTTTTTTTTTTTCTGAATCACCTGAACTTTCTTCTACTTTTCAGCCTAAACTTATCCATGGTCATTTTAAAGCCACTTGTCCTTGTGCCAGGGCTGCCCTTCAGGATAATACATCCCTTTCTCCCTGGTGTCCAGCCCTCCAGGGGTTTCTCCAAGGCAATCACATCCCCTTTCAGTTCCAGCTTTGCTCATCTAATTAAACCTTCAGCCTCCTGTCAGGGGACAAGCTCTCAGCTTGGACCTGTTCTAGGCAGGATTAACTTTTAGTGGACAAGAGGGAGACACTCAAACTGCTGATCCAGCTCAGCACTCGACCTCCTCCCACCTCAGCACCTGGGACAGTGTTTCCATAGAATCCCAGGCCGGTTTGGGTTGGAAGGGACCTTAAAAAGCAGCCCATTCCAAGCCCCTGCCAAGGGCAGGGACACCTTCCACTAGACCAGGTTTTTCCAACCTGGCCTTGGACACTTCCAGGGATGGAGCAGCCCCTCGTACGTGACTCCACAGCTCACCCGCTCTGATTTGTCCCCTTTTCTTCTGCACTGAGCAGTGAACAGAGCCCAGCACACTCCCATATCACCTGCTGCCCTGAAAACAGCAAACAAACAAACAAATAAATAAATAAATAGATTCCTGAGGGGGAAACAAGCTGTCTGTGCTCACGAGTTCATCCCCTCCGAGTGCAGACCGTGCCTCTCCGAGGCTCCTTCCTCCCCATCCAATGGCACCAGCTGAACTCCCCCGTGTTATCTCAGAGTACATGTGTCTGTAAACCCAAACAAGCACAAGGAGCCAGGCTGGGAGCATTTAAATAGAAACCTGTAAGCCTTTTACTGAAGCAAGCCTATGAATAAAACCCGTTCCATCTCCCAGGAAGGAGCTGTTACCATTGGAAATGAACTTCCCCGGCTGACAAGCTCCGAGAGGTCATTGCTGAGCAAAGCAGGCTCAGCACTGACAGTGACATGAGAGCCCAGGAAGGGATGCTCTTGGAATTAAAGGTGCTGTTCCCCTGTCAGAGGTGCAGAACTGTGAAGTCATCCAAGCTTGAATGTCGTGTTCACATTGATTCCCTTCACTGCTGTAAAAGGCTTTGAGCAGTTTATTTCTCTGTCTCGGGCACCAGTTCCCTCAGTGACAACAGGCTGTGTGTCACCTGCTCTCCAGCACAGCCAGGATGCTCTTGTTCCCTGAGGATGCAGCCTGGCAGCTCTGGAAACCATCAGCAGGATGGGGCATCCCTGGTCCTGCACTGGACAGGACATGGACAAGGTGGTTTCTCCCAAGTTCAGTGTCACCGTCATGGGATGAGCACTCTGGGGTGCTCAAGGGAAAATCATTGGGATAAGGAGCTGATTCCTTCCTTCCACTGTCTTTCATCTGAAGGGCTTAAAAAAGCCCCTTGGAGATGTTAATTGTCCTGCCCAGCCCCGGGAGGCTGATGGGGATCAGCTGCTCAGCTCACAGCACCAGCCCTGGCTGCAGCTCAGCCTGAGCCCCCAGCATGGCCAGGAGCCACAGCGGGAGCCCAGCGCCAGGCTCATCCTTTAATCGTCAGACAACTCATTAAAACGTGAAATTACTTCTACAAAATGAATGAAAATACAGCTTAACAACTGGGGCACCATCTCGTGGGTTGTGTCATGACTGTCCCAGGGGTGTTGCTCTAGAGAACCTGTCCTCGGACACCAGCCTGTGCCCACGGGTTTCTGATTCCAGGGCTTTGCTGGCCCCTGGAACAGCTGGAGCAGCAGAAACCCCCCAAATTACAGCACCAAGGTGTGGTCAGTTAATCCATAGGATTGTCTCTTATCACTAGACCCTGAAGGAAATGCTGCACCAGTAGGACGAGGATAAAGTAGATTTTCCTTTTATACCACCGGGATTCAAAGCAGCTGGAGCAAGTCCAAAGAAAATGAATCAGGATCCTCTGCACAGAAGAAGGGGGGCACAGCTCAGCCCCTGTAGCAATGATGGATTAATGGGGTTTAGATTGCAGCCAGTTACTAAATGTGTCTGTAACACAGCTCCAATCCCTGCCACACCTCCCAGCGCGGTGACTGAGTTTAAAGCCACGTGTATTTAGAGTGCAGCAATGTGAAATAATAGGAAAACATCTTTTTCCTCAACACTTGCACGGCCTGAGTGCCAAACACGGGAGCCCCTGCACTGATAAGACTCCTTCAGGACATAACCTTGCCCAGCCCTCCCCTGTTTTCTTGCCCAGCAAATTAATTTTTCTCAGGTCTCTGCTCCTGGAACTCACCTGCCCCATCCCCAGTGTGCCCCCACATCCATCATCCCCGCTTGTAGGAGAGCAGGATGTGGCCCCTGGCTTCTGCAGTGCCCCACGATAAAGCTGTTTCCCTCATGAGGATGCCACGAGAAAAAAGTGGCATTTGCCTGCAAGGGCTTTGAAGATGGAAATTTCCAGGTATAGTCATTTATATTACTTCATTACACAGGGACTGAAATTTAAATTAGAAGCAGGTTTGTCCTTCCGTGCAGTGTTTAATAAGCATCACATGTTTCCTTCTAAGCTCTCTCCAGCCCAGCCCCTCCCTGCCCACCCCACTGGGGACAGGAGGGGACATCCCTGCCCACACGGTCCCACCGCTGTGGGATCTGCACCACTCACAGCTGAGGTGTGACAAGGGAAGATGGATCAAAGCACCCAGCGGGTTTTCGGCGTCTCTACAGCCAAAGGCTATTGGGAGCTGGGCAGGAAGGCAGGTGCTGTGTTGGACCTGCAGACGGGTGTGTGGCCCTGGTTTAGCACAGCCTGGAACAGCACCGGTGTCACCCTGGAATGGCAGCAGAGCCCCTGCGGGACGGGAGCTGGGGCAGCACCGCTGGGGGGAGGGAAAAGTACCGTACGGGGCCTGGGGGAGCCGTGGACTCGTAGAATGGGTTGGGTTGGAAGGGATCTTAAAGGCCATCAGGGAATCCCATAATTTTGGGGGTTGGAACTTAAAGCCCATCCCATCCCACCCCTGCCATGGGCAGAGACACCTCCCACCAGCCCAGGGTGCTCCAAGCCCTGTCCAACCTGGCTTTGGCTCAGGCACAGATGTATTTCGAAATGTCACCCAACCAGCACCAAACTGCAGCCTCCTCTCTCCTCAGCTCCTCTTTTTACTGTGCTGACGCCCAAAAGCACAACCCAAACCCCGCCTTCCAAAAGCAGCAAAGGCATTTCTTGCTGTCTGAGCCAATACTGCTTTAAGGCAATGTCCATGTCCTGGTGTGGGGACAAGGGAAGGAGGGGAGGCATTGGGTGTCCCCATCGCAGCTGGTGGCAGATGCCCAGCAGTGCCTGCACCAGCTCCTGACAGGCAGTGAGGGGTTTGCGGCCCCACTCACACTCACTCACTGCAACCTCAATTCTACATCACTTGTATTTTCTAAACAAAAGAATCAGGCTGACTATTAAAGCTGAAATGAGGCATTTTGAGAGCTTTTAGATTTATACAGCCAGTGCCTCAAAAGAAATGGATGGTTCCTCTATAATGAGAAAGAAAGAAGGAAAGGAAAACCTTTCCCAGAGCCCATTACAAAAAAATAAAGTCATTGATGTTGCCTGCTCTACAAAAACTCTAATTTAAGGTTTATGACAAACATGACAAAACAAGCGCACACGTCTCGGTATCATTCATGAAACACAGCCATGGACTGAATAAACAGCCGTAAGGAAGGCAGTAAAAATTTGTTAATTAAACATTTCATGTAAGGGAGCCTGTGAGCTGGTGTGGGGTTTCTGCAGCTCTATTTCTGGTGCTCGCCAGGCTGAGCAGCTCCGCTGCCCACACACAAACCAGGGCACAGAGTGAATTACGGGGCTGGAAGAGACCTGGGGTTATGGGAGCAAAGGGGCCGTGGGGTGTGCTGAGTGGGGTTATTGCCTTCCCGGTAGCCGGATGCCGCTGTGTGGGATCTGTGCTGGAAGAAGCTGATCCCACGGGGATCAGTACCCGCTGGGCAGGGCTTGCACAGTGCCAGGGGTGCCCCGCTCCTCACCACAAGGGCTGGGGGACACAGCCGGGACAGCCCGGCCCCGACTGCCCCAGGGATGTCCCAGGGCACAGGACATGGTGCTCAGCACACAGAGCTGGGGGAGGAGGAGGAGGAAGGGGGCACATTGGGAGTGATGGTGTTTTCTTCCCGAGTTATTGTCACGAGTGCTGGCTCCCAGCTGTCCTGGGGATGAACACCATGGGAAGTGGGGAATGAATTCCTGGGTTTGCTTTTCCTATCAAACTGTCAGTTTCAACCCACGAGTTTTCTCACTTCTCCCCTCCCAAACCTGTCCCCCATCCCACCGGGGCAGAGAGCGACTGGCTGGGGGGTTGGTTGGTAGATGGGGTTGAACCACGACAGGAGCCAAGGGAAAAGCCCCACTCCTGCAAACCAGCAGCTTCTTGGGGGTGATCCTGTGCAGGGCTAAGGGTTGGATTCCGTGATCCTTATGGGTCCCTTCCAACTCGGCATGTTCTGTGACAAAATAAGCCCCTGGTCCCTCTCCTTCCTCTCCTCCCTCTGAAACGCACCACCTGCCATGGGCAACTGGTCTTATTTCCAGTGGCAACCCCGGGGAAGAACAAAATAAAGTCTCCTTCTCCCCGTGACAGCCTTATTAGTATGTATGTTCACATGCATCAGCCTAATGAGGCCGTGCTGTTACAGCAAACTGCTGCCTGGAGTACTGGGGGAGCTTCAGAATACCAGAAGAATTTGGGGGGGAAAAGAAAGGCCATTAGTTAAATACAAATAGTCACAAAGTAGTAGTGAAGACTGCCAACAAATACATTGGTTTCACTAATAACTGCTGCACAAAGCATAAAGGGGAGGATTTAAGCACGCTCATCTTTTATTTCGGGGCATGAGTGGCTACGAGCTGCTCTCAGAGCAGCACAGACCGTGCAGCACTTCCACAGCACAGGCAGGATCTATCACAGCTCGCAGACAGGAGCGTCTGAGCCACGCTGAAATCAGGCAGGGGGAGAAAAGGCACGTTATTCTAAATGCCAGAGCCACTCAGCTCCCTCCTCCCTCCAGCATTCAGCCAGCTATTGCAGCCAGACTGCAGCTGGGCTTGCCTACAGTGAGGAAAAATGGGCATTCACAGCAGGGGGAGGGCAGGGACACCTCCACGTGCCCCAGCCCAGGGAATTCGGGGTCAGAAACACTACAGAGATATTTAAAAACATCTGCCTCTACTAAGCTTTCAGCATTTTTGTTCTATGTGCTATTAGAAAATGAAGCTTGAGGGGAGGGGGATTTGTCACTGGGGCTGGGGAAGAGCAGGGTCTGTCTCCAGCAGCTCCCCCACGAGACCTCAGGGGAATTGTTGCTCTCTGCCTGCAAGCCACGTTTGCATCTTCCTAAGAAGGAGGTAAATGGGTATTTATTATCTTATAATTGAGCATACTCCTAATTACAGTGAGTTATAACCCAGTCAAGCACGAAAATGCTGAAGAACCATGTAGGTGGGAGAGTAAAATGATATATTTGCCTGCTTATCTCGGAAAGGAGTCTCCCTGTCCCCACCACCTGCACAAGCCAAGGGCTTGGTGGAGCCAGGCACTGGCAGGGACACTGCCCTGAACTGCTGAGCCACCGAAACATCTCCCAAACACATCACTTCCTGCAAACGCTTTGATAAAGCTCTAAGTCTTTAATAAAATCTATAAGACTTTTAAGATATTGGGAAGGAATCGCTGACTGGGAGGGTGGGCAGGCCCTGGCACAGGGTGCCCAGAGAAGCTGTGGCTGCCCCTGGATCCCTGGCAGTGTCCAAGGCCAGGTTGGACGGGGCTTGGAGCCACCTGGGCTGGTGGGAGGTGTCCCTGCCCATGGCAGGGGTGGCACTGGGTGGGCTGTGAGGTCCTCCCAACCCAACCCATTCCATGGTTCTATAAGATCTAAGATTAATAAACTCCTAAATAAGACTCTAATAAGTCTCTTATGAGCTGTGTCCTCCCCAGTGAGCCAGATCCCACGTGGATGGCCCCAACCCCCTGAACCAGCTGCTTCCAGCGGCAGCAGAGGAGGAACATCCACCCCTGGGCGTGCAGGCGACAAGCACCCAACGCTGAGGGCAGTGGCTCATAAAAATATAACTCTGAAGATAGTTAAAGCCATCTGTGAGCTTTTAGCACATGAACGGCATCGTGGCAACACAGTGACATGTAGTTTATTACTTGCCAAACCCTTTGAAGTGCTGTTAATAAAATATCTTACATAACAGCGGTTTATTTTTAAGGAGATCAAGCCTCCTGCAGCAGAGACCAAAACTAGTCGCTTATTCAAGTCCCAAATGTATTCAGGAGCATTCCTGCTGTGCACTGAACAGTCAGCTCGGGGCTGATGCCCCTGCAGGACTGCTGAGCAGCACTTCACCCCAGGTTGGGGCTGATGTCCCTGCAGGACTGCTGAGCAGCACTTCACCCCAGGTTGGGGCTGATGTCTCTGCAGGACTGCTCAGCAGCACTTCACCCCAGGTTGGGGCTGATGTCTCTGCAGGACTGCTGAGCAGCACTTCACCCCAGGTTGGGGCTGATGTCTCTGCAGGACTGCTGAGCAGCACTTCACCCCAGCTCGGGGCTGATGTCTCTGCAGGACTGCTGAGCAGCACTTCACCCCAGGTTGGGGCTGATGTCTCTGCAGGACTGCTCAGCAGCACTTCACCCCAGGTTGGGGCTGATGCCCCTGCAGGACTGCTCAGCAGCACTTCACCCCAGGTTGGGGCTGATGTCCCTGCAGGACTGCTCAGCAGCACTTCACCCCAGGTTGGGGCTGATGTCTCTGCAGGACTGCTCAGCAGCACTTCACCCCTGCACACGGATCCCGGGAGCGCTGCGGGCAGCGAGGGCACGGCTTCTCTGCCGCCTGCTCCAGCCGGGACAGAGGAGCTGCAAGGAGCAGTTTGAACTTTCCAGGTCTTTCTGAAGCCTCACTGAAACGGAGGTTTGCCTTTGGAAAGCCTTCCACAGCTTTCCAGCCTGGCAGCCCTGCTCATTCCCAGCGGGGAGCATCCCTGGAAGGATGTGGGCCACAGGGGCGGGTGCTCAGCAGTGGCCTCAGCAACAGAGCCTTGTGGTGCCCGAGCGAAGCAGCCAGACCACTCCAGCAGCCCTGTCACCCTATAAATGTCACCAGGGCTCCTCCTCTTGGTGATGCCTTTGCTGCCAGCTCACCCCATGGAGCGGGGCATTCCCCTTCCCCTCCCCATGGCAGGACACTGCTCCCTGGCATGTGCTGAGCAGTGGGAAGAGCCAGAACCTCTGGGCTCCAGGGGGCTCTGGGACACCTCCCTTCGGTTCCAGGGGGCTTTGGGACACCTCCCTTCGGTCCCAGAGCTTCTGAGTCCATCCCACAGCCTCAACAAGCAGCAGCAGTTGCAGACTTTGCCAGCAAGGATTGAATCCTGAAAGAGACAGTTCCCTCCAGGGACCTGCAGGTAGGATCTCCTCCATGGTTTAATTACTCATTCTAGTGCCACAGATAAATACCCTGGAAAACTATTTAACAAATATGGAGAGAAGCTTTCCAGCTGCAAAATGACACTTGGCTGCATTCAGGAGTGCTTAAAGAAGGGGATTTATGTCTGCTGAGTTAAAGGGGGCAGGATGCCAAGGACAGCTTTAAGTCTCGCCCACATATACGCAGCAAAGGAGGGCACAGTTACATTAGAAAATAGGAAGAAATTCTTCCCTGGGAGGGTGGGCAGGCCCTGGCACAGGGTGCCCAGAGAAGCTGTGGCTGCCCCTGGATCCCTGGGAGTGTCCAAGGCCAGGTTGGACAGGGCTTGGAGCACCCTGGGCTGGTGGGAGGTGTCCCTGCCCATGGCAGGGGTGGCACTGGATGGGCTGTGAGTTCCTTCCAACGCAACCCAGTCTGGGATGTTTTGATTTTAAATAAAAGCTTTCCCTGAGTAGAAAGGCTGTAAAATGGCTTTGCTGAAGCACCTCAGCCAGTTCTGGGTTTGGAGTCCCGGGGCTCAGGGGCACCTTTTCCCAGCCTCTGCAGCAATCCCTGTGCCAGGCTCGGCCTGCCCAGAAAGCAGCAGCTGCTTTGGGGAGCACTCCCAGCACCCCAGTGAGCCCAAACATCCCACACCCAGCTGCCCCAGCACTCGGAGTGGGAACAAGGATGGAGGAAAACCGGGATGAGGGCACCGAGGGGCCCCCGGAGCGGGGCAGTAACTGCGGCTGGTGGGGAACTGCTTCTCTGGCAACAGAGAATGACTGCGTTAAAAACACACTGTGGGAGAGTCACTGTAAGGCAAGGGCAGGGCACCCACCTCGGCTGGGGCTGTCCTGTCACAAATCCTGGCGTATTCCAGAGGCAGGGACGGATAGCAGGGCTGGGAGAGCCCTGCAGCAGCTCTGCGGCACAAGAGCCCCAGACCTGGATTATCCTGGGGCTTTCCCTGGACCTCCTCCACAGATAATTGTCTGGTCCTTGGTCAGAAACCAAGGCAGGGAGATGAGAAATCCGGGAAAGAGAACGAACCACAAAAGTGAAATAAATCTGCCTAAATTATTTAACAACCTTGGTGAGCAAAACGCTTCAGCTCACAGTGGAGAGGCTGGATCATCCTCCCTTAGTGCCCAGTGTAAAATCAGAGAACTCCCTTTAGATTGTCAAAGAGCTCCACAACCATCAAGTCCACCCCGTGCCCGATGCCCACCTTGTCCCCCAGCCCAGAGCACTCAGTGCCACGGCCAGTCATTGCTTGCACCCCTTCCAAGAGGTTCATTCCCATTCTCCTGCTGCTGCCAAGCACTGCACAGTCACGGCAGGGGAACCAAGGGCTTTCCTTGTGTGCTCTTCCAGTGACAACGGAGATTTAGGAATTCCAGGTACATTTGGGATTCTGCATTCGGTCTGTTCAAAAATAAGAGGGGGAAGAAGTCATTCCCATCCTCCCTGCTGGGCTACTGCCTGAAATGTTGTGAAAAGCAAACACACCTTCCTCCCCCTGCTCCCAGCACAGCAGAGCTTGCTCTCCCAGCCCCATGGGAGGTTCAGGGGTGGGTGATGAGGGTGCCACGGCGCTGTGCTGGCAGTGGCACATGCCAGGAAATCGCAGCAGCCACAGAAATTGGCTAAAGCGCGCTGCCTTTCTGCTGCACCCTCAATTACAACATCCAGCTGTAGAGCCTTGCTCTGCAAACAGTGTTTGTTATTCTGCTGCAAACCTGAGAAGGTTTGGTGTGCAGTTGCACGAGCTGTGTTTTCCAGGGAAACAGGGACAGATCATTCCCGCTCCTTTAACTCTCCTGTTGAAGGTAACTCAGAAAATGCCAACAGTTGCCTCACCAGAACAGAGCTAAATTCCTGGGTTTTTCATTTAAATAAATGGCTCAGACCTATAAGTCATCTACTTTACTGCCCTGGCACTTCAGGCATCTCAGGCACGGGGTGTGACTCTTGTGGGGCCTGAGGGTTGGACTCCACGATCCTGGTGGGTCCCTTCCATCTCAGCACATTCGCTGCTTCCGTGACTCAAGACCAGAAAACGATTTGCACAAATAATCACAAGACCCACAGACTCAAACAACCCTCCCTTGGCACCACAGTGTCACCCGCTCCCTGATCCCTTGCTCTGCCTGCAGCCTGCATTCCCACAGCCCAGTCCTGCTCCATTCCCTCTCCCAAGCACAGGGCAGCTCCACAGACCTGGGGGGAAGGAGATGTCACTCCTCTGCCCTTCCCCATCGCAGTTTTTCCAGATGCTCCCTGGAACAGGGCTGAGCTCTTGGCCGACACAGAGCTGCTCTGTGCACTCATTTACCCACAGCCAAGCCATGCCTGCAGTCCCTTTCCAGCAGAGCAGTGCTCCCGGATGTCTCCAGGTAAACTCACTTCCCTGGAGCCTGTCCCCTCCCCATTCCTCCTGTCACTGCAGGATCATTAGGGCTCCTCCAGAAACATCCCTCTGAGCTCAGCTGAGCAGAGGAAGAAACACAGAGTTCCTACTCTAAATCCCACCGAGTGGTCTGGTTTTGTTTGGCTTGTTTTGTACCAGACCTTTTATTGGGGCAGAGGTTTTCAGCAGAAGGAGCAACCCGCCAGAAGCATTTTTAGAAAAAGCTAATTTTTTAAAAGCTCTTCCAAAGGGGTACTGTCAAATCGTTCCAACCAGATAAAACCATGTAAACTCCACCCTCCTCCTTCACCTGAGAGATTGCTGATGCACAGCTCTGAAGTCTGAATGGATATTTATGTTCCTCTGTGCCCAGGAGAACACCCAGCTCCGGGCCAGCATCAAGCAAACAGCTCAGACTCACCAGGACAAGCAGCTCCTCCTGCAGCAGAGCCCCTGCTGGCCCCGAGCTCGGGGTGTGCTGCACTGGGCTCCCCTTCTGCCCTCTCTGCCAGCACCGAGGGGCACAGAGGGACTGGCGGTGCTCGGAGAAGTCTGGGTGTTTTCAGATGCCATTTGTAGGAATGAGCAGGAAGAGAGGTCTCCATCCTGTGTTTGGTCCCTGTGGGGCCAGCAGGCATAACACACCCTCCTTTCTCCTGCAAAATTCTCCCATTTCAACTCCCATCTCAGTTGCAGCTGGAGAACCTGGGGGAGATTTCCTTGAACGATTTCCGTGGGAGATTTCAGCTGTGAGAAGCTCCTCCAAATCACAGTTAATGTTCCTCAGATGCCAAGGGATAACCCCACGGGGACTTTAATCCTTCCCTCTTTATCTGGCTGAGCCTCAGTTGTTTTCTTTGAAAGTCAATCACCAGGAAATATCCCAGACTATATCAGCCCGTAGAAAATGTAGGAGATTTTTCCAAAGGTAGAGATACTCAGTTCCCTTTGCTGGTTTGGAGCTGCTTGGTGTATTTGGAGTATGTGGCCAAGTGACACGTATTTTCTTTGGACAGCTGAGGCTTCTCTGCTCCAATAGTGGCTTGGCAGGGAAAAAGGTGAGGAGGAAAAAGGAGAAGGTGAAAAAGGTGAGGAAAAGTGATGAGGGAAAAGGGAACAGGTTGTGTCACATTGTCACCTCCCACTGCCACGTGAAGGCAACAGCTCCCTCATCTCACAGCAAGGTGTCTACAGGTGTCTGTGACACTCTAGGGGACACCTGAGAACATTGTTTGCAAAGAGGAAGTTTAGCTCTAAAGTTTTCCATTTATAAAACAAGTTTCCTGCTATTTGGAAAACAGTTTCCCCATTATTTATAAAACAAAGGATCCATCAGTACACGGAGAGCAGTTAATGCTGTTTCTATCTGAACCTGCAAACTCGGGTGTGTTTTGTGGGTCTCTCCCCTCTTGTTACCCAGGGAGTGCAGTCCCACAGTGGGGTCTGATGTGCTGCACCCTGTGGAACATCCCCAGCCAAAGGCGGCACCAGGAAGGAGCAAGGGGCAAAGAGAAGATGGCAACACGAGGACAGCCCTGCCAGAGAGGCAGGTGCAGCTCGTGCTGTGCCTCTGACGTGCTTCTGCAGGTTTTGAGCCACAGGGAAAATTAGAAAAGGAAATACATAATCGAGGCATCTGGGATAAACGACAGTGAATTCAGATCTTGGCTTTTTGTATAATCACAGAACCCCAGAATGGGTTGGGCTGGAAGGGACTTTCAAGCCCGTCCAGTTGCACCCCCTGCCACAGGCAGGGACACCTTCAGCCCCATCCAACCTGAAGCTCTGGCATTTGGGGGCTTTGGATCTTTGCAGCTGGGCTAGAAGAGCTTTGTCCAAGCATTTCCTTATGCCCTGTGGCACCTGCACAGGTGGACTGGTGGTTCCCACTGTGGATGA
>VWZF01001252.1:768399-793879 GCA_013396755.1 Sclerurus mexicanus
CCCCTGGTTCCCAGACACCCCTGGTTCCCAGACACCCCTGGCTCCCAGACACCCCTGGCTCCCAGACACCTCTGGCTCCCACACAGCCTGACGCTGCTCAGCAGCTGGAGCAATCTGCCTCTAAAGACAGGGCTCAGCCTGGAGCTGCAGGGTCAGGGGGCAGCAGTGGCAGCTCCTGGCGCGTCTGGAAGACTGGCAGTAACCCGGGGAGCTGGGAGCCCTCACTGAGGAATCCTTTTGTCTTTTATACCTGCGATTTCTGTTTTAGATTCATGTATCTTTCTACTTGCTTTCGTGTCCTGCTGCAGGTTTCTAACGTGTTGTCTTTTGTAGCACTTCAGAACATCAGTGGACTTGCATTTTAGAGTAGGATGCAGATTTCCAGCACAAACTCTGCTTTCATGCTCACTTCTGTCTGAATCCCTGGCTTCCAAAAGCGGTGGCTTAGTGCTGCTGTAAATTTCCTTTAAAATCCATAAAAACATAAAAATGCAGGTTCAAGGAAGGAAACCAAAAGCACTTTGTAGCCCTTCAGAAATAAATCAGATATAAAACCACAACTAAGTGCATGAAATGAAGTCAAAATGCTGCCAATGTTCATGAAATTGGCTTGAAGTCGTGGGTTCTAAAAAACCCACTGGAACTCTTGGGACTTTGTGTTTTCTTTCTGGAATCTGAATCTTTAGGATTTGTGTTCTCAAACTGGATGCTACAAGAGGCTTTGCTTTGGATTGAGAGCAACCTGTGAAAAGTGATGTTGCAGGGTTACAAAGCTCCCAGCACCTTAAAATTGGGGAACTGGTGCCTCAGGAAAGAACTAAATCCAGCAAGACCACGGGGGGACATGAGAGCAAACAAGGGAAAACAACATTTTATCTAAAAAAGGGTTGATTTATATTAGACATAAGGAAGAGGTTTTTTACCATGAGGGTGGGCAGGCCCTGGCACAGGGTGCCCAGAGAAGCTGTGGCTGCCCCTGGATCCCTGGCAGTGTCCAAGGCCAGGTTGGACGGGGCTTGGAGCAGCCTGGGCTGGTGGGAGGTGTCCCTGCCCGTGGCAGGGGTGGGATGAGATGAGTTTTAATGTCCCTTCCAATCCAAACCAGTCTGTGATTCTCAATGGAATGGAATATTTCTTCCTGCCTGGTGTAAGTCCCGCTCCCTGTTGCTTTTCCACACTGCCCTCCGTGCCCAGGAGCCCCATCCCAGGCACCCCCAATCATCCCCCTCATTGCCCCAGACCTTCCCTTCCCCTCCCAGTCATCCTTTCCCTGCTCCCAGCCACGCAGTATTGCCAGAACCTCCAGTGACGACCTGTTGCTTTTTCCCTGTCATTTCATAATTCCAACATTAATTCAGATCTAGAAATCCTTCAGCTTGTTGCCTGGGTGGTTTGTTTAGCTCAGCTTATTCCAGTAGAGCCTCTGCTGTGCAGTATTCCAGCAGAGTTGGCTTCTCCCAGCCTGCAGCTGAGGGGGAACTGTAATTCCTGAGCCAATACAGCACCTTAACAATCTCACTCTCTTCCGTGCATAATTTAAAATAGGAATATTGAGAACCCTGTGGCTGCCTACAAAGATGTGCACAGACTGGGAGCCTCATTTGTGCACCCGAAAATCCCTTTTTAATTTGCTCTGTCACAGTTAAATATGATTGTTCACATAGAACATCTTATACAGCGGCGAGACAAAAAAATAATTTGGATAGAAGAAGTGAGGAAACAAATTCCCATCCAGATCTCAGTGCAGAGGAAGTCCCACTCCTGGTTCATGGTACATAATCAAGGTTTTATTAGTCCTAAATCAGCACGTGTGAATAGAGGGGTAATGCAACTGCTGGGTAAAAATAGATTTGGGAGTGAATTAACAACGTAAGAACACGGAGTTACTGAAAAGAAAAATGCCCAAGGAAGGGAATGAAATCTTGGAGAGGTAAAACCTCCAGGCTGCAGCTGCTGGGATAGGTACCAACATAACCCTGAGCTCTCCACAAGCTCAGCCCGGAGCCACAGGACATGGCCGGGATAAAATAACCTGGAATCCATGGAGCATTCCAAGCATGGTATCGTGAGTGATGCTCTGCCCTCACCCTTTTCATGGAGCTCTAAAAAGGGGGAATGGCTTTAAACTACAAAAGAGTTCACTGAGATGGGATGCTGTGAAGGAATTGGTGGCTGGGAGGGTGGGCAGGCCCTGGCACAGGGTGCCCAGAGAAGCTGGGGCTGCCCCTGGATCCCTGGCAGTGTCCAAGGGCAGGTTGGACGGGGCTTGGAGCACCCTGGGCTGGTGGGAGGTGTCCCTGCCCATGGCAGGGGTGGCACTGGGTGGGCTGTGAGGTCCTTCCAGCCCAAACCACTGTGCGATTCTTCCTCTCTCTCTGTTTTCATCCAGTTGTGACTCTCTTGCTTCAGAGTGGTCAAAGGACATTGAAATTCAGACCAAGAGCAACGAAATTCTCTATTGTCAGAATAGTGAGAGGTGACAGAGCCTATTTGCTGTACTTATTCCCCAAGGGACAGTTTCCCATTTGCCACCAAGGCTGCAGAGCAGCCTGACACAGGGAGGAATTCATGTCAGTACAAATGTGGGGTTTACAATGCTGTTTTTCCTCCAAACCTCACAAGATTCTTTGGCTTTTTTCAATTCCCTGTAACAAATCATAATTTTAGAGGCTTTAGATTAAAGATGCAATTGCCTTTGGCCGTGCAGAAGGTCAGCTGGGCAACACCCAGATGTTGTTCAGATGTGGCACTTGGGGACACATGTCAGCGGTGCCTTGGTGGTTCTGGGGAATGGTTGGACTCTGATCTCAGAGGGCTCTTCCATCCTAAATAATTCCATGGTTCTATAGCCCCCCCAGCAGTATTTCATCCCTGCTGGTAAATCCACCCAGTGCAGCAGCACCAACCTGCTGGAAGGCCCAGGGCCATTTCCATACCAGTGCTGTGGGTTGTAGCTCAAAAGGGAAAATGTAGGAGGGGAATGTTTCCAAAAATGCTGCTGGAGAAAAACATGCACTTTTCTCCTTCCTTTGCAAGACTCCTGTCCTCCCTGGGGCACCCAAACTGCTGGGGGGGTTTCACCAGGGACTAAAGTGCTCAGCCAAGCTTTTTGCTGCGGTGAGAAGAGCCACGGAAAGGTCACAGTCTGCACTCGTTCCCTGTGGACTTGTCAAGCCTTCCCAAGTCAAATTCCCAAACGTTCTGTCCATGCCAAGCGTGCCCCAGCCTGGGAGAGAAGCCCTCCCACCCTGCAGCCCCCTCTGCCCCTCTGTTTCTCCTGGTTTCAGATTCCAGCAGCCCTCTGGGGAGGCAGCAGCTCCTTGTTTGACATTTTATGGACATTAGTTTGTGTTTTGTGCTACTGAATCTCCATCCCTTGGCTCGGGAGCTCTGAAAAGTGCCTTTGCTGGGGACTACAGACCTCAGGTTGGATTTTCTGCCTCTAGAAAAAGAATAAAAGTGGAGAGTTCTTCTGTCATCTTCTCTCTTTCTCCTTTGAGCTATTGCCATTGGCAGTTTCAGGTTACAGTTACATATCTGTGTATATACATACAGATTTATATACATATATATATATATATATAAGAATACCTATCAAAGCAGCTGTTTGGGTTCTCCCTTCCACGAGCACAGGAGAAATACACACAAATGTGGGTTGGGCAGGGACTGCTTGAGGTTGGTTGGGTGGTTAAGTTTAGGATTTTGGCCCAACATATTTCCCAAAACCATCTGTTAAGTTTGCACATGGAGCAACCTCAGGGATGGCCTGCGGAAGAATAAGGAAGATGCCAATATTTATATGGAAATAAAATTACAGCTGAACATCTGTTTCCCTCTTCAGGTCCTTGTCTCACGGGATTTGGGCACCCAGACTGGATCTGTTCCAACCCAGCCAGGGCTCAAAACACAAAAAACCTCTTGAATTTCCACCAGGAAATCTCCTTTTTGCATTGCAGACACATGTTTTAGTGAGGGACTTGGCAGCGTTGAGGGGGTGCTGCCCCAGAGAGGAGATACATGGGAGGAAAAGGGGTTGGAGAGGTACATGAGAACAGCCTGGAAAAATAATGGGAATGGGATGTGACAGAGCAGGGAGACAAGTGCAGGGCCCGGGACACACCAGGAGGGAGAAGCAGCTTTCATTACCCAGGTTAAGGCTTCCCCCGTGAAATGATTCGGCACTAAAGCGAAAATGAAGCTTTAAGCTTAAGGGGGAGTTAATCACAGAGTCCATAATGAAGTCGTGGAATTCTCTCCCCACAGAGCATTGCAGGAACCAAAGCACACGGAGCTCCAAGAGAGCCTGGACAAACCCAGGAGAAACAGATCCACGGGTGGGTGGCAAGCATGACGTGATTGCCTTTGAACTCCAGGCAGTGAGGACCTGCTGGGAAGCCCCCAGTTTGTGGTGCCCTCTGGGGCCCGTGGGGCTGCTGGGCCCGTGTAACCGGGGGGTTCCAATTTCCCTGAGTGGCTGAGGACACGGTCTGGGCAGGATCTTTGCCAGAAACATCCCCCAAAGGATATTTGCTCGTGTTGGCAGCAGAGGAGCTGCTCCCCAGGGATGCCGTGGGATCCCACACAAATCGGTGATTAGTGTTTCCTATGGAAAATATTGTTGTTGCTCATACAGACTTGTCCTTCTGCCTTCAAAGTTCAGGCTCTGCAAACTCCAGTGGCCCATTTAAATAACGAAAATTTGGTCTCTCCCTGTGATTGATGACTTGGTGTGTTCTGTATCTTTGCTTTCTGGTTTAGAGTGGATTTCACTTTGGCCAACATTCACAGCCCGCAGGTTTTTGAGGGAAAAATGCCAAATGCAAACAATATAAGGTTCAATTAATTATTCCAGTATGTAAACATAGATTCATTAAGGGTGGAAAAGACCTCCGAGGTCATTGAGTCCCACCTTGCCCCCCAGCCCAGAGCACTGAGTGACACGTTCCTTGGGCACCTCCAGGGCTGGGGACTCCAAACCTCCCTGGGCAGCCCCTTCCACTGCTAATCCCAGAATTAGAGCAGCTTCTTTTTTTTCCAGGAATGTTGATATTTTGAGCAGGAGCGTAGAATTCTGTGGGACCAAGGGCAAATTGCACCGAGTTCTTGGAGAGCTGCATCAGAGGGTGGTGGGCACGGCTCTTCTTCCCCTTGAAGGAACACGGTGCCTGAGTTTTTAGGAGCAGGTGGAACACAACTAACACTAAGGACAGGGGATTTTTCTAGCCCAAAGCGGTTGTTCGGTACAAAGGTAATCCTCTGACAAGCCAGTCCCAGCTCAAAGCAGTGGAAGTCGGGTAGAGATGCGAAACTTTGATTCCCACCTGTATTTTTGGATCTGCTAATTGTGCCCTCCGGGAGCCGAGCCTTTTGGAAAGAGCATTTCTTTGTACATACATGAAATGATTCTTGACGGTTCCAAACACAGTCTTTATGGATAAAGTAAACATATGTTGATCAGTTATTTCTAGAATAATACACCATCTGCTATTTGACAACACGTTCCTCCGAGCGTGGTGATTAGTGACGGGTGAAAGTGAAAGAACATTTGCGGGGAAATGTTTCTCACTTGCAGACATCTTGTGCGAGTTGGAATCTAGAGATGCGTGTCTTCAGAGGTGATCTGGAGTTTATGTAACCTGACCCGTGGCACTGAGGAAAGAGCGCCCTGACAGAGGATTTTGAACCTGCTTTTGGAAACAGACCCTGTGGACAGACCATTGGATGTTCCTAGGGCACGCTCTTAAAACGAAATGCCTTTTCAAGGGGGTTTTAGCCTGGCGTGATTCATCCATCAGTGTTAACCAGAGGAGCTGGGGGTGCCCCTGGATCCCTGGCAGTGTCCAAGGCCAGGCTGGACGGGGCTTGGAGCACCCTGGGCTGGTGGGAGGGGTGGAAGGGGATGATCCCTAAGGTCCCTTACAACCCAAAGCATTCCATAATTCCATGATTCTGTGCAGAGCCCACAGTGCCTGGACAAACCCTCCCTGCAAGGCACTTGGGGCCTCCCCAAACCACCTTGCCAGCTCTCTCCCAGTTGTGATGGAAAAGTCGGCTCCAGGAGGAAAGTGAGGCCTCTCAGTTTTATGAGCCAAGCTGTTTGAACATTATTTCAGATTAATCTGATGACTGATTTAGGCAAAATCTAATAATTTTGTAAAGGAAATAATGATTACAATATAACTGCAAGGAATGTTGGAATGAAAAGTCCGTTCAAGCTCAAAAGAATTGGTGTTTCAATTTCACAAATACAGACTGTGACCAGGAGCCCAGGACTGCCATCACGTATCTGAAAATCAAACCATGATTTTGGGAGATTTAGGTGAAGAATCACTTCAGCTTTGCCTGGACTAAGGCACGGAGAAGCTGATGTGTTCCCCAGCAAGAAGTGCCGGTGCCTCCGGAGCAGGCTGAGAGCGATGGAGACAAAACACCCTCAGTCTCAACAAAGATACAGCCCAGCATGTTGGGAGAACATGAAAACTGGGGTGAAAACTCCCACCAGACCTGCTGGGGAACACTCTCCTCATTTTTCAGCTACAAAAAAGCTTGAGCAGCACCTGAAAAGCCCTTGTGATCCTGTCATCCTACGGCTGATGCGGGAACAAAGCAGAAAGGGCCGTGAACCCGGAGCACAGCTTGTAAAGCCCGGGATAAAAGAGCTTTTCTCGTGTCAGGCTCGGGGCTTCCAGCACAGAGAAGGCGAAGAAAAACACCTCAGGAGCATCTCCCAGCCCTTTGCACATCTAATGGTGTCAATATGGGCAGCTGTTCTTCCTTCCCGGCCGGAGCGGACGGAACCAGGAGAGCAGATCCCTCCTCCTGTGCCACGCTCTGCCCCGGCTCTGTGTGGAGCTGGGGGCAGCGGGCACCACCTGCGACCTCCTGTGACACAGACACCCTTCTGTCACACACGGGTTGTGCCAAAGGTTGGGGGAGAGGAACAGGGGAGGCAAAAAGGGACAGGCTGTGAGCAGATCGTGTGTCAGAGCTCCCCATTCTGTGTGTCCAAGCGCCTCGTTTCCTGCTCTCCAGCAGGAGACTGGGCTCGCTCACCTGCAGAACCTCCACAGCATCACACTGTCTCCTGAGCTGGAAAGGACTCACAGGGACCATCCCCCTGACCCTGCACAGACACCCCAGCAATCCCCCCCTGTCCCTGAGAGGATCATCCAAACCCTGCTGGAGCTCTGGCAGCCTTGGGGCTGTGCCCACTGCCCTGGGGAGCCTGGGCAGTGCCCACCACCCTCTGGGGGAAGGACCTTTCCCTGAGATCCCACCTGACCCTGCCCTGGCACAGCTCCAGCCCTTCCCTGGGTGCTGTCCCTGCTCACACAGAGCAGAGCCCATGGTGGGGGGGTGAAATACAGACTGCAGTGCTGCTGGTGGGGCTGAGGTTACTCCTCCCCTTCAGCCCTGCCTTCTTTCCCAGCCCTGGTGTCTCCCCACATCTCCTCGCCCAGCAGCGACCCTGGACCTTCTCCAGCATCACCCCTGTCCCCCAAACCAAGGAGGGGATGTCCCCCTGCAGAGGGACACACTGAGCACCTTTGAACACATGCACCTGGCAGCAACCAAACAATTTCATTTATTTATTTTACCTTTTTTGTATATATATAAGGAGATGCTCATCTGTGGGTTGGCTCCTCCTTAAAACACTTTTGTACCTTGTGTGTGCTGGGAACAGCAGCCTGCCTCATCCTGACTCCTCTTCCCCAAGGAGGCACCAGTAGGTGGCTGTGGAAATGCTTTGCTGCCTCACCCCAGTGCCTTCTAACCTTTACAGAAAAGGTTATTCCTGCCCATGGCTTTCATGTCCCGCAGGTTTGCCCAAACACCTGCAGTTGTGTGCATAACCCCCTGACCCTGTCCTCCCAAGCTCTCTCTTCCCTCACCTTTCTCCTTGTCCTCAATGAAAACATACACTATATTTATATTTATATTATTTATATTTGTATTTATATTTATGGCACTGCAGTCTTTCTCTGCCTCATTTTTCTCCGTATTAGCATATTTTGACTGGGGGGGGCTGAGCCCAGAGACTGCAGGGAAAACGGGAACACTTCCAGGAGTCAGGAGCAGGGAATAATGGCCCTTTCCCCCTCGAATGGCCCTTTCCCCCTCGGGTAGGCGGGAAGGTTTCCTGGATCCCCTCGGCCTCCCGTCGACCCCACAGCTCCTGTTTAGTTGGAAGGGGCAGTTCCGAGGGCAGTTTCCCCGGGACAAGCACAGCCCCTCTCCGGGAGGGCGAGGTGCACGTGGCCCTGAGCTCTCAGCTGTAGCGCTCCGCTCTGGAAGCCAGGCAGCTGCCCCGAACACACGGGGATATTTCTGCTGATGGAGTGTTTCGGTGGGAATGGACCCTGCAGGGAGTTTGGAACGGGATGAACTTGCGGGTCCCTTCCGAACCGAACCAACCTGGGATTCTACGACCTGTAATGATCATCTGGCCCAACTGCCTGACCCCTTGAGGGCTGCCCAAGAGTCAAAGCATGTTATTAAAGGCACATGGTGGGATTGCTGGGATTGTCCTGGGCAGGGCCAGAAGCTGGATTAGATCCTGGTGGGTCCCTTCCAGCTTGGGATATTTGATGGTTCTGTGATTGCCCAAATGCCTCTTCCACACTGACAGGTTTGGGGCATCAACCACCTCGCTAGGAAGCCTGTTCCACTGTTTGGTCACCTTCTGCGAGCCCTAAAACTGAGCTGCCGTGGAGAGGAACAGCAACCACCAGCGAGGGAGCTGTAGGATTTTTGGGTAGTCTCCCAATAAATCTGATAAAGGGAACAGAAGTGATTCAGCAGGTGCACGTCTACCAGATGAGTAGTTAGAGTTTGAAACATGAGTCATGTGGCCACAGAATCGTGGAGCCATTTAGGTTGGAAAAGACCATAAATGATACAGGAAAATAACAAAACTTGGAGAGTGTGTCATGGCAAAATCAGGATGAAAGTATATCAAGACTTTTTATATTCCAAGAGTGGGCAGAGCATACATTAATTACAGTCCCAAAAGGTTCCTGTGAGTTACTGAGATGACTGTGTAAAGCATTAATAATTCCTCAGATATTATTTTGCTGGGTTTACTTGTTTCCATGACACACAAATGTTCTGACTGAACACTTAATGACCCGCTCACAGAAATACCTGAGCAGCTCTTCTCCCCCAGTAATGACACTTTCCACATTTCTTATGGCCATCAGCCTGCGGCTGAAAAGGACTGGAATAATCACATTATATATTACACCATTTAGTTGTAGAAATGAAGCACGAAATAAACACTTTAGTTCATTAGCCCTGGTGGAGCAGCACAGCGTGAGCCTGCTCACCCTCATCACCGCTAGTCCAGGCTTAACCCACTGACACGCTTTGTTACCAACCCATGGAGCAGGAGCTCAAACTGGAAGTGCAACACATGCCCCTGGGAAATGGCTTTTGGGGGAAAAGAGGCTGGATTTTCCCAAAGCTCGGTGTGCACTGCCGTGTTTCCCCCCTGCCTTTTCCCAGGGAACAGGGACAGGACGAGGGGAAAGAGGCTTAGGCTGGGCCAGGGCAGGGGCAGGGGGGACATGGGGAGGAATTCCTGCCTGGAAAGGGTGGTCAGGCCTTGGCAGGGGCTGCCCAGGGAGGGTTGGAGTGCCCAGCCCTGGAGGTGCCCAAGGCAGGACTGGCCGTGGCACTGAGTGCTCTGGGCTGGGGGACAAGGTGGGCATCGGGCACAGGGTGGGCTGGCAGGGCTTTTCCAGCCCCAGGGATCCTGGGATTCTGGGATTCTTTTCCCTGCTTACTGGCACATTCCACCTTCTCACAGCATGGTCTTCCTCTGGGAGAAGGTGATGGCAGCAGTGCCAGGGAAAGTGGAACCTCCTGGTGAAAGGGGCACGGAACAGCCTCCCTTCACATAAGCCAGTGGAGCCAAAGCAGCACGTAACAAAGCAGGTGATCCCCCACAGCCACCCACCCACCCTGCTCCAGCAGCTGTTCCTTCAGCCTCCTCATCCCACTCAACACAGCGGGTGGCATTTTGGGAGGTGAAGTTACGGTGGTGGCACAGGACGTGGCCACGCACAACCCTCGTGGTGTCCCCAGGCTCTTTGGTGTCCCTGGCAGGAGCAGTTCCCTGCTTGGCAGGAGGGACATCCCCCCTCCCAGCACTCCCAGTACCCTGCTGGGAGCTCTGTGGGTGCCCCAGCACGGCTGCAGGGCTGGGCCAGGCACACCAGCAGTGCTGCCCCCTTTGCTTTCCACTGACCAAAGCCATTTGTCCATTTGTCCTTCCACAGACCAAAGCCCTCCGTCTTCATTTTGTCCTTCCCCATTTGTGCCATCTCTGCCCACATCTCTGCAGGGAGGGCTGGCAGAGGACCCCACGTCCCCCAGGGGAGAGAAGGTGACAAAACACCTACAGCAGATTTGAGTGAAGACCTAATCCAACCTGAAAGCTTTGTCTTCTTTTTTGTCATCTCTTTTCAACAATAATCTGGCAATAATGAGAAAATTCTATTTTCCACAGGGGAACAGAAGGCTGCTGTAGTCACTCCAGGACAAGGGAATATTTCAAAATGTATTGAGTAAAATATATGCATATTAACTGCAGATAAAACTCTGTGAATCAAATTGTTCTGTCTTCTTGAGAGGGAAAATGTGGTGGTTTCCACTGCAGGATGTGTCAGGGATGGAGGGCTGCACTTCACCCCTGAGAGAGAAGTAGAGAGGTGTTATTTAAAGTTCTTTTAGCCTGCAGAAAAGGAGGCTCAGGGGGGACCTTCCCACTGTCTCCAACTCCCTGACAGGAGAGGAGAGCCAGGTGAGGATCCTTCTCCCAGGAAACAAGTGACAGGACCAGAGAAAAGAGCCTCAAGCTGCACCAGGGGAGGTTCAATATATTAGATATTGGATATTAAGGAAAATTTCTTCCCCAAAAGGGCTGTCCAGCCCTGGCATGACTGCCCAGGGCAGGGGTGGGTCCCCACCCCTGGAGGGATTTCAAAGCCCTGTGGATATGGCACTTGGAGACATGGGTCAGTGGTGGCCTTGGCAGTGCTGGGGATGGTTTGACACGGTGTTCTTAGATCTTTTTGCAGCCTAAAAGATTCTGTGATCCTGTGATTCCACAGCCATACCTACCAACCAGCTGAAGATGTCATTTTCCTCCACACTTGGCCTGGCCAGCACTGGGGGGAGCTGGGACCCAGATCGGGTGTCTCACAGCAGCCCTTGGCTCCCCAGTTGTGTCCCCCAAATCCGCTCTGAGTTGGATTCAGCCGTCACGGCCAGACCCATCATTGCAGCCACTGGTGGCTGCCACTGGAGCAGGGTTTGGGGGAGTAACAGCTCAGGCTGGGGCAACACACTGTCACAGGCAGGAGCTACATCTCCTTTAAACCTTTCAGACCAAACCTGCAAAATATATCTCCTGCTCCTGTGCCCCTTCCAAACCTGTGCCCAGCAGAGCAGCAAACGACCAGAAAAGAAAGGTGTTCAGAAGAACTCGTTTTTGTGTTCTGCAGGCTCCAACCTTGTCTTCAAAAGCCAAGGTTGCCGTGTCCCGAGCCACATTAAGTGGAGGACGTCTGCAGTAATGGAAAGGGTAGCATTCCATGAAAATGCCCACTTTTGAGCTAAAGACACCATGGCTTATTACCTATGCAAAAATGACAATGTCAGGCTAACTTTGCAAGTGAAGCTTTTTTCCTTGAGTGCTCAGAGAAGATTTTGATAATTTATTACCTGGATACTCCATCTCAATTAAAAATTTCTCCAGCAAAAATGAACCATTTCTCCTAAATCATGTGGGAAGCATCTCCTGGGGGGTGGCTGAGCAGGGAGGGATCCCCACGGCAGCAACCACAGGGCAAAGACACCCATGATTACGGGGTGAGGGGTCAGCAAAACCTTCCATAAGATTTTCTTCCCAACACAGAATAAAGGATCTTCCAGACCTGCTTGTGATGTTTGACCTGTCTCCAGGAATTCCCCCGCTGTTGGCAAGTTCCAGAGGAGGACAGGAGCTCATCCCCAGTCTGCATGGCCAGAGCAGCACCCAGGGGAGGGCAGAGGGAAGGGCATTCCCAGCCAGGGGAAGGCAGGAATTCAGAGCAGTCCCTGAGTTATTTGGGGTGAATCCCACAGGGATCGGTGCAGTCCCAGTCCCAATCCCAGTCCATCCCTGTGCAAGCCCAGTTCCTCTCACTTCAGAGCACAGGGCAGAGGAAAGGAAAGGGCAAATGATGTTTAATTGCATTGTTCAAGTGTAACTGTGCATGAGGAACCAGAGAAAAGGAGCAGATTCAAGCTCATTGCAAACCACAATAAGCTGTGGAGGACATTTAGTCCCGATTTCCCCTCCAAAGGGAAAACAATATTAGAAATCTGCAAGGCCTGAGATCTGCTTTCCCTTCCCCATCTCCATTCCCCTAAATCTTTTATAGGATTCATTAAAAAATGTTGCTCACTACCAGAGTCATAGCAAGTAATCCTCTGCCCATGAACAACTGCCTGGAGCACAGCAGGGGATGAGACGGGCGCACCAGAACCCTCGTGCAGAACAAATCTGCTTCCAGGGACAGCGGGGCTGGGGAAGGACTCCAGCCCGCTCTCCAAAAATCCAGCCTCCTCCCCCCCTGCCCCAGGCTGCCCCAGGGACCGGATCCCACGGCGCAGCCCCATCAGCTCTTTCACTCCCCAGTTGTTGCATTGGAAAAACAATTAGAGCACCAAGGCGGGTGCAAGAAATCCCGGAGTCGTGGAGCGGTTTGTGCTGGAAGCCCCTCCGGTGCCACGCTCTGCCGTGGGCAGGGACACCTTCCACTGTCCCAGGTTATTCCAAGCCCCATGCAACCTGGCCTGGAGCGCCTGGATCTCCAGAGGGCTGCACTTGGAGCACGGGATGCTTCCAGGAGGAGGTTGTGAGCAACAGGAGGTTGCTGTAAGCCCCGTTTGCCCTGCTGGACCGGGCAAAGCCCACCAGGGACTCTGCCTGGTTTGGTGTGGGCCGCCCCCAGAGCCGGGGCAGGCACTGCTGTGGTTTATTCATACCCTGGCTAAACAGTCCTCATCAAGCACTAAAACCTGATGTGGAAAAGGCTGTTCTGTCAAGTGCTGGGGGCCCTCTAAGGAAGAAAAAGGAGGCAGCCAGCACACGCGTGGCAGGGCTGGGGCTTCCTGACTCCCTTCCCTGGGCGCTTGTTCCCCTCTCCCACCTCACTGATCAGGGGTTTAAGATTCCTGCAGCCTCTCCCTCCAGCTACTCATGGAATCATGGAATATCCTGCACGGGAAGGGACCCTCAGGGATCACCCCTGCCCTGCCCAGGACCCCTCAACAATCACCCCCATCCCTGAGAGGATCATCCAAACCCTGCTGGAGCTCTGGCAGCCTTGGGGCCGTGCCCACTGCCCTGGGGAGCCTGGACAGTGCCCACCACCCTCTGGGGGAGGACCTTTTCCCAGTAAAAGATGCTCTCAGAGCCTTGCCCAGAGCTGGTACAGGTGATGCCCATAACCCCAGGGGTTTGGCTATTCCCAGATGTTCATGGCCACATCCCCCCGTGCCTGGGCTGTGCATCAGCACAGGTTTGGGGCTGCTGACACCTCCGGCTCAGCTCCTGAGGACACTTAAATGCCAGATTTGAGCCAGCTTAGCATCTATCACCCAGAATAAAGAACAAACCATGGCATTATCTTTGCCTTATTTTCTATGCAGTCGACAAGAGCTATTTCTCTGCTCCGGGCCAAGCAAATTACACATGATACAGGATTGCAGATAAAATATTGGGCTGCATTCAAAATTCACTTTCAATTTTAATGCATTTGAGGCTGAGGTGGCTATTCATGGGGAAAGAAATAATAGAGCCAGGCAGCCTGGTTAGATGTGCTTAGTGCAACGCGGGAGCCTGAAGGGCAAACAGCTTTGGGTGGAGGTTTCTCCTGCTCCCCTGAGCTTTCCCAGGTAGGAAGGGAAAGTTCTGAGGGCTGGAGTCCCTCTACTCTGGAGCCAGGCTGGGAGAGCTGGGGATGTTCACAGGACACAGGGAATGGCTTCCCACTGCCAGAGGGCAGGGCTGGATGGGATATTGGGAAGGAATTGCTGGCTGGGAGGGTGGGCAGGCCCTGGCACAGGGTGCCCAGAGAAGCTGTGGCTGCCCCTGGATCCCTGGCAGTGTCCCAGGCCAGGTTGGACGGGGCTTGGAGCACCCTGGGCTGGTGGGAGGTGGCACTGGATGGGCTGTGAGGTCCATTCCAACCCAACCCATTCTGGGCTGATGATTCTCTGATGATGATCCTGTATGGACAGCAGGAATGCAGCAATCCCACTCTGGTGGAGATGTAGTAAGAAGCAGACTTTTAGCTTTAAAACGTCCAGGTTGTAGGAGCCCAGGCCAGTTTGGAATGTTACTTCATGGACAAGATAAACTGGTTCCTCCACAGAATCCCAGAATCCCAGACTGGTTTGGATTGGAAAGGACCTTAAAACCCATCTTGTTCCAATTCCAACACCTCCCACCAGCCCAGGGTGCTCCAAGCCCCGTCCAACCCGGCCTTGGATACTTCCAGGGATGGAATAATGCCGGAATGGTGGGACACCCTTGGCATCCCCACAGCTGAGCAGGTTCTCCCTCCTGTCCCACCATGAGCACGGGGTGGGTCCTGAGCAGCCTCCCCTGCCTGCACACACAGTCCTGTGCACCCCTTGGATTCAGCTTCCCATTTTTCCAATTGAAATACTCCTCCTGCTCACACACCTCTTCAAGAGCCCTGATATTTATCTAACGTATTGAAAAATTATTTTAATTTTCAGAATTTTTCCCCCTGCCTCCCTCCCTCCCTGGCAACCTGGCATAGATAACAAAGCCATGAACAATTCTCATTCATTTCATGCATTTCTGAACATCATGGCAACCACTGTCAGAAAATTTAATCATGTTGCTTTCATAACATTTATTTTGCATATTCCCGCAGTCGCTCTGTGGAGCGTGGCCGTGGCAAACATGACTTGCCTAAAGTCATATGAAAAGATAGTCCAGCACTTCATCAAAATTTGGTACTGAAAAGACCTGCAGAAATAAAGCTGAGAATATAAAAGGGAAACAGTCATTGCACCCTTCTAGTGCACTTCATTTAAGGTTTGCTTGTGGTAAACAGATTGCAATCTGCTTTTCCTGGTCGCATGGAGAAAGGGTAAGGGAATCCCAGAAGTATCTTAGAATCCCACAATGGGATTCTAAGGAAAGAGTTGGAAACCTTAAAAAACATCCCATTCCCACCCCTGCCATGGGCAGGGACACCTCCCACCAGCCCAGGCTGCTCCAAGCCCCGTCCAACCTGGCCTTGGACAATCCCAGGGATCCAGGGGCAGCCACAGCTTCTCTGGGCACCCTGTGCCAGGGCCTGCCCACCCTCCCAGCCAGCAATTCCTTCCCAGTATCCCAGCCAGCCCTGCCCTCTGGCACTGGGAAGCCATTCCCTGTGTCCTGTCCCCCCAGGCCCTTTCAAACAGTTTCTTTCTGCCCTCCATGTGATAAAACTCATTTTTAATCTGATTCCACCGGTATCAGATATGAAACTGCCTCCGAGTCCATAATCAGCTTCCCTCACCTGGATTGAGCAGGCAGTAATAAAGGAAATATTACAGAGCTGCAGCACCATCTGTGCTCTCTCACTGCTCAGCACCACTAATTACTCCATCTCGAGGAGCTTTCTGCACCAGCCACGGGGACCTGCAGGTACCACTCACAAATCCCAGACCACTTTTCCTTCGAGGCAATTCATTTGTGTTTGACATTTCAGAGCTCTCCAGCTTCATAAAATTTATTTCTGACTTGTTTCATGTAAATCAAATTGCATGAGACTTCTGCCTTCAGACTGTAAATGATCGCATTAAGCCAGAAGGTGCTCTTGGCCACTGCGAGTCGAAAAATGTGATTTTGTACAGTTGATGTTCTTTTGCTTTAATTTCTTTATAATTTCTTTTTTTTTTCAAACAGACAGCTTTGTATATTCCCAAATCAAGTCATTTGCACACAGTGTTCTGGTGAGATCCCACCTGGAATACGGCATCCAGCTCTGGGCTCCAACAGCACAAGGATGTGGAGCTGCTGGAGAGTCCAGAGGATCCCATGGAGATGCTCCAGGACTGGAAGCCCTCTGCTTTGGGGCCAGGCTGGGAGAGCTGGGGGTGCTCACCTGGAGCAGAGAAGGCTCCAGGGACACCTGAGAGCCCCTTGCAGAGCCTAAAGGGGCTCCAGGAGAGCTGGAGAGGGACTGGGGACAAGGCCTGGAGGGACAGGACAAGGGAGAATGGATGTTCCCCTTTCCTGCTTGTAACCACCATATCCCTTCATTCCCAAGACACACGACTCTTACAGTAAAGACAAGTCCCAGCTGGATGAACAATGACAATAAGGTTTTGCTCCCTCTTTCCACTTTCCTTTTTCCCTCTCCCCAGGCTGGATCTTGCACAAAGCTGAGCAAAGCAAAGAGGAACCCAAAGTGCCCCATGACACGTGGCCACAGGACCGTGCTGGACACCCAGGCAGATGCCAACCCACCTAGTTACATCTGAGGATCGTTTTTCTGATGATATTAAGGTTCAGTGTGGGCAGATATTCGTGGCATTCAAGGGGCTGGCTGGTAATGCCCTCCCAGATACCCATTCAAAGGGCTGGCTGGTAATGCCCTCCCAGATACCCACAGCTGGGACAAAATGCTCCAAAGCAATCCCACCAGCCGGGAAGGGCTTTGGGAGCTCTAGCCTTGGGGATAAGTCAGTCCTTTAGGTCATACCTGGGGGGAAACTCCTTTGAGCAGGGATCTGAGCAATATCTGTGTCCTTCCCCAGCCTCATCCGGGTGGGATCACTCCTGGAGAGGGTCCCCAGGCCCGGTGGGCACCAGCGCAGCCCCTGCAGCCCCCGGAAGGCAGGGAAAGGCACCGGGCTGGGCTGCCCCAGCCCCCTCCCTCTGCTCCGGGCCAGGGGCTGCCTCAGGCTGCTCTGTTGTCCTTGTTTCCTTTAATTATGCTGGAAAAATCTCTCCTGGAGCCAGAGGTAATTGGCAGGGCAGCCTGGGCACTCAGGAACTGGGTAGGAATAAATGCAGGAGGCGAAATTAGTTTCAGCATCTTTAAGTTGCAGAAGTGCAAAGGCAGAAAGAACTGTACAACCAGATCGGTATAAATATGCATGCATTGATTATATAATATTATAATCACTTACAAAAATCATATTTTTACCTTCCTTTACTAATATTTTGGGGGGAAAAACCCCACTGAACAGCAGCCCAAGCTCGTAACTGACTGAGACGCACCTGGGGCAGAGCATCCCTCAGCCCTGGCTCTGGGGGTCAGTGGGCAGAGTCCCCTCACGTGCAGGCAGTGGGACCCCCAGACAATGTTGGGGGCACGGGCCAAGCCAGGGATGAGCTGCTGGGGCTTCATTTACCCATCCAGTTGTGCTTTCAACGCGGCTGAGCCGAAGGAGTCCATGTTGAGTCTATTTGTCAAAGACCACGATGGCTTCCCTCTCTTAATCAGGCTCTTCCAGCAACACTATTTAATTATTTCCCATGCCTGGTTTCTCCCTCAGGCAAACAGAATCATGGAATAGCTGGGGTTGGAAGGGACCTTAAAGATCACCTAATCCCAATCCCCTGCATGGGCAGGGACACCTTCCACTGGACCAGGCTGCCAGTGTGTCACCCACCACCCATGTGCCAGCTCAGTGCCATGGGATGCATCCATTGCTGTTTCCAGCATCCCTTCCCACAAGATGCAAACAAGCAACACAAGCCCCTCCACAGTCTGTAATCAGCTTCAAAACCTGTGCCAATCAAACCAGTTATCCAGGGAGCCTCTGGGGAGACAGAGACTGGCATTGCAAACAAACACCATACATGGAGTTCTGAAAGAGGAGCAGCACAGGAAAGAGATGGGCACAGGCTGATGTTTTCCTGCTTTCCCACCCTGCTGCCCTTCCTGTCGCTGTGGTGTGCTCAGGGGTGCTGCTGGGTGAGAGGCTGGACATGACCTGTCCATGGGTGTGGGCATTCCAGAACCCTCCTGTGCCCTGGGCTGGTCCCCAGCGAGGGCAGCAGGGCAGGGGGATTGTGCCCCTCTGCCCCCTCAGGGGAGACCCCCCTGCAGAGCTGCCCCCAGCCCTGGGAACAGCACAGGGAGGGCATGGAGCTGCTGGAGAGTCCAGAGGAGGCACCAGGATGGGCAGAGGATGGAGCAGCTCTGCTGGCAGGAAAGGCTGGGAGAGCTGGGGTGCTCACCTGGAGAAGAGAAGGCTCCAGGGACACCTGAGAGCCCCTGGCAGTGCCCAAAGGGGCTCCAGGAGAGCTGGAGAGGGACTGGGGACAAGGGATGGAGGGACAGGACACAGGGAATGGCTTCCCACTGCCAGAGGGCAGGGCTGGCTGGGATATTGGGAAGGAATTGCTGGCTGGGAGGGTGGGCAGGCCCTGGCACAGGGTGCCCAGAGAAGCTGTGGCTGCCCCTGGATCCCTGGCAGTGTCCAAGGCCAGGTTGGACGGGGCTTGGAGCACCCTGGGCTGGTGGGAGGTGTCCCTGCCCATGGCAGGGGTGGCACTGGGTGGGCTGTGAGTCTTTTCCATCCCAAGCCATTCCATGGTCCTGTTTCCCTCCAGCCCACCCAGGCCATCCTGCAGAGGTGATGTGGCTGCCAGAGCCCTCCATGGCAGCAGGACACTGAGTCTCATGGAGGTTCAGGGACTGCAGGGATGTCCAGCACCCCTGTCAGCTCTAAACACTGGGGAAAAATTCCCTCTTTTAATTTGATCAGCATTTGTGCAGGGATCAGCAGGGACTTTTTTGCCCCCAAGGCAGAAAACACAGAACCTCAGCCCAAACTCTTATCAGTCCTTGATAAAACTCTTATTTCTTCCTCTAGGCCAGATTTAGGTGCCCATGTGGAGCAGGGGGAACTGTCAGCCCAGGCCCCTGGGCGGGCAGGAATCCCCATCAGAAAACTGGGACATGCTCAGGTCAGACAGGATTTCCCTTGTCCTGCAGAGTCTCCCATCCCACTCAGCCTGGCTTAAAGCATTTATTTAAAATTAAGTTTCCTGTGTGAGCTTATTAAAAAAGTGTGGTTTATGGATTTAATTAAAGTTCTGCATATGAGACCTTGCTAATCCTGTTTGTGCTGCAACTGTATTAACATGCTAAAAATCAATATATTTGAGTTTAAATATTTTATTATGGCAAGCTGTTAAATATTAATGATGTAACAAGTAATCAGTGTCACTGCTTCTGTCTGTTTGGGGGGAATCTGCAGAATATTAGAAAAAACCAATATGTCTGTTCAGTTTGATGGCCAGGCAGCTCTTTGTTTCTTAGCTCAGGAATCAAAGGTTCTTGGTGATTTTGGGAAGTCCTGAGAATCTTCCCACAGCTGGAGAGGGAGTTTTTGCAAGGGCAAGCAGTGACAGGACAGGGAGGGTGGGTTTAAATTGAAAAAGGGGAGATTCAGATGGGATATTGGGAAGGAATTGGTGGCTGGGAGGGGGGGCAGGCCCTGGCACAGGGTGCCCAGAGAAGCTGTGGCTGCCCCTGGATCCCTGGCAGTGTCCAAGGCCAGGTTGGACGGGGCTTGGAGCACCCTGGGCTGGTGGGAGGTGTCCCTGCCCGTGGCAGGGGTGGCACTGGGTGGGCTGTGAGGTCCTTCCAACCCAAAGCAGTCTGGGATTCCAGGATTCTCCACCTAATCACACAGGGAGGGCCAGGCTACAGTGGTGCTGGAGCTGATGCCCATGTGCATCCATTTCCATGTCCCAAGCCAGGACTGTGTCCCCTATGGGGACCTCTGGGTATTGTACCCTCCTCCACCGTGTCTGTGGCGCCCGGGACATCCCTAGCTCTCCTCCCCTGATTGCTCTGGCAGCGAGAATGTCCATTTTGTGCCTTTCTTGGAATGGTTTCCCGTGTTCCCCCAGCAGTGGAACATCCCAGGACACCCAGCTATAAAGGCAGCAGGACTCAAATGGAACCATTAACCCTTTGGGGGAGGTTAGAGGCTGTTTTTGGCACCTGCACTTGCCCACGGCAGCAGTTTGTGCCCTCATGGACCCCGCGGTCACAGCCGGCTCCCAGGGGACTCTCCCAAGAAGTTTCCCACCCAGACCTTGTCTCCTGAAACACACGATTCCTAACTGTGCTTCTGCTCTGAGAATGTCAAATGATGCTGCACGAAATGAATCACAAACACGGGGTTTGTAATCACATTGTGGAGAGATCCGAGTTTATTAATAAACATGATCTTGTAAACGCGGCTCCTGCGGAACAACAATGAAGGAGCCAATTTGTTTGCCATCAAATCCTAATCCAGGAGCAAGTCAATCTCATTTGCTGCCCTGACACCTCGCAGGCAGGATTCCTGCCCGGGACATGGCTGGAGAAGGGCGGCAGGAGCCGATGTTCCCAAGGAAGGGTCGGGAGGGTCAGGAGAAGGAGCATCCCAGCTCAAGGGCAGTGCAAACTGGGTGTCTTCGGAGCCCTTCCTGTGGCTCGGCATTGTCATCCCTTTTCTAAAAAGTCCATCCTGAGCATAACTACAAAGTTTTACCACTCCCTGCCAGGAGGGGGGAGCCGGGGGGGTCGGGCTCTGCTCCCAGGGAACAGGGACAGGAGCAGAGGGAACGGGCTCAGGTGGGACAGGGCAGGGGCAGGTGGATATTGGGGAAATTTCTTCATGGAAAGGGTTGTCCAGCCCATGATGGGTGGGGTCAGCACAGCCCTCAAATCCCTTAATTCCTGTCTCACTTCTCACTATTCCAGAAATTATTTCTGTATTTCAGTTTGTGTTTTCCGGGGCTATTTTTCTAAGAAAACAGAAGACTGGGGGAAAAGACCTTTTGGGGTTTTAGATATTCTGGAAAGGAAAAAAAGCCCAACTAAGCGATTCTGATTTAAAAGTCATTAAAATGTTCCAGTGATGAAACTGGAGGATCTGTAATTATTGCACTGGCAGGGGTTATTTTTCCTACTCTTGTTAGAACCTTCTTTCAAACTAATAACATCCTTCCTGCCAAATGAGATCCTCTTCCACCACCCTGGTTTTTGTGCTGTAAGGAGAATCCCAGTCTTCGCAATTGAAATGGAAGCCAATCCCCCCATTCCTGATGGACACAGACACCCCTCCAGCTCCGGATACAGCCCAGCTCCCACGGGTGCCCCAGCGAGGACAAAGGAGGGCCCACCTGCTGGGACCCCCAGCACCACCCCAGGGGGAGGTTTCCTGGTTTCCCCATGGTTTGCTCCCAGCTTGGCTCTTGGCATTCCCCAGGGCAGCAGCTGGAACACCCGCACGACCCTGAGCCCACAGTGCTGCTCCGGGTGGGGGCATTGTCAGGAGCCCCACGGCAGGCTGAGCTTGCCACTGATTTCTGTCTCTCCCTACCACTGCAAATCCTCAGCCCTGCTGCAGCCAGCCCTGCTCCGTGCAGCTCCCTGCCAGCCCCGGGGTGGCAATCCCAAATAACCCCTCACCTAAAGCTATTGGAAACAGACAGGGAGAGTCCCGTGCTCCTGGAAATGCCTTCTCATCTCCCAGCGCTTCTTGCAGTGGGAAATGCTCGCCGGTGCTCGGCTGTGCAGCTGTAAATCTGCTCTGGCTGGGCCTGAGGGAGACCAGGAGCTGTCACTGAAACCCCCCAGCGACCCCTCCCCGTAAATCCTGGCTGCTCCTCTGCAGCCGTGTCTCCAGTCCAGGCCCAGGCCAGGACCTGCTTCCTCGGTCCGTCTCTGTCATTCCGGGGTCCAAGCCATGGACCTCCTTCCTCAGTCCTTCTCCACCATTCCAGGGTCTAGGGCAGGATCTCAGTCCTTGGTCCTGCTCGTTCAATCCGGGACCCGTGTCGTGGAACTCCTTCCTCGGTCCATTCCGTCAATCCAGCATCCACACTATGGACCTCCTTCCTCAGTCCCGCTCCATCAGTCGGGCTCCACACCGCACATCTCCTCCCTGTATCCCCTGGAGGTGCCGTGCACACTAAGAACGGGCAAAGGCACCTTTTCCCCTGCCGAAAGCCGTGCCAGAAGCCCGTCTGGGAGCGGGTCGATCCCGGTCCGCGGCGCTGCTGCGCTGCAGTGGAGCTCTGGTTCCACCTGCAGGGCTCCCGCCGGGCTGCGCCGCATCCTCAGCCCCCGAGGGCACGTGGGGGAGGCTTTGGCTACCCCGACATTAATTCCCCGAGGCAAAGCCCGACTCCTCCCGGCGGAGGGTCACGCACATCACAGACAGCTTCCCGTAGCCTTCTGACCTGGTTCTAACAAGACACAGGCACCAGGAATCCAAGGAAATGTTTTAGTGATGTCTGACAAAGCAAACACCAACGCCACGAATGGCATGAAATAAATACTTCCCTGGCTCTTCCCCCTGCAGCTCCAGGGCATTCTGCAGTCCCAGAACCAGCATCCAGCCACGGCTCGGGGCGAGGGACCATCTCTGAGGAGGTGGAGGATGGACACCATGTCTATGTTTCCCTATCGCCCTTGGAAGATGGAGTGCACTGGAAGGTGGCACTGGGGCAGGGCTGGCATGAAGCCCGGGAGGGGAAGCTCAGGTGAGGCTGGTGGTCCCAGCAAGCCCACCAGGACACTCCCTGTGTGCTCCAGCTCCGTTTCAAGTGAGTGCTTTGCTGTGAGGACCAGACACACCTGATGGCAGGTGGATTTGGGGCAGCGAGGTGGGAATGCATCCCCCATCCCTGCCCGGTTTTCCCACGCCCTGAGTGCACAGAGCCACACAGGTACCCGAGCCTTCCGTATTCTCCGGTTTCCTGAGAGCAGCAGCACGTCCCAGCCACAGTCACTTCCCATCTCCAGAACCGGCCCCAGCAGGACCGAGTGCTGAGGAACATCCCACCTGCACAGCTGCGCCATGCTCAGGAGGGTTTGGGGAGCCACAGGCTGCCTTCCCGAGGAGCTTCCCTGTCAGAACTGCGTCCCCGCTTCCCGTTGCTGTTCGTGTGTGGCTCGGGACAGGCCCCACACCAGGGCAGTGATGGGCAGTGCCATGCTTGCAGCTCCTGCAGCTCCATCGTCTCCGGATCCATCAGGCGGCTGGGATCCGGGCTGATGCCAAGGCTGGATGGGAACACCCCAGGCCCATGCTCCCCAGAGGAAGTTTTCTGGCACAGAGCGGGACCGGCACCACCTCCCTGCCCATCCTTGCCCTGCCGCCTGCCCGCACGGGGCAATTCCCATGGGAAGGCGCTGCCAGGGCGCAGACGCCGGATAAACTCCCCGGGAAATGACTCAAGCCAAATTCCATCGCCTGCTCCGGCGGCACAGCCAGTGTCGGCGCCCGTCTGCCAGCGTCGTCCCCTGGGATTAGAGAAGGAGAGGGAGAAGGGAAGCGACGAGGCGAGAGCACAGTTACTGAACGAGACTGTCCTCAGATTCCCCTGGAAATCACCGTTCCCTTTGCCCACCTCCTGCCCGCCCCCCTCATCCCACATCCTGCATCCCGCCCTCCGCATCCCGCATCCCGTATCCCGCATTCCGCATCCCGCCCTGGTCACTGCTGGGAGCAGTGATTCCGAGGGGAAGGAGGATCCCAGTCCATGGTGCTCCCCAGGACAAGCCCCCCGACCCATCTGCCCCCTCCCTCCCCTCGTGGGGCGGGTTCGGGTCCCTCGGGATCCCGCAGCTCTTCCCACGGGTTGCAGCATCCCCGGTGGGAGCTGCCCCAAAGCCCGTGCAGCACCGAGGCAGGATTCCCTCCCGCTCCTCATCCCTGCCCGCTGCCAATCCGCCGCCGGATCGCTGGAGAAATCCCGCGGTTTCATTATTATTCAGCACAATCTCATCAGCTTTTATCCCTCAGCAATGACCTTCTGATAGGAAGTTAAGCCTACAGAAATAGCATTTGTAATTAATCTATTTCCATAAGATTAGCATGTCAAGTGTCACAGGGATACATGTAAGATCCCTTCGGAGCCTCAAATCCTTTTGTCCAAATGGCTTTAAACCCCGTCACAGTCTCATCAGTGAGCAAACGGGTCGGGGGGCTCCCCAAGGACCCTCCCTTGCCACAGAGATCATCGGCTGCGCTTGGAGCCGCCAGACTCCTCTCGCTGCTCCATCCGCTCCGCGGGGACGATGCCAAAGAGCTGCTGGGGGCGGAGGGACAGTCCCTGCCCGGCTGAGGGGGTGGGTGGCACCTCCTCCCTCCCCTGCTCCCATTCCCACCATCCCAGCCCCGGCACGTGTGGGATGAGTCGATGCCATCACCGAACGCTCCCACTTCCCCACCGATGCACCGTTTAAAAAACAGCAGCACAATAATGCCAGGACATCTGGAGGGATTTCTTTGATCTTTTTCTCACATGAAAACATCGTGTACAAAGTCCTTCTCACCTGTAAGGGAAATCCCTGTTTCGTTCCAGCACAAGAACATTTTACAAGTTTAATGCTGTGAATTCTTTTGGGGGTTGATGGAAAACACCCCAAATCCCCTCAGAGCTTTGATGTCATTCCCTGGAATTCTCTGCTCATCACAACACTTACAGTTCAGCTCAGCCACAGCTTCTCTGGGCACCCTGTGCCAGGGCCTGCCCACCCTCCCAGCCAGCAATTCCTTCCCAATATCCCATCCAGCCCTGCCCTCTGGCACTGGGAAGCCATTCCCTGTGTCCTGTCCCTCCAGGCCTTGTCCCCAGTCCCTCTCCAGCTCTCCTGGAGCCCCTTTAGGCTCTCCCAGGGGCTCTCAGGTGTCCCTGGAGCCTTCCCTTCTCCAGGTGAGCACCCCCAGCTCTCCCAGCCTGGCTCCAGAGCAGAGGGGCTCCAGCCTTTGGAGCATCTCCGTGGGCTCCTCTGGAAGAGGTGATATAAGTTTTCTTTTGGGCTTTAATACTTTCATAGTAAGAGAAAAACTCTGCTGTTTTCTAAGCACAGTTTTCCTGCCTCTCAAAACTTTCCACCTTTAATCAAGTTCTCTCTTGAGTGAGGCTATTTTTTTGTACTGATTAAAAATTGGAATGTTTACTAATCAAATTTAATAATTAAAAAGTAATTAAAAAAGTATATTCCTCATCTAATATTATTTATGTCTTTTCCTCTTGCAGAATAAATTAAGTTTTCCATCATAGGATCCCCATCAGATGCACTTCACTGGAGGAAACCCTCCTCTCTCATGTCAAGGAGGAGGGTGATCAATAAACCTGGATTCTGTCCCTCTGGGGGTGATCAATAAACCTGGACTCTGTCCCTCAGGGAGTGATCAATAAACCTGGACTTTGCACCCTCAGGGGGTGATCAATAAACCTGGACTCTGTCCCTCAGGGAGTGATCAATAAACCTGGATTCTGTTCCTCAGAGGGTGATCAATAAACCTGGACTCTGCACCCCCCTGGGAGCCCCTCAGTGCCCTCGGGCTGTGCCCAGGGCAGGCACGGCCGGGGCAGGGCACCCACCAGGTGCCCTTTGCACCCACCAGGCACCCTGTGCCCCCCCCCACCCCA
>VWZF01001252.1:793905-813094 GCA_013396755.1 Sclerurus mexicanus
CTGCTGCTCCCCCTCCCCAAATCCCCATCTCCAGCCTTTGGTTCCTCCCCGAACATCCCGGAGTGAATCTTGTGCGATCCCACACCCCATCCCAGGACGTGCCCACGCCCCAGGGCTGTCCCAGAGCTGCTCCAGGCTGGTGCACAACCCCATCCTGCTCACTCCCAGGCTGTCCCCGAGGCGCGGGGGACACCGGGCTCAGCCCCATCTGCTGCCGTTCCTTCCCAGTGACCCCACAACTCCTGGCACTGCCCTGGGAGCTCTGGAGCTGTAGGACGTCCCACTGCCCCATCCCAGTTCTCCACGTCCCTGCTGGGCTCTCCCAGCTCCGTGCTGGGCTGATCCCGAGCAGAGCCTGGCACTGGCTGCACGTGTCCCAAATAACCCCCGTGTCACAGCTCATCCTACAGCCTCTCCAGGGAGCATTAACATGCTTTCCACTCCCCGCCCCATTTTCTCACTCCGTTTCTCTTCCCGCTGCTGGAAATTCGGGCTGACACCGCGCGATGGGGTCTGTCACTTTGAATTACAGCAGCGGGGCAGGTTCTCACCCGGCGAGAACGGGAGCGCAGACAAAGGGTGATGTCCCTGGGAGGGGACCAGCCTCGGGAAGGCAGGGAGGGAGCCAAAGCCAGAGAGCTGGACACTTCCCGGGATTAACTCTGGGCTCTTCGCCTCTACATCCTCCCAACAGTTTTTTAGGCACAACACAGAAATTGGACTTTGTTGGCCCTAAATACTCACACGGGGTCAATATTTGGGGATCCCTGTGCAGGACCATCAAGACTGGGGCAGGTGGGGCAGTCCTGCTAGCCCCAATCCCACCTGCCAGGGTCAGAGTGGGCAACAACACCTCTCCATCCCCATCAATACCTTTGGCCCTTGGGGAGGCACTGCTGGACTTCCTGAGGATGTGAGATGGTCACGGTAACAGGGATGGAGCATCTGAGTCCTCCCCACTCACCTGAGGAGCTGCTCATCCACAGGGTGGGATGGATTTGGAAAAATCCAGCTTTGAGCCATAAATGAAACATTCCACTAGACCAGGGTGCTGCAACCTGTCCTTGAACACTTCCAGGATGGATTCATCCTATCAAAGGCAGTATGAGTGTGTGAAATGCTGCAGAGTCCTGGTGATTAGAGAAACTCCTGCAAATGTTCCTTCTCTTCTGCAATTTCTCCACCCACCCGATGCTGGTGTGGAAGTACAAAACATTCCCTGTCTAAGATGACGGGAATTTCCTCAGACACACAGCCCAGGTGGGCACAGGGTCCTGCCAAGGGCTCCAGGGTGTCAGGCAGGAGCATCTTGTGGAGCCATCCCACCCCTTCCTGGCACATGGAGGGTCACCTCTGCCCTGGCACAGGCAAACTGGTGCCTTCCCAGTCCCCACACTGGGGTGCCCTCAGCCTCTCCTGTGCCCTGTGTTTGCCCTTTCCTGCACCCTCAGGCATGGGATGGTCACAGGAAGATTTTTGGGAAGGAAGGATGCCTTGTCCCCTCTCCCAGAAGCCAAGATGAGGCACCACAGGGACCAGACCCCACAAGGACCATCCTGCTCCCCTTTCAGCCCTCCCCTCCTTCCCACTCCCACCCTGCCAGTGAGAAGGACTCACATCCAGTCCCCTGGGTCTGGACACATCCAGCCTGCAGAACTCCCCTCTCCCAGGCTTTCCCCATCCTTCCCTGAATTTATTATTTTCACAGCTTCCTCCCTGCACCGGGTGAGGAGTTGGAAGGAAAAAAAAAAGCCTGTGTTTGTTTCTAGTTGGGCATCAGCCTGAGCTCAATTAGTTTAATCTGAATCACCACAAACCCTTTGGGAGATTCCTGGGAAATTTAAAAAGTATGATTATCTCCAGCTCTCCAAATTAATCTGCACAAGTAAGTAAAGTACTTTTTCATTTAGGATTTAAAATAAACAAGAAGGCAGAGAAAACTCAGCACATGCCTTGTGTATGCGCTGGCACATCTCCAAAGGTTCCCTTGGATTTCCAGTGCCGGGGGGAAGGAACAGAAGCTTGAATAAAAGTAGAGGCCCTGGCACAGGGTGCCCAGAGAAGCTGTGGCTGCCCCTGGATCCCTGGGAGTGTCCAAGGCCAGGCTGGATGGGGCTTGGAGCAGCCTGGGATAGTGGAAGGTGTCCGGGCTGCTGAGGAGCTCTTGGCCACCATCATCCCTGATGGTGGTGACATCCCTTGTCCCAGGGGGTGCCCTGACTGTGGCTCACCCCGGCGGGGGCTCCGGGGCGCGGTGCCCCCGGTCCGCTCGCTGCGCTATCCCACACTGACACCCAGCGCCCGCCCGGCCCCGCTGCAGTCCCCGAGCCGGGGATTACACGGCAGAAAGCGGCTTCTCTCTCCCCGAGGGCAGAGCGGGCAGAGCGGGCAGCACACGCCGCGGGGATGCTCGCGCTGGCTCCGCTGCTCCCCAGCACCGCAGTGGAAGCGGAGACGGCGGCGACCCTCGGCACCTCCTGCACCCCCAGCCCTAAAATCGACACCCCCGGGCAGGGACAGGGACTGTGCCCACAGCCAAGGGGGGCTGGAGCAGCACGGCTGGGTGTCCAGGCACGGCGGCAGCTCCAGCCTCTGCCCAGCTCCCGTCCCTGGGAACGGAGGAGCCGACCTGCCCTTCTCCTGCAGGAAAGGCTGGAGAGCTGGGGGTGCTCACCTGGAGAAGAGAAGGCTCCAGGGACATCTGAGAGCCCCTGGCAGAGCCTAAAGGGGCCCCAGGAGAGCTGGAGAGGGACTGGGGACAAGGCCTGGAGGGACAGGACACAGGGAATGGCTTCCCAGTGCCAGAGGGCAGGGCTGGATGGGATATTGGGAAGGAATTCCTGGCTGGGAGGGTGGTATAACATCCTGATCTGCTCCTCTGCCCACAGCCCTTTGGTGTGACTGAGCAGAGGGGGACACACACGGGTGTCACTGAACAGCCCCTGCAGCAGTGCCTGGGAAAAGGGGGAAAAAAGGAAAACATAACTGGAGAAGAAAACTCTCTGCCTGTGTTGCTGCTGTTGGACTGAATAAGCCCCCTGGTGTCCAGAGCACCCCAGGGAGGTGGGTAAGGGGTTGTGGGATCCCTCCTGCCTATTGTGGGACCACCGGAGCCATGGGATGGACAGGAGTGCTGGGAGGGGCATCACAAAGCCAGCCCAGCCTCTTCCCTCACACAAACCACATCTTTTCAACTTCCATTAAAAACTCAGTAATGTGGAGCCATGTTTGAATTCGTGGTTTGCTTTGGACGTGCCTGTGGAATTTTGCAGCAGAAGGAATGGGGGTGCAGAGCTCAGCACCCCAACTCCCCCAAGCCTGAATTGTGTGGGGAAACACATCCTGTTTTCATGAGCCATGGGCTGTGCCTGCTGCCCCTGTGCTGGCTGCTGGCCCCCAAATCACACTCAGGGCTCTGGAAGCTGCTCAGGCCCTCGAGGGTCCAACCTCTGGGGGGTTCTTGTGGGCCCTGGAATAGCACCCTCAAGGCACAGGACGTGTCTCCTTCAGGAAAACTATTTGGAGAATGAACAGGGCTGAAAACTTTTCCCTGAGCGCCCAGAATAAAGCACTGCAGGGGCTGGTTTTGGTTTGCTGATGGGGCAGTGCAGGGCATGTGTCTGACTCCAACAGGCACCACAAAACCCTCTCAAAAGTGCAATTTGAACGTGTCTTTACAGCAGGAGCTGGGCACAGCACAGTCTCCTTGCCCTCTCCAGCAGCCACTGTCCGTGTAGATCCATTTGGGATGCAGCAGCTCCCCCCACCCCGAGCTTCAGGCTCTGATCTGCAGCACCAAGGACGTTGCAAGTCACAGAATCATCAGTCCAGAATGGTTTGGGTTGGAAGGGACCTCAAAGCCCACCCAGTGCCACCCCTGCCATGGGCAGGGACACCTCCCACCAGCCCAGGGTGCTCCAAGCCCCGTCCAACCTGGCCTTGGACACTGCCAGGGATCCAGGGGCAGCCACAGCTTCTCTGGGCAGCCTTACCTCCAGTGCTGCAAATCCAGCCTAGAGGGGCATGCCCCAGGCATGGACAGCTGAAAAACCAGGTTTATGCATTCCATGAATCCCAGCTCCCCAGTCTCAGCCTCTCTCTCCTGCCCCGTCACTCTCAGCCTTTCTTCCAATGGCTTTTAAATCGTGATGCCGCCTCAAAGGAGCAGGAGCTCTGGAAAACCCATCTGCTGTCACACAGCTCGTGTCTGATGCCCTGCAGGGTTTTATCAGCTGCTGGATTTTAACATCTGGCTCCCTGCAGTCAGCCTGGGCCTCCCCAAAGAAAGCCGTGGCATTCCAATGGGATTATCCGCCCTGCTGCTGGGATGGCAACCTGTGCTGTCCATGGTGCTGGAGCACGGGGCCTCCTTCCCTGGAATGTCTCAGACCAGGCTGGACGGGGCTTGGGAGCAGCCTGGGCTAGTGGAAGGTGTCCCTGTCCGTGGCAGGGGGGATTGGAATTCGGGCTGGAACTCTGAGCATCGTCAGGCTGGTTTAGGGGAGAGGCTGAGGGGTGCTGAGCCCAGTTGTCTGGTTAAAAAATGCACCTGAAGCTTCTGACATCCCTCCCTGTCTGTCTCAGGGATGAACAGATGGACATATTTCCCTAAATACCCAAAATAAAAACTTAATGTCTTCACGTTACTAATATGTGTATTGCCAGGAAATGCATAATGAGCTGAAGTGTTTGCTCTCCTCTGCTCCCAGCACACAGAAATGTTGGAGTCACCAGGGGATGCTGGAAATCCACCAGCTCCAAACCACCTGTTGTGTGGAAGCAGGAACACGGGGGATCACAGACACCCCACCTTTTGGCCAGGGAGGGTGAGAGGAGAGGGACAGGGAGAACATTTATTGCTCGTGTTTATAGTTATTACACTCCAGGTCTCAGGCACCCAAACTGCCCCCGAGCTTCGGGCTCTGCTCTGCTGCACCTGCTGTGGAGTCACAGAATTCCAGGCTGAACAGCCCCAGCTCTTCCAGATCAGATGTTTCAGCTCGTCTCTGCTCTGCTCACAGCCCTGAAAACCTTGGGAGTTAACCTGTTCCATGGAGTCCCTCTGGGACGCCCTCTCAGGGGCAGCTTCCTTGGTAACCTTGTGCTGACGGCAAGGGGAGTGTGGTGCCTCCCTTTGGACACAGGGAGAGGGACTTACCAGCACTTCCCTATCCTTAATGGCAGTCCCCGTGCTGCCCACAGCAGCTGATCAGCACAGGGTATTTCCTTTAGTCCATGCAGCAACCTTAAAGACACCTTTAAAATGCAGAGAGTGATCTCTTGGCTCAGCTTTGTCCATCAAGCGGGGGGGGCCCTGCCAGGCAAACCCAGGCCCACGCCAGGGTGAAATCCCTGCTGCACCCCAACACAGACAACAGGCTGAGAACCTCCCTGCAGGCTGCAAGTATGAGAGCCAAAACACATGCCCAGATTGGCAGCTCAGAGCTCTTGGTGCTTCCATTTCATCTCCAATTAAGCACAGCTCTCAGCCTGCACTCAACTCCAGCTCTCAAGTCACAGCACTGAGAGAAACATCATTTTTCTGCTTCAAAGCACACAGGACTGGAATTTCTAATTGCACACCTAAGAACACAACCTGCCAGACATGGAATTTGGTCTCTCCTCTGGGAAATTGAAGGGAAAGGCTGTTTCTGTTCTCCTTAAACACTCTCAGACTCATTCTGAACAACTAAATTTTGCCTGTGAGGGATTTTCCCTTTTCTCTTCCCCAGGCCCTGTGGTCCCTTCACTCCCCACCTGGAACATCTCACCACCACACCATTTCCCAGGGAAGCTGGGGCTGCCCCATCCCTGGAAGTGCCCAAGGCCAGACTGGATGGGGCTTGGAGCAACCTGGGACAGTGGGAGATGTCCCTGCCCATTTGCAAATTGTCATGAAAATATTCAAATGTAGAATTTTAAGAAAACAAAGAGCAAACTAACAATGACGAATGATCACAGAATCGTGGAATGGGTTGGGTTGGAAGGACCTCACAGCCCACCCAGTGCCACCCCTGCCACGGGCAGGGACACCTCCCACCAGCCCAGGGTGCTCCAAGCCCCGTCCAACCTGGCCTTGGACACTGCCAGGGATCCAGGGGCAGCCACAGCTTCTCTGGGCACCCTGTGCCAGGGCCTGCCCACCCTCCCAGCCAGCAATTCCTTCCCAATATCCCAGCCAGCCCTGCCCTCTGGCACTGGGAAGCCATTCCCTGTGTCCTGTCCCTCCATCCCTTGTCAATGGTCTCTCCCCATGTTTCTTGCAGCCCCTTCAGGTCCTGGAAGGCCACAACTGGGTCAACCTAAAGCTTCTCTTCTAGGCTGAACACTCCCTCCAGCCTTTCCTCAGCATGGGTTTGTCTCATTTTGCAGTGCAATAATCCATCTTACAGTCAGACTACTCTGATCCTGTATGTGCTGGAGCTCGTGGAGGCACACTAATAGTAAATTAATGCAGTGCGTGGGTAAAAAAATAAAGAGATTTAATCATAAACCGCCTGGAAAAGCTGGGGGCAGAAGGGCCAGGAACCATGGGAGTGCAGCAGGGATGGAGGTGGGAGCTCCACGACCGACCACCAGACAAATCAGTTTTTCCCCAGATTTATTTACTAAATGGCTTCACATTCAATGAAATAGTTACAACAAATACTTACAGAGCACAAGAGCAACACCTTGGGAACTACCAAAGACCCCGAACACACCTCACACAGTTCTTTTCCTGGTGGACTCAAACGCCACTTTTGTAAACAAGAACAAACTCAGGACGTTGCTGCTAAAAAAGAAGAGATGTACAGGTAAAAACATTCCACGTGCACAAAACCACAGGGATCAGGTTTGACTCCCAAGCAAAGCCCTCTGGGCAAGTCCCAGTACAATTTGGTATTTTCTGTACAGTTATGAAATCCTGCTAAAAATCCTCGGGTTTAAAATACAGCACAGCTCATAAGGCAAAAAACCAGGAATTATCATCCAGTTCTTTGCGTTTCAGGTCAAGAGAAGGAATTTAAGGCAAGTTTGGGCATTTTGCATTGTTTCATAGAGTGAATGGGACTTACAGATGGGAAATTCACAGAAATAACATGTTACCTCCCAGAAAAAACCTGTTTGGAAAGTGGACCGGACACATTTACCACTCGAGAAATTCCAACTAGGCTTCCTGAAAGAAAAGCATTCCTAGGAAGAGAGACTCAAGCAGCTTAGGGATGAGTATCTTAGAAAGAGCAGAAGTTCAGGAGCTGTATGTACACATGTGAGCTCGTTTAAACCCGCTGTAAAGTGCTTCACAGATAAATGGAGAGATTAACACTGGAACTGGATGATAATTTGGAGTCGTGTGACATCTTAGTCAAAGGTCCTTGATTTTTAAACTGCAGACAGACATTCCCATGAGATTATTGATCTTAAAAGCAGGTTTACACGGATTGTTGTGTCTCATCCTCCTCTACCCAAAGCACTTCAGTGACAGGGCAAGCAGCACCTGGATGGAGAATGGGGATGTCATGATTTTAAGGGACATGATTCCCTAAGAATTCCCCCTGGCGGGGGGTGGAACAGGATGGTGTTTACAGTCCCTTCCAACCCCAACCATTCTGGGATTTCACATTCCCACTGCCTGGAGAAAGAGCATAAAACATTTTACAATTTTAAGTGCTTTGACTTCTATACTGGAAAGATATTTATATAAATAACCACCTGACCCATGGATTTTTTGTTCTGATCCATTCCTGGGAGTGTCCCAGGCCAGGCTGGACGGCAATTGGAGCAACCTGGAATGGTGGAAGGTGTTCCTGCCCATGGCAGGGGTGGCACTGGATGGGCTGTGAGGTCCCTTCCAACCCAGACCATTCCATGATACCTTCCCCACCGCACACACGGACATGCAAATACAGCCATGTAGCTACTAGTGTCCTACCAAGAGATGTCCTGGAATAATTAAATCAGGTTATTATTGCTATAACTGGAATCCTTAGTGGGTTAAATTAACAATTTTAGCATTGCCAATGCAGTTTATCTTATTTAAAGTCCTGTTTAATTCCACCAAATCTGAAGAAGACCTGCAGGATTTTACAGTCTGTGCAAACACCTGGTATTTATGAACAATGTTTTATGGTGAAAACACCCTCCTTGCCTGGTTCAATCTGAGTGTTCAGGATGGAAGAACAGGACCAGCACTGCTTCCCTGGCTGCAGCCAGCTCCACAGGAACTCAGGATAAATCCAGTGCACATCCTCCCTGCTCAGCAGAATTACAAAGAAATGGCTTTTAAAGCAACTATTTCAAATATTATTGCACCTTCAAAAATAATACTATGTGGGCTTGAAAAACGAGGGGAAACAAACATTAATTTAACATGTTAAAACAAAGAGAAAGGAACTCTGGAGCAGAAAAACTCCTCAGTACCAGGCCTGGCAACAGGCAGAGAGACAGCAACACAAATTCAAGGTAACCGTGATCAGAGGGCAACCCAAAATATTCTAAAGTAGCTAAAATTATATTTTAAATAAAAGTTCTAACTCACTATATTGGTTTCTATCTCCCTGCCCCAATTTTCACTGAGTTCAGGGCTGTCACACGCTGAGATTGTGGTTAATCCCACGACTGACCTTCAGCCCCAGCAGGACACAGGTCTGGGATGAGCCCTGGGCCCCTGCTTTTACCTCACTGCAACAGGTGCTAAAGGCAAAACTGTGTGAAGAACCCGAGCTGGGATCTCCCCGTTTGCGAGAAGAGGAACAATAAGCAGAGATCTGAGACAGAACCCACTGAAGTACCCAAGGAAGAGCTCACTGTGTGATTCCAGGCAGTTCCACAGGCACAGGTGGATCAAGCAAAGAAGAAACCAAACCACTGCAACAATCCAAACATGCTTTATGCACTGAAACCAGGAACAGCCTCCTCATGAGCCCCACATTTAGCACCATTTGTAGATGTGAACACTCTGAGAAAGCAAATCATACATTCTTTTAAAAAAGGAGGTCCCAGGACACGAGTGCACTCGGGGGCAGGATGGGGCGGGCTGGGTCGAGGAGTTGTTGTGTATCATGCTAGGAATGCTGTGCTGGGGGTTCTCCTTGCATTCCAACTGAAAACACACAGCAAGATGAAGTCAGTCCATCTAGCAGTCATTTCTCCACAAAAAGAAAACAGGAGGGAAAGTTAAAAATGCGATTTCTCTTCATCAGATCCAGAAACGCTGTGAAGAGGCAAGACATTTGCCTTGAAAGTGTCTCTAAGTAGCTCCTAAGGATCCTCCCAGCCCTCCTACCAGGGAGCAGGTAACAAAGGAGAGCGTACAGGCAACATCCTATGGCATTTATTATTTACAGACCTTGAGATACAGAAACAAGGCAGCCCTTGAGTTGCTGGTCATAAAAAACCCATGAAGCCCTGGCGTTTCCTTACCCGCAGCCACAACCAGACACCGACCAGCACACCCCGCACTCACACACACACTCACACGGCTCTCACCCCAAGCACAGTAAACTTCAAATTCCAGAGGCAGGAGGAAGAGAGAAAAGCTCTAGAAGTGAGCGGGTTAGATGGACGAGTTTCCAACCGGATCCCAGGCACGGGCAGCGCTCCCCGGAACCCGCTGCCACGCACCGGGGGCCGGCCGACCCCAGCCGGCGAAGCAGCTTTCGGTTCCTTCGCTGCCCAAAGAACAAAGGCCAGCTACAGGAAGAAAGCGAAGCCTCCTTTTAATCGCGGCCTCACCACGTCGCTGTGCTTTCCCAGCGGAGCGGCTGCGGCCCCTCAGAGGGCGGCGAGGCCGAAGTTGCAGCGGCAGTGCGCCATGCCCGCCGAGTCCAGCCAGCTGTCCGACAGCGGGTCGTACTTCTGCACCGTGTTCAGGTAGGAGGAGCCCGAGTGCCCCCCCACCACGTACAGGTAGTTATCGATCACGGCGGCGCCCACGCCTGCGGGGACCGGAAAGCTCTGTGAGCACCACGCCTGGGAACGGGGATTTCTGCTCCCAGCTGGAACCACCCTTCCTCCCTCCCTCCCTCACCTGGAGGCTCAACGGGGGACACCTCACAGCCTCCCCTTTGGGGGGTCTTTAGACAAAATGGGTGCCACTGAAGAGCCCTTTTGTTCAGGTCTGACACTTCTTTTTTACTGCTCTCACGCCCCGTTCCTTCGACAAAACAATGTCGTTCTGTCCCACTACTCCTTGTCAGGGAGGCAGAAGAGACTAAAGAACAGAGTCATGGAGTATCCTGAGCTGGAAGGGACCCACAAGGACCATCCAGTCCAACTCCTGGCCCTGCACAGGACACCCCGATAACCCCATTCTGTTCCTCAGAGTGTTGTCCAAACACCACAGTGATGCACCACTGAGTCTCCACATCAAATACAACAGTGACCACAGAATTGCTGAAACTCACTCAAAATCAATGAAAAAACCAGGAGTAGAGTAGAAATACTACTCCACATTGTTTTTGCTACAGCTCAGTATTAATAATCTGGACTGGGAGGTAAATACAGTTCTTTCACAGAGCTAAGTGACCTTCACCCCCCCATGAGGTGCAGGCTCTGCAGGCCAGCCACTGCAGCTCTAACTGCAGGTCCTATCAGCTCAGACAGGGCACTCCTGCAAGGACACCTGGGTTCATGCCCCCACCTGTCCTGGGCTCCTTCATGGGGCGGCACACCGTCCACTGGTTCTGGTGGGGGTCGTATCTCTCGATGCTGGACAGGTGGGACACCCCGTTGTGTCCCCCCACCACAAAGATGAAGCCCAGCATGACTCCCACGCCGAAGTTGATTCGTTTGTCAGCCATGGATGCCACCGTCTCCCAGGAATTCTTGCTTGGATCGTAGCGCTCCATGCTGCAAACACAAACACAGCCCGTGAGCCTGGGATTTCAGGGACAGGGGGACTGCACTGCAGAAACCTGTGTCTGTCAGAGGCACAGCCTGTTCTGCCAAGCACAGGAATAACGGAACACAAAGGGAAAGTGTTTGAGCTGAAGGAAAATTCTGTGGTGCAGTTGCTTTGTACACCCACAGCAGCACCAACAAACTGTGTGTTATCCCCTTGGAAGCAGCAATCCCATCCCAGGGTCCTTCCACAACCAAAGCCGCTGGAGAGTCTCAGCAATGTTTTTATAACATACTCAGTCAGAGGTTGGACTCTATGATCTCAGAGGCCTTATCCAAGCTAAATGACTGGGATATTTCACCCTGACACAGCAACCTCAGTTCACCCTCTCCAGTGTCCTCGTGCAAATATCCTGGACCTTCAGGCCACACCCTGGAACCAAGTAAGGCTCCTTCAGTGCTGAAACCTCTTTCCAGGATGTCTGGCGCTATTTTTTTTAAAAGCAATTCATGGAAAACTAAACACAATGCAGAAACAAAATGTATCTATTTGGGTAAAACAGCAAATCAAAAACTTCCTTGAGGTTCGCCTGAAAACATTCAGAGAGGAAAAACACATGGAGAGTATATTCATATTCCTCGAGAAAAGCAGCCAAGAGGCTGCTGATCAAACACTATGGGTAGAAGAGGAAATGAATGAAAATGAGTGATCATCATCACTAATTTTTGTGGTCACTGGAGCTGTACAGATGGTCAGTCATTAACACACTCATGGCACGGAGCTGTTCCCTGTTCAAGTGCAGCTCCAGGAACACAACAGCGCAAGAAAAAGGGGAACAGAAGATCACTGGCAGCACAGAGTTGGAGAAAAGGTGGTTAATTACCCAGTACTGAGCTTGGTTTAATGCTAGAGCTTGTAGGAGCCTGGTGCCTGCATGGCATGGTGTATGATCCACCCCTTGAATAATTAATAAACCCAAATTATTCATAGAACCACAGGATATCTCGAGTTGGAAGGAATCCCCACGGATCATCCAGTCCAACTCCTGGCCCTGCACAGACACCCCAACAATCCCCCCCATCCCTGTCCCATTGTCCAAACCCCCCTGGAGCTCTGGCAGCCTTGGGGCTGTGCCCACTGCCCTGGGGAGCCTGGGCAGTGCCCACCACCCTCTGGGGGAAGGACCTTTCCCTGAGATCCCACCTGACCCTGCCCTGGCACAGCGTCCAGTCGTGGCACTCAGTGCTCTGGTGCAGAGCACTGAGCATCTCCTTAAGTACTTAAAAAAGAACCCAAACAAACGAGCTCTCAGACTCCAAGAAAGGCAATAAATAAATATAATAAACAAATATTAAGATAAATAAACAAACTCTCCCGGTTGACTTCTAAGCCCGATGCAGCAAAAGAGGGACTCCCAATGCCCCCAGGCTGTTTGGGGCCGTGCAGGTGAGGGGCTCCCGATGCCCCCAGGCTGTTGGGGGCCGTGCAGGTGAGCGTGCTGCCAGCCCGTACCTGTCCATGTGGGCGGGCCCATAGCCCCCGATGGCGTAGATCATGCCGTCCAGCACGGCGGCGGCGAAGCAGCTGCGGGTCTTGTTCATGGGGGCCACGAGCTGCCACTCCCTGCCCTTGGGCACGTACTTCTCCACGCTGCGCAGGTAGGCCTGCCCGTCGTAGCCGCCCAGCGCGTACAGCTCCCCGGCCAGCACCGCCACGCCCAGCGTGCTGCGGCCCTCGAACATCCTCTCCAGCGACGTCCACGTGTTGGTGTCGGGGTCCCAGCACTCCACGGAGCTCTCGTGCTTCCTGTAGCTGATGCCCTGGCACACGTGGGTGGCGATGCCGCCCACCACGTAGATCTTCTGGTCCAGGGCGCAGATGCCAAATTCGTAGCGGGGGATGCTCAGAGGGGCCAGGCCTATCCAGGAGTCGTTCTGCGGGAAGTACATCTCCATGCTGCAGGAGGAGAACGGGCGGCACGTGAGAAACCCCACGAGAAAATACAGACCCGGGGACGGGAAGGGCAAATGGGAAAACAAAAGTCAGAACCGCCACTGAGGTTGGAGGGAGAAAATTACAGGGAAACAGCACATGTCTCTGTATGTACAAATTAAAAGTGTAATTTAGAAAGTATATCTTTAGAAACATTTACATTTTAGATACATTTAGAAGGTATAATTTGCAGTTTTATAAATTCATATTTCATGGGCACTGTATAATTTAAACAAAATGTCAATGTAGAACAAAGTAAGCTTAAAAATCTGTCTTTCAAATACTGCTTATTGCACTTTCTTTTAATTATACTCAGTGTTAGAACACAGTGGGTTGATCCTGCCCTATATAAAATCTAGTCAATCTACTTCAATATTTTAATTAATAAATTACTTTAATAATTAAGAGACTATCTAGCACAGAGGAAATATGAACCATAGAAGAGCATGAGGCCCCTGGAGAGCTGACAGCCACTGAAAACCCAGACGAAGGAGCTGCTGAAACACCAGGCTGGTGTTGGAGGATACAGACTGAATATATTCGGAGTAATTTGGTTAAGAAAAAGCAAAAAAAAACATCAGAAAAATCCAAATTACACTGGTATGTGAAACTGTTACAACCACTGAAGAGGCTGGGAAAAAAACAGAGCTGAAGACCATCAGAGCACAACTTTACTCACTCAAACAGGTTTTTTCTGAAGCACAAAACCCCTTTAATTTTTTAAATCTATAAACCCAACAATTTTCAGGCCCAACATCCAGTTCAGTACCAGTCCCCATAAATTAACTTTAAAAACTTTAAAAATTAACTTTAAATAATTTTGACAAGATCTCTGAACACAGGGAAAAAGAACATATGGCTCTTCCCAGGTTTTTAAAAGAGCACATTCATATCTGCAAATACGGACCTGTCATAGACAAGAGTATCTTGGAGCAAATTAACATCCCAGAATCCAACTGGGGAACCAGTTCAGGCAGTCCCTGAGCACCAGGAACGTTCATGGAGCTGATAAGGACACACTTAAAGCACTTTGTGTGTATATATGTACATATGTATATATGTACATAAGCAGACCCACACAGTTTAAGCCCCAGTTCTGGAAATGTTAATGCCATGTTAAACAAGCCCAGCCACACCAGTCTGGGGAAACACAGCTATTTTTCTCTTTGCTACATTCCTTGTGCTCCCACAATGAGCCTCAGGGATGCTCTCCAGTGATGGAACAGGAGGTTCCTTCTGGAACCCAGGTAAACACAGACTGGCATTTACCAGTTTCTGTCAGCACAGACAGGGACACGAACACATTACAGTCAGGATTATATTGTCATCAAGAACCCCTTCAGAGAATTCCAGGATCCCTGGGGCTGGAAAAGCCCTGCCAGCCCACGGAGCCCACCCTGTGCCCGATGCCCACTTCGTCCCCAGCCCAGAGCACTCAGTGCCACGGCCAGTCCTGCCTTGGGCACCTCCAGGGCTGGGCACTCCAACCCTCCCTGGGCAGCCCCTGCCAAGGCCTGACCACCCTTTCCAGGCACAAATCCCTCCCCATGTCCCCCCTGCCCCTGCCCTGTCCCACCTGAGCCCGTTCCCTCTGCTCCTGTCCCTGTTCCCTGGGAGCAGAGCCCGACCCCCCCGGCTCCCCCCTCCTGGCAGGGACTTGCAGAGCCACAAGGTCCCCCCTGAGCCTCCTTTTCTTCTCCTTCAGTCCACTCTGATTAATTCTGTTTGAATTCCAAGGATTTTTAAGTTATCAGGAAGCACATTTGTCATATATTATGTTAATTTTTTTGATTTTTTTTTGAGTAATAATAAATCAGGGGAAAATCACATAAAATGAAACTACCTGAAAGGGTAAAGAAGCAACACACCAACATCAATGAACCACGTTATTAACTCAACCAACAGAATGAAAATGATTTCATAGTTATGTGTGTTGGCACAAACAAAACCATGTAGCACTTCAGATTACTCATGAAATATAAAAGTATTTTGAATTTAGCGCTTGTCCTTGTTGAAAAAGAAATCTGCTTAAGAGTTCTGATGAAGGAAAGCAGCAACTACACCCTGCAAACCATGGTGGGACATGAAGGTCTCTTCCAACCCTGATGACTCTGTGAAACCACAGCTGTCCTGTGAATGTGTTACCCTGACCTGGGGTGACCACAACTATGGACAGCCCCCACCCCACATGGCCATTCCTTACCCTTCCAGGCAGGCAAAAAGCCTGCCCTTCCATTGGCCATTCCTTACCTTTCCAGGCAGGCAAAGAGCCCGGCCTTCCCTTGGCCATTCCTTACCTTTCCAGGCAGGCAAAGAGCCCGGCCTTCCCTTGGCCATTCCTTACCTTTCCAGGCAGGCAAAGAGCCCGGCCTTCCCTTGGCCATTCCTTACCTTTCCAGGCAGGCAAAGAGCCCAGCCTTCCCCCCCACAGCACAGAGCACTTTGGGGGCGCAGCGGGGCCGCGTCATCAGCATGGTCTGGTGGGACAGTCTGTGCTCGGGCATGAAGTGGTACTTGAGGGCCTCGTTGAGCAGGTGCTTGCAGGTGTGGTCGTCCCGGATGAGGTGGTTGGCCTCGTAGAGGCGCGTGAGAAACTTGACGCTGAGCAGGGGCAGGCGCACGCAGTGCAGCAGCTGGGCCAGGTACTTCTGGCGCTCCTGCACGTCGTACTTGATCCAGGACTCCAGCGCATAGAACACGGTCTCCTCCGTCACCACATTGAGGCAGTCGTTGGACACGATCTCGTCCAGCTCCGAGTGCGTGAGCTCCAGGAACTCCTCGGTCTGGCACACGTCCTCGAAGTTCTGGCAGATGTACTTGCTGGCCGCCAGGTACAGGTCGTGGCAGCCGTAGGTCTCGGCGAAGCGGGAGATGCCGATGCAGTTGCCGGGGTCGAGCTGGCTCTCCAGGAAGGCGCAGCACTCCTTCACCACCAGCTTCACCTGCAGCAGGTTGGCGGCGGGCAGCAGCGACTCCACGGTGTCCTGCGAGATGAAGACCGTGCCGGTGTAGGCGTACTCCACGATGGCCTGCAGCGCCGCCTCGTCCACGCACTGGAACTCCACCTCAGCGTTCTCCTTCTCCGACAGGTTCCCGGTGAACATGGCCTTGAAGTAGGGGCTGATGCTGGCCAGCACCACCTTGTGGGCGTGGATCTTGGCGTCGCCCACGCGCAGCACAACGTCGCACAGCTCGCGGTGCTGCCGCAGCACGTTGAGGCCCTGCAGGAGCTGCTCCGAGTGCAGCGGGGTCAGCTTGGCCAGCAGGTACGGCGGGGACGACGGGTCCATCTGGGACGGACAGAAAGGGGGGACAGTCACCCGGGGCTCAGCACGGGCTTGACACACACAGCATTTCACAAGCAGGATTAGTCTTGCTTTTATCTCAATCATGTTTATTACTCCCCAATTTACTGTTTCAATCCTTACACGTTTTTTCATGTGACTTAAATCCAGAAGGTTCAAATGTTCATTAACAGTCTATGCCAGATCCACCTCTGAATTAAAGAAAACAACCCAAGCATCACTTTTTTTTGTTCTGCAGTAGACTGCCTATTACCTGATGCACTGACTATGTGACAGGATCGTACTGGGGCAGCCTCACCACAAGTCCTGGGGGCACTTTGGGGTACCACAATATAAGAAACATCTAAAGCTGCTGAAGCGTGTCCACAGGAGGGACATGAGGATGGTGAAGGGCCTGGAGGGGCCATCGAGGAGTGGCTGAGGGCACTTGGTTTGTTCAGCTGAGGAGACTGAGGGCAGAGCTCGTCAGGGGCTGCAGCTCCATCCCGAGGGGCAGCTCCAACCTCTGCTCTGTGTGAGCAGGGACAGCACCCAGGGAAGGGCTGGAGCTGTGCCAGGGCTGAGGCAGGTGGGATCCCAGGGAAAGGTCCTTCCCCCAGAGGGTGGTGGGGCCGGCCCAGGCTCCCCAGGGCAGTGGGCATGGCCCCAAGGCTGCCAGAGCTCCAGGAGGGTTTGGATGATCCTCTCAGGGACAGGGGGGGATTGTTGGGGTGTCTGTGCAGGGCCAGGGGTTGGACTGGATGGTCCTTGGGGGTCCTTCCAGCTCAGGATATTCCATGATTCCACACTGGGGATTTGAGAGAACTAAACAGCAACTAAAATAAAAATAAACTAAGATAAATAAGCTTGTTCTGTTCTCTAGTTGAGACAAAGTTTTAACAGTTCTAAAACTACTCTGTGCAGCTCAACTCCTGCCTGCTCGGTGCTCCTGGGGAGCAGCCCAGGCCTGCTGTGCCCTCTCTGCCCAGGCTGTGGCAGGGCCCCTGCACTCACGGACAAGCTCTCCCTTCCCATTCCATGCCCTCCCTCTGCAGACCAGCCCCACTGAGCCAGAGGGGCAGGAAAAGGGTGCTGGAGCAGAGGTTCCTGTGCTCTGGATGCACAGAGGAGCTCAGGAGAGCCTCACCTCACCTCAGTGCATGGCTTCCACTGCCACAAAACTCCTGTGGAAGTGGCAGAGACCAGACCTGGCAAAGGCTGGGAGCTGGGCCTGCCTCCAAGAGACAACAGCGGGAGCTGGTGAGGAGAGGAGCTATCCATGGAGCAGGTCCCAGTGGACATCTCAGAGTTACCAGAACTCCCACACCCTCCCAGCCCTAAGAGCCCACCATCACCAGGGAGTGCAGAGGAAAGGGTCCTGCTCCTCCCCACAGCTCCACAGAACTCTTCCCAAACGCTCCAGTTTGTACGTGGAGGGACTTGGATACCTGCTGTAATTCCAGCAGCATTAAAATTCCAAGGTGCTGCCTCCCTGGAGCAGCAGCTCTTTGTTCAGCCTCATCACTGCACTGGTGAGAGGTGGAGGGGAGGGATGTGTCAGCTCCTGGACCACGAGGAAACAGCCTCATTGTTCCTCCACCCAACCCCTCACTGAACAGCTGATTTCACGTTAATTTGCTAAATGATCTCCAAGAACTCACTTCTTTTATCTTAATAATAAGTTCAGCATTTTTAGAGCTCCTTAACTGACACCTCGCTTGCAGGGAGCCCACCTAGAAGTGCTTCATTTGAAAGAACAAAATGAGTTGCCAACATTTAACTGCAGAATATAAAGCACTGACAGGGAAGTGAAGGATCACAGGGAGGGGTGGGAAACCTCCTACCCATGGAAAGATACACCAGCTCTCCTATTATAACCCCACACTAGAAAAAATAACTAAAAGAAAGTATTTTAAGCACACCTGCAAAAGGCAAGGTGATATACAACAGTATTTTCCCTCTCACAATTTTGCAGCACGAATTACACCTGGAAGAATAAATAAATAGATAAAGCTGTTCAGCAGCTAATATTTCCCTTTGTGTTGGTGCTCTGGTCAAAACCTGATAGTACAAACACACAGAGATGGCAGCAGAGAGGGCAGGGAACAGGAACGGCCACAGCTCACCGGCCAGAACAGGTATAAATAACTGCATCTAAGTTATTCTGCAGCAGGAAAGCTTTGTGTACCACTCTGCAGAGCCTCTCACACCCCCCGCACACCCACACCACGGATCGGCTGTTAGTTATTTCACTGGTCAGCGAGAACCAGCAGCTGGAACACGAACCAGCTGTTCCCCAGCGCAGGGTCTGTGCTCCCAGCTCACACCAGTGGCCACCCCGGGGCTCTGGGCCACCAGGTCCCTCCAGGCTGTGCTAGAAGCCCACCTGGCACAGCCAGAGTTACCGGGAATGCCGAGGTTACCCAGCAGAGCCGGGCTCTGCCAGAACCCAGCGTGTGTGCGGAGCGGCGCCGGGAGCTCCGGGCACCTCTCTGCCCGAGGGGCAGCTCCGTGCTCGCCGAGGCCCGAGCTGGAACCCGGAATTCCCGGGGCAGCGAAGCCGCCGGGCTGGTTCTGGGACTGCCCCGACCGCACAGACCTCCCCGCTCCCCGAGAGCCGGGCTGGGCTCGGCTCCGACGCGCCGCTCGGAAAAAGGGCAAGGAACAAAAAGGACACGAGCACAGAGCGCCTCGCTGACGGGATATCGCGCTGCCCCGCGTTCGTGCGGGCGCCGGGCCGGGACCCAGCCCAGGCGGTGCCGGGGCAGCTGGGGCGGGCGTGGGACGGGACGGGATCTGTGCCCCTTCCACCGCCCGGCACTGCCCCGCTCACAGCGGGCTCTGCCCGGCCGGGCCGCTCCCGCCTGGCTGTCCCGGCTATCCCGGTTGGTTATCCCGCCCGGCTGTCCCGGCTGGCTGTCCCGGTCGGTTGTTATCCCTCCGGCCCTCCCGGGGGTTATCCCGGGTCTCTCCCACCTGTGCCGAGCCCGGCCCGGCCCGGCCGCGCTGCGCTCCCTCCGCTGCTCCGCCGCCGCTGCGTCACTTCCGCCCGCCCGCTCGGCCAATCAGCGCCCGCGACGCCGCGCACACC
>VWZF01001252.1:813907-841403 GCA_013396755.1 Sclerurus mexicanus
CCCCGCACCGAGGGGCTGCCCGGGGGCCGCCCCAGCGCACGGGACCGGCTGCACCGCCCCGGGGCCGCGCTCGGGGGCGGCCCCAGGAGGGCCCGGAGCGCGGGGAAGGGCAAGAACAAGCTGCCCTGGGAAAACGAGCTGGCTGCGGACAGGGAAGGTGGCCCGGGAGTCAGGATGCCGTTCCCGAAGGGGCTGGAGCAGGTATGTGCCTCCTGTTCATCCTAAAGCATTCCCAGGGGGAGGTTGGGAAGGTGTCAGAGCCTTGGTTAAGTGGCAGGTACTTGGGAGGGATGGCTGATGTTTTATGTGCGGGGATCTGCACGCTCACATCGGTCTGGGAGGGCAAATTTGGGAATTGCTTGTGTCAGGTTTAACCAAACAACTTACCACTTATTAAAAAACCCCATAAACGTAACTTTTGAAATTAACTGGACTCCCTGAGGCAGTTGTTAGGTCTGACTATAGTGACATCGTCTCTGACATGGCAGCAATGACAGGTGAACCCCAGGGAACGAGCACAAGAGTGGGGAAAACAGAGCCTTTATTTGTGTATTGGGATTTGGGAGCACCTGACTGACTGCAGAGTTTCCTGGAGCTGTTTGGGGGAAAACTGACTGATTGCTTCAGCTCAGGCCTGAAGGTAGAGCTCCGGAGTGGGGCTGAGCTGGGGCTGCCCTGGGGTAAACCTGGGGGCTGCCAAATGCCTGTGTGGCTCTGGTTCCTCGGGCTGATCCCACCAAGAAAAATGCAGGTCAGGCTGGAATAGCAATTTGGAGTTTTGATTTTACCACCACATCAGCAGCTGGAAAGGGAAGGAACATCTGGAATATTTTCCAGGTGGTTTTGCCTTTGACAGTCGTGACAAGTTTTGGATACCCCGCCATGTGTTTGAGGCTGGGGTATATCTGTGTGTGGTGAGTTTTCTGTGGTGGTTGTGGTTTTCATAAGTGGACACCTTTGACTTACCATAATTCGATCTGCTCTGAGTGAGTTGAAGCAAAGAGATCCCAGAAAGTCAAAGGCTATGCAGAGGAAATTCCTCCCTGCCACATTTACGTAGTGAGAATTTAATTCCTAGTTGCTTAGTAACTTGTTGCTGTGCTGGATGAGGTCATGGACAGTGAGTGCTCCTCTGTGCAGCCTGCCTGTTGGGAAACTGAACATAAATAAATGTGAGTTAATGTTTCTGGAGTGTAAACCCTCGAAGTTCTTGTCTAGACTTGAGTGCAGATGTGCTCATCCCTTCCTTGTGTCTGTGTTACCTTTAATTTGGGCTCTGAAGAGATCTGTGTCTTTTCGAGTTGACGAATCAGGCAACTGAATTCCTTTGGGATATCTGCGAACAGGCTCTGCACAGCAAGATGTGCAGGAGACACCTCTGCAGCAAGAAGGGCTTTCTTTGTGAAGCACTTTTTCAGTATCAGCTGAGACAGCTCGTAGAAATAGCAATTGCCAGTGTTCTCCAGGCAGGTTGGGCTGTGCTGCTGCTTGTGGTTTTCTGCAGCCCATGAACAAAATGCAAGTTAATACAGGCACCAAAACCTGGCTGGGGCTTGGAATGGAGGAAGGGTCTCCAGGGAGGTCAGGGGTGTGCTCTGGAAATGGTCCTTTTCTAAAAGAAAATAACTTTTTGTACATGTGGTTGTATTTATCCTTGTAAAATGGAAGGAGTGCCCAAGGCTTCTGACCCTGGAGAGAGGGGGAGAAAGCAATTAACTTATGCGTTCTGTTTTGTTGGTATGTAAAGTACATTTAGAGATGGTGTAAATCACAGAATTGTGGAATGTTTGGGTTGGAAGGGGACCTTAAAGATCACATTCCAAACTGCCTGCCATGGGCAGGGACATGTCCCACCATCCCAGGGTGCTCCAAGCCCTGTCCAACCTGGCCTTGGACACTGCCAGGGATCCAGGGGCAGCCACAGCTTCTCTGGGCACCCTGTGCCGGGGCCTGCCCACCCTCCCAGCCAGCAGTTCCTTCCCAATATGCTAAGGCATCATTCTAAGTCTGCCCCCAGGCAGTGGGAAGCCATTTCTTCGAGAGTCTGTAAAGTTCTGGCTGTAGGGAATGCTTGATGCTCCTGGGAAAGACAATATGATTTCATGTAGGTGCTGCATCCTTCCCTCTGGGAGGCAGAGGAACAGCCTTGTTTAAAGCACGGTTATGTCAGGGAGGGGTTTATTCCCAGGTAAGGCAAATGCTGCTCATCATCAGGGAGAAGGAGAGGAGATTCCTGTTAGTTCCCTCACAGTGATTCCCAGTGGAGAGCTCGGTGCAGTCAGTGCAGAGAGCTCTTGGTGTTCACGGGCCTGGCTGGGCACGAGAAGAATTGCAGACTTGGAGCCCTGTTGGCCACAGTCACTGCAATGGAAACCTAAACACCAGGGTGGTTTAAGAGTGAAATATTTATCTGGTGGCTGTAGGTTGACACCTTTGTTGCTCTATGCAATTCTGATCCTTTGGGATCAGGTAAACCTGGATGATGTTTCCTGTACTGAAGGCATCCCTTCAGAATGGAGATTGCCATGAGCTGTATAAATAAAGCTCTTGTGCCTGGGGCATCCAGAAATCTGTCTGTGTGGGAAGGCAGCCCTGGATCTCCCCTTAACTCCCTTCCGTAAGGTAAATGCACTTATCCTGCACAGAATTCTGGTCCTGGACTTGACATTTAAAATATTAATTATTAATGCAGACATTCCTTTGAAATGAATTTGCTTAAAAATTAACTTTTGGAGTCATTCTGTGGCTGAAGGGATGCGTGAAAGGAGCTTAATGTTTAAAGCTGTTTTCCTGCCGGTGTTTTTAGGGTCATGTTACACAGTGCTTGTCCAAGGCCATGTCTAGACTGTCCTGATCAGATAAGACGTGAAGTGAAACGTGTAAGTTAATGTGTACTAAAAATAAAAGGTAGATAAAGCACATCGACTTCAAGGACTTGGCAGAGTCTCTGGAGAGTTGTGGATTCTCCATCCCTGGGAGTGTCCCAGACCAGGTTGGACGGGGCTTGGAGCACCCTGGGCTGGTGGGAGGTGTCCCTGCCCATGACAGGGGTGGAATGGGATGGGCTTTGAGGTCTCTCCAACCCAAACCAGTCTGGGATTCCATCATTCTGTCAGTGATGTTAAATTGGGTTCTTGATGAAACATTTCCCTGTGCTGACACTGAGTGGTTGAACTCAGTCTGCTGTGACCAAACCTGCTGGTTCTCCACGTGCTTTCCCAGCCTGTGCCATCCATGAGAGGTCGCACCACTGAGTTCAGGAATGCTGCACTAGCACTCCCACATGCCCTTTTTAACTCTCATATTCTATAATTCTGTAATGTGAAGAACAAGGTTGTTGCTCCAGAAGGAGCCAACAGTGTGCTGGAGTTGGTAGCTAAGCCTTCCCACGTTTTCCTTGAAAATTTAGTGTGCTGTATGGAGAACAACATGCCTGTGGATTACTGCAGGGGAAGAGACAGACCCTGTGAAACACAGACCCTTGGGTCTCAGTAGCTGCTGTTGATGGTGCCTTTTGGCACTCTTGGGTGGAAACCAGAGCATTTGAGCATCTCTCTGAAGTTTTAAGCTCTGTCACAGAGTGTTTGTGAACTCTGTGATCTCCCATAACTGTGGTGTTGGGCAACACCTGTGGAATTCCTCTCATTTCCATCCTGATCCGATAACGGAGAACTTCAGAGCTGGGCTTTGTGGAGACCTCAGTGGGTGTGCAAATGACCTGTGAAATCAGATTTATGGAACAGCAACCCTTTGTTTTAACAAGGGTTAGAGGGACACAGAGGGTGACCGCCTGTGGGACAAAGATGCCTGTTCTTTGGGAGTTGGGATGTCACTCTGGCACCGAAGCTCTGGTTTCTCTGGAGGCTGGGGGAGTATTTGGGGAGATACCGTTCTGTATTTGTGTCGTGTTGGTCTCTTCCCTGGGAGCCTGTGATTGGAGCTGCTGGGTGTTGGATTAGGAGAACCTTCTGTCTCACCCAGTGCCACAGCTCCGCAGGGAAGGGGTGTGAGGAGGGAATCTTTGTCGGTGATTGAAGGCCAGGTTGGACGGGGCTTGGAGCAACCTGGGCTGGTGGGAGGTGTCCCTGCCCATGGTGGGGGTGGCACTGGGCAGGCTTTAAGGTCCCACCACCCCAAACCATCCCGTGATTCCATGGTGGACCACTCTCAAGTGTTTGGGTAACCAAGTTAATAATTTCTTTGGTGGATGGATTCAAATCTTTTCCAACATTGGTTGTACTGGTGGAATGTAAAGAAACCCGAACCCTTTTGAGAAATCCCTTTGCTGGGATCTGTCGTCTACTCCAGTGGAACATCTGGCAGCTTTGGGTTTGCCTTTATTTCCTACCACCCTCAAGCCCACGTTTAGCAAATTTGTAATGCTGTAATTATAATTTTTGTCCAGGGAAGCAGAGTTTTTGTTCCTGTAGCTGGGATTGGAAGAGCTGAGTGAAGCTGTGCTATCATGGCAGGTTTTACTTTACTTCTTCTGCATAAATTGCTTTGTCTGTGTGGAAAAATGGGGCCTAAGTTTGTCCTGTACCAGCTACTGAGAAGAAAATTAACTCCATCTCAGCTGAAACCAGGCCACAGGAATTTGTAAAAGTGACATTTAATTATGGACTGTCAGATCTGTGATGTAAAGTGATGTTTGCTGATACGAGGGGCAGGAATGCCAAGGTCTCATCTCTTATCCCAACTGGGATAACCTGGAACAAACCACCATTTCCCTGCTGATCTTTCTCCTCCTGTGTGAAGGAGACCTGGTGTCCCTCAGAGCCTGGTTTGTGCGGGGTTTGTTAAGTTTCCCCCACTGTCCTGTGCTTTAAGCACTTGTCCTAAAATACTTGAGTGAGAGTCTAATCCCTGCAGGCCGGTTAATCAGCTTTAGCCCTGGCTGGCAGGGAGGGAGACTGCATGTCAGGTTTGAAGCTTTTGGGCATTTTGGTGGGTTTGCTGAGGATGCCTCAGACTGGAGAGCTGGACAGCGATCCCCTTGGAGCCAGGAAATGCTGACAGTAAATCACAGTGTGTGGTTTTGGAAGTAAAGAGGGAATTTTGGCCATTTTTGTAACCACAAAGCCCCTCCCAGGCGCAGGGAGGTGTTTCCTCCAGGAGCCCTGTCCTGTAGCTGTGGCCCTTGGAGCTCAGCTCCCTCTGGGATCTGCTTGGCTTCCACAGCACTGCCTGGAAAACCAGGCCAGTTCTGCTTCACTTGCTTCTTTACTGCCAGCAGGTACCTCGTGGGAGTTCATTCGCCACTTCTCAGGGCAACAGTCTCGGAGGGAGGAGGAGAATTAGGAACATGCAATTAAAAAGCTTGAATGATGAGGTTTATTTTTATCCTGTTAGCAGGATACAGGGGTGGGATTTCTCTTGCTTTGGGTGTGTATCTTGTCTCTTCGTTCCCTGGAAAGGACCTAAAGGTTTTGTTGAAACTTGTCTATATTCCATAACCAATTCTGTTTTTCTCTGGGACAGAGTAAATGTTAGAAGGATTTAAAAACAATTAGTGCGTGCTCATGGTTGTGGTTCTCGTCCCAAATTTCAAGTTCTGTGCTTTGTTTTGTGGTATTTTTTGAAACCCCATTACAACATTAATTAAACCCCATAAAGATGCTGTACCAGAACATTTGGCTGCTGTTTGTCTGACCCACATATTTAACTTTTAAGACGATCTGTTAAATCACTGCGAGGATTCTCCTGGAGCAGGAAAGGTTTGGCAGAGCTGGGGTCTCTGCCTGTCCAAAACAGCTTGGATTGCGTGGGCCAGGTCTGGACTGGGGAGATAATGGAATTACGAGCTCCTGCAGAACTGCAGTTTCCTATTCCAAGAGCTTTTGTGACGTTCCCCTTCAGAGAATCCCATTTTTGTGGTGAACGGAGAGGTTCAGTGGAATGAAAAATAACTTTTTATAAATGAATGGATTATGTGGGTGTTAGACGACAAATGCCGCTTTCACACAGCAGCATGTGAGTAAAGGAGTCTTCAGGCTGAACGTGGTGCTGTTCTTTCCAACTGAGTAAATATTTCCATTTCTGCTCAGACTCCTCCTTGTGCAGCCTTGCCTGGGAGTGGAGAGAGCAGGGTAAATGCAGCCTGCAAATGATGCAAATCCCTGATTTCACTAATTAAATCAGAAACCTTCATTTAAAGCACAGCCTTTTCTTTGCTAAATACTTGTATTACTGAGATTTTTGCCTTTCCTCTGCCCAGCTCTCAGTACAAGCTGCTGATATTACCAAGTCCAGCTTTTAGACTGAATCTGAAGCTTGCACAGCTCAAGTAGCTGTTCCATTCTGGGATCCTGTTGTGTATTTAAACACATCCACATCTGATGTACATAATTCAAAATGTCAGTGTTTCATGTTTAGGATTTAATGTTTAGGAAAGTGCAGTTCTCTACCAGTTTACTTTGTGTGGCTTTTTTTCCCCCTTCAATTTGAATAGTGTTATTCTGTAAAACCTGGACAACAACTAAAATGCTTTTTAAAGCTTCAAATATTTGAATACTGGGACGAAGAAAATGTTATCAAGGTGTTTGGTATTTAAAAATGCTGTTTGTGACCCTGCTGTTTGCACAGGGAAGGGAAATGTGCCTCCATTTCACACAGTTTATTCTCCTTTGCCCCACAGTTCTCTGCATCCAATGATTTCCTTCACTCCCCGAAGCTCTGGCCCTCCCGAGGAAGCCCAGCCAGTGAGGAGTTATTTTTCTGTAGAAAAGGGGCTTCCAGGACTGTGTTCCAGACTAGTGTAGATTCCAGCTCTGGGAGTTCTTCCGTCTTTGCTGGTGAGTGTGAAGAGGGGAGGCTTTGAGCTGCTGTTGCAGAACAGACACATTTGGGTGTTTCAGTAGCCAAAAGGCTCCTGAAAAGCCTGGGCAAGACCAGACCTGAGTGATTCTCTCCCTGTGGCCCTTTCTGAGCAGCCCTGTGGCCGTGCCAAGTTTGCTCACTCCCTGTGTTTTGGGGTCTGGAGGTGTTTGCTTCCTTTTATTGTCATATGCTCAAAGAGGGGATTGTTCTTTTGCCCCTGCCGTTCCCAGCTGGAGCAGTGCCCTGGAAGAACGGCCAGTCCTTTTCCCTTTTTCCTTCTGAGCTGCATTAGGAGGTTGCTTAGAGACTCTGGAATTAAATACTCTCAGAGTATTTGAATTTTACACTCAAAACTACACAGTTTTAATTCACTGGGAAATGTTACTGTGCACTCTTTGCTGAACACCATGTGACGAGTGCTGATGTAGTAATTTGTGTTTGCTTTGGAAGGTGCTATGGGCTCTCATCAGCCCCAAATTTCAGGGAAATGGGGAACCCTCGGGTACCCACAGGCACGGGGGAAGAGTGGCAGTGTGGACTCGGAGCTGCAGTTTTTGGGCTTGGATAACTGTCAGCAGGACAAAGGTATGTGGGTTGTCACAGTGTCCTAAGTCAGTGCATGTTACTCTGGAATTGTCTCTTTATTTCTTTGATCCCTTAGGAAATAAAAAGTGTCACTAAAAGGTTGTTCAGTCCCTTCAGGCATATTTGTGCCTCCTGCTGTGTATTTTTGTTTGTGGCTGATTTACAGCTCCCACCTTTGGTATTTGGCTCTATCAGGGTGTTACACAAAAGGTGGTGCTGTGGGACAATCAGAACCGTGTTTGATTTACTTGCATCACTCTTTGTTTAAAATATAGTTCCCCAAAACATGCCTGAGAAATGGTTTAAGGCTTAAGCTCACATTTGGAGGGGCAATGCAGTGTGCAGCATGAAGGTACCTCATTTATCTGCTTTGGTAAAACCTTCAGGCTTTGACAGTCTAGGTGGTGTATTATTGCATTGCAAATTATTATTATGGTGTATTCTTTAATTTTAAATTATTTTTATGGTGTATTATTTCCTTGTAAAGTACTGTGCTGTATTATTTCCTTGTAAATTATTGTGGTGTATTATTTCCCTGTACCTTATTTTTATGGTGTATTATTTCATTGTAAATTATTATTGCAGGAACTGTTTGCCACAAATATTGTTCTCTTTCCCTTTGCTCAGTTTCTTCCAGCCTAAGTTTTACCAGCAAGACCCAGAGAGGATTTTGCACTCAGGCAGAGCCCACCGTGTCCCTCCAAGGCCCCAGTGCCAGCCAGAGCTCCCTCATCCTGCCCTCCTACCCCCTGCCCTCCCCCAGGAACAGCCCAAAGCACCTCTCCTCTGCAGTTGCATCTCCAAGGAAGCCCCAGGAGAGTCCCATGAGCCTCTCCAGCTCCTGGCCTCTCAAAAGCTTTGAGAGGCTGCTCAAACCTGGCTCCCAGAAGCAGCTGCACGGTCAGAAGTCAGGAGACAGCACAGGTAGGAACATTGGCAGTGTAAGGAGATGGGATTTTGGGGTTGGATTTTGAGGGATGTCAGGCAGTAGTCAGAAAACCCACAGTGGCAGGTGAGAGGGAATTGGGCAGTCCCAGCAGGGGAGGGGTTTGCAGCTGCCCTGCTCACATCCTGCGGGCTTCTCCTAAAGGGTGAGCAGGGTGTCAAAGCACAGTGTGCTGCAGCTCTGCTTTCCTCACCAGGAACGTCCCAGGGAAAGGTGTGTCTTCAAAGGATAGTGAAAACAACCCCCAAAACTGAGCACTTTTAGAGAAAGCCAGTACAGAAATACCCGCTGGTTTTAATACTCTAGGTAATGCATGGGCAAGAGAAGTGTTGCTCTTGCATTTGCCTTTTTGCCTCTTTATTTAAATCATGGAATCACAGACTGGGTTGGGTTGGAAGGCACCTTAAAGCTCATCCAGTTCCAACCCTCTGCCATGGGCAGGGACACCTTCCAGTAGGAGGAATTGCACTTGGGAATGGACATATGGAATTCCCCCTCTCTGAATAGCTTGTTAAAACCTGGTTACAAACAGCTCCATCTCTAACGAGCAGAATTTGTGCAGACTTCGTCCCAATTTGCACTGACAGGGCAGAAACTGCTGTTTATGGCCTGAGTTCCTGTCTGCAGTCCTCATGTACACATTGGTGAATCTTAGTGAAAAGCTGAAATAGTTTTAAGTTTATGTAATAAATTACAGTTGCTTGAAAAATCTTTCAAATGCTTACTAAAGGCAATCTCATTTTAGGTTAAAAATATCTCTATTCTTTGATTGGTTTAATTTGATTCCTAATCACTCATGAGGCTTCTGTAAGCAAAGGAACAGTTTCCACATGAAATTTTGCACTGATAAAGAAATCTGTTTGAAACTTCATCTGTTTTGAGACCCGTATTTTTGTGCATGTATAGAAAATTCCTCCCTGAATGCTTTGGGAGTCGCCTGTCCCTGGAACGTGCCTGTATTTTATAGATGTGTCCTTCACTTGCTGATTTTCTCTGTTTTCCATGTGCATTTCAATTTTTTCTGATTCTTTGGAGTAACTTGGTTGTTAAAGCAGCTTGCAGGGGAGTTCATTAGGACGTGAGTCTTTTTTTCTTAATGAAGAAAGGTAATTACTTTTCAAAGGGACTGAAGGGCCAGGAGTTGGACTTGGACGGTCCTTGTGTGTCCCTCCCAGCTCCGGCTGTTCTGTGATTCCCCGGGTCTGTGTCGGTATGCACGAGCATGGAACACTAATTTGTGTTTGCTTAGAGGAGGGAGGCACTGAAAGTGGAGTCAGAGTTGGTACCTGAGCCTGCACAAGAGTGATTCCAGCACTCCTTTGGTGGCAAAGGAGTTCTGTGGTGCAGTACAGAACCGAGACGTGCCGTTGGTTCTGGTGCTGTTGGTGTCACCCCTCCAGAGCCCTGACACCTCCTGTGTGTTCCCCAGGGGACAGCCTGCTGGAGAAGCCCTCCCTGCAGCTGAAACCCGCCGTGGCGAGACCCCCAGCCCCCCGGCGGGGCCTGCCCGGGGCCCGGCCCGTGCCCCCCATCCCGCACCTGGCCAGGACCGAGCCCGCCGGGGACAGGGCTGGGGACAGCGAGGACTCCTGGCTGGGGCAGCTGGGCAGGGAGCTGGCAGCGGGGCTGGCACAGCTGCACGTGGACGCTGAGGAAGTGGACCAAGAGGAGGTGGGTTTAAATGTGATAAAACACACTTCTGACAGCACTGCCCCACCCCTGGAGGTGCCCAAGGCCAGGTTGGACGGGGCTTGGAGACACCTGGGACAGTGGAAGGTGTCCCTGCCCATGGTGGAATAAGATGATCTTTAAGGTCCCTTCCAACCCAAGCCATCCCATGGCTCTAGGACTGTATGTTGTGCAGATTTGCAGGGATGAGCCCGAGGTCCCCCTGTGTGTGCTGGCAGCCCTCACACGCTTCCTTTAGCCTGTCAGAGGAGGCAGAGCAGTTGATATATTTTTTGCAGAAATAGCCCTTGTGCTTGGGAAAGTGAAGCTGGGATTCAGCATCATTGTGAAGCTGCATTTGCTTGCAGGGTAATTATTCTTGTGAAATAAAATAATGGAAAGAATGCTTTAAATGTGCATAACCCGTGTAAGTGCTGCTCACATTGCCCAGCAGGGACTCGTGCATTGAACTGAACCCTCAGAAATAGACTTTGTTTAGCCTAAGAAAGCTTTTTCCTGGGCAGTGACTGACGCTGTGATTTCCCCACTCTCCAGATGCAGAATTCCCTGCGATCCCTGCGGAACAGCGCAGCCAAGAAAAGGGCCAAGCTGAGCAGCAGCTTTGCAGACCTGGAGAGCCCCGACTGTGCAGCTAAGCTGGGTCTCTGCGGGGCCTGCCCCTCCCACGGTGCCTCCCCCAGCCAGAGTGGCATTTACGGCCAGGAGTCTCTGCCCTCCCCCGTGCCCACCCTGGCGGGCAGGAGGAGAGTGATGTGAGTGCCACGTGGAGCCCTCACACGGGCGCTGCTGCTCTTAGTTAAATAATGATCTGAAATGGTTTTGTAATTAATATAAAATTGTTTTGCTTGATAGTGGGATTTTTTTCTATGCGAATCATTTTCCTATCTAAAAATACAGGAGTTGCACAATTCCATAATTCTGTCTTTTCTGGCTGTTAAGATGAAAGGCTTCCCACAGTGGCCCAGGGCAGGAGGCAGTGCCAGGGTGGTAAATATTTGATGAAGACTTTGCCTGCCACAGCAGGGACGTGACCCGTGGCTGAGCAGGGGAGGAAGAAGGAGAGTGGGTTAGGAGGAGGGAAAAACTTGGCTTATTATGGTCTGGAAACTGAAGAAGGAATGGGTTGGGCTCTGTGAGAAGAGGAAGACAATGTGGATGTTTCTTATTGTGAACCAAGAGCTGTTTCCATTTTATTGCTGAGAGTTCATTGTTAAATTGAAATGCCTTTGCAGAGCTCTTCTAAAGAGGAATTGTGTGATGACACGTCGTAAGGAGCAGTAACCCAGTCAGTTATGAGCAGTGTAAACTATTCTTTAATGAAATAAAACAGTTTTTGAGGAATTTTGCAAATTTTCCAGTCTCAGAGCCAATGATAAAGCTGTTTGTAGCTCTGAAGATATCTCTTATTTTTGTATGTCCTAAACACATCTTTATAGAGAATCATAGAATCCTGGAGTGTTTTGGGTTGGAAGAGACCTTGTAGATCACGTAATTCCAACCGCCCTTCCATGTAACTGACATGCAGCTGTATTAATAGAGGAGAAAGAAGGAGAGGGAATTAAAAAAGGAAATGTTTGAGACTGGAATGACTCACAAACAGAAGGTTTTCACAGTTGTGCAGCTCAGGACTAGTTTATATTCACATCCCTTCCCTATGTACATCACTGCTGAGTCACACCACATTCAAATGCTGGAATACCTAAAACGTCAGGGCTGTAAACTCCTGTGGGCCCTGTTGTGCCAGGCAGGGACACGCTCTGCACAACCTGCCGTGGCCTTTAGGCAGAGCTTAGTGTTGTACAGGATCCTCAGATACAGGAATTCTGACCTAGCAGGGAAGAGAGGCAGTGAGACTGACTTTGGAGGAGTGACAGAATCTATCCCAGATGGCCCTGAAGGCCTTGGAATGTTCATAAAAATGCCAGGGAGTTTAGCTCAGTGGTTTGTGAGCTCTGGAATAAATTGGCCTTGTCTGTTCACAGGATCTCTGTGGCTGGGCACCAACAATGTGGGGGTTTGGTGTTTGCTTTTGGAGGGATTTGGTTTATCTACTGATAAACCATGGCAGCTGGAGTTAGGGACATTCCTGAGGCAGGGACCTTCCTTTGGCTCTTAGTCTTTAGCTCTGTGTGTTTCAGCCCCCAGCCCCAGGACGTGGAGCAGTTGCTGTGCCCGCACCCAGGTGGGCACAGGGCTCCGGATTTAAGAATCTTTGATATTCATAGAATCATTAAAAAAAGAAACACTGAGTTGTTCTTGTAGATAACAGCATTTTCCTGGTAAACAGGAACAGCTGGGAGCAGCTCATCCCTGGGAGTGACAGGTGGACTTGGTCCCTCTCCTTTGCCATCATCCTCTGCCAGGCTGGAACCAGCACCCCCAGTCCCCAGGCCAAACAGTTCCTTATTTTTGAGTCTATCCTGAATTTATTCCTGCTGTAAGCTTTCCTCATAAGGGTTGTCTTTAGGGTGTTCTTCATAAGGGACCTGCTCATCAAATAATTGCTACTGAATTCATTTTCTTTTCCAACTCAGTGTGAACATTGGTGGAAACACTGGAAATATTTGTCCACAGAGAAACTGAAATCTCTTGTTGTTACAAAGTGTTTTTAGCTGGTTCTGACCTGTGGGCAGAATTGTGTTTATAAAACATGTTTATTTGAACAGGTCAGACACCTTTCCACTGCTCGGCAGCAAATCCCATCCTGCAAGAGTGTCTCCAGCAAGGCCCAGAGACCCAGATGAGGCAGAGCATCACTCCAGCACAGGTATTTGCTTGTCAGTGCACACCTTGTTCCACTGAGGTCACAGAATGGCCACTTGACTTGCCTGTTCTTGTTCTGTGAGCTCACATCGCTTCAGCACTTAAAAAAGGTCATTTCTAGATGCTCTGGGTTCGAATTGGGACTGTACTGGTGCTCAGAGGAGAAGGAGCTCCAGGCTGGCAGGCAGCTAAATTCCTGGTTGGAAACTGAGGTTAAGGGATGCTGTTGTGTTTTACCCTTACAGTGAATTCTGCAGATTCCTGTGATGGGCAGAAACTTGTGATTATTTCTATTTAAGCAGTTTTGTTCAGCTGGTGAAGGGAAGGAGATGAGGGAGCTGTGTGCACAGGATGGCTTAGCAAATGGTTTTTCCAAGGAACAGCATAATCAGAGGGCAAATCCTGCATGTCCATAGCAGTCCATCCTGTGGTTAATGATTTTGCATTCCTTGGATGAAAAGACCTTTGTGAGGAGTTGACCTTCAGTGTAAAATAATGAGCAGCAGCACATTTATTTTGCTTATTGAGCCAGTTAATCAGGCCCAGCACTGACCCTGCTGTGAGTGAAGAGCTGACAGCCTGCTGCTGATAAAGCTGTGGAATCACAGAATTGCAGAATGGTTTGGGTGGGAGGGACCTTAAGGGTCATCCAGTGCCACCCCTGCCATGGGCAGGGACACCTCCCACCAGCCCAGGGTGCTCCAAGCCCCGTCCAACCTGGCCTTGGACACTCCCAGGGATCCAGGGGCAGCCACAGCTTCTCTGGGCACCCTGTGCCAGGGCCTGCCCACCCTCCCAGCCAGCAATTCCTTCCCAATATCCCACCCAGCCCTGCCCTCTGGCACTGGGAAGCCATTCCCTGTGTCCTGTCCCTCCATGCCTTGTCCCCAGTCCCTCTCCAGCTCTCCTGGAGCCCCTTTAGGCTCTGCAAGGGGCTCTCAGGTGTCCCTGGAGCCTTCTCTTCTCCAGGTGAGCACCCCCAGCTCTCCAGCCTGGCTCCAGAGGGATGTTGACAGAAGGATATGAAGATCCTTCATATGAGTGTTTAATAAATCCTCTTGACTTCAGTAACTGGACAATATGCAGGTTCAGGAAAGGGGTCAGTTCAGATGTATTCTGACATTTCAGAGGAATGAAACGTGTCCCAAAGCACAAACAGCATGACTGACATGGTGTGATGTTTCTCCTTCCAGGCCCAGCGGAGTCAGTGTCTGGTTTTGCACCAATGGATGATCTGGGTGTCATGTCTGGAGACTCCGTCGTGGTTGTTGGTCAAGGTACTGGAGAAGCAAAATGATCTCCTGCATCTCATTGAGCTATTGAACTGAGGGAAAATGTGCCTTTATTATGGAGTGGGAAAAGCAAAACTAAATTCCATACAAGGTTTTAGTTTGTGAGCAATCCCCAGTTTAATGGGAATACAGAGAACTATGCTTGAAAGTGTTGTAGTTCCTGGATAGACAAGTCCACTCGTGGTATCCCAGGGGAATGGAACTGGGTGAGCTTTAAGGTCCCTTCAAACCCAAACAGTCCTGTGATCCCATGATCTGCCTTGCAGGTGTTTTGGGGAGCCCTGCTGCCCGAGCTCACAGCCAGTCCCTGCCATGTGTGGCCAATGGAGACACCCAGGGTGTCAGAGAGGAATCTGAGCCATCCGCAGGGGTCTGTGGGAGAAGCTTCCAGCAGAACTGTGCTTCCCATTTCCATGCTGAAAATGAGAGACAGGTAAGAGCTGCAGGACTCTGATACCATCTCACCCTGGTTTTATGGATATAGATCCAGCTGGACACAGTCACAGCCTCTGTGTTATGGGAACAAGAGTTTGATTAAACAGCCAAAGCCATCCAGCTGCTGCTCCCTGATTTTCCTTTTGCTTCCACATGGGTATTTTATAATGGCAAATTGCCCTGTCAGAAGCTTCCCACTTAATTCAGAAATCTCGGGAGAAGGGCTGCAGGAGGGAGCGGAGCTGGAAAATGTCCTCTGTGACTCCCACAGCACGTGGAGGTGTGGAAGGAGGGATGGGCTGGGTTGGATCAGGTCTGGTTTTCTCCAGGGGTGTATAAACTCCATTCATAACATATTTTAAAAACTCTCTGAATATCTGCCCATAATCTGCTGTTTGTTGCATACTGTTTACATCTGTAAATGCAGCAAGGTTTATCTGAGTGAAGTGTGAGATGAAACTCACAAGTTTTTTGCAAGCCTTTTAAGTAACAAGATAACTAGAACTTGAAGTGAACAATTAGAAGTGTCTGAGTTTTCTGAAGATGTGAATTCTTGGAGGGATCAGATTGAAAGGAGTAAATGGAGGAATGTATGAAATGTTGCTGAGTTTCCTGGGGAACAAAATGTGTCATAAGCACAAGAGAGAGAGTAGGGTCAGATCACACTGGTGAAAGTGCTGGTTTGCATGCTGACCTTACATCAGGAGCTGGGGAATGAGTTACTGGGTAACTTGTGCACGGATTTTTTGCAGATAAAAGTGACCATGTCAAAATCTGCCCAGGATAAGCTGAGGAGGAAGAGAAAAGAAGAAAAAGAACTCAATCATAACGAGCATCAGGAAGGCAAAGACCTGGAAGGGAAGGAAGAAAGGCCTTGGGAAAGCCTTAGACTGAGTATGAGTGAACCAGAGAGACTGACAGCAGAAAGTGAGAATGAGGGTTTGTCCTAACCCAATATCCACTGTTAAATGCTGCTGAAATGGGACTGGAAAGTAGGACTGGAAATACTAGTTTTGAACTTAGTTGCAATTTGTTGTTGTTGTAGTTTGGATGTTTCCTCTGTTTTCTAGGGTTTAATCTCAGTGGGGATATTTTAACATCGCCAAGGAACGGATCCTTGTCCTTGGAGAACGTGGCCTTGAATCCTTCCCTGAGAAGAACATCCAGTTTGAAGAGGTCAAAGTGTTCACCTTTGCTGGATTCTGGTAAGCTGGGACAGTAAAATTTGGGTATGTAGAGTGGGAGAGCTGCAAAATATAATTTACTTGTGCAGTGGACAGTCCTGAGGTGCTGTGGAACATCAGTCCTGTGGGGGTGGAGGTGGAGGGGGTTTAATTCAACTTTGGGGATACAATTCATCATTTCTCATCTATAATTTGTTAGGAAAATGTTTGAAACATCAAGGGATTTTTATTTGTTCAGCAACTTAAATAATGTAATGTATTAATGGCAGATTGACTCCCTTCTGTCCCCCTGAAAATCATTTCTGGGTCCATTTTAGCCCTGAGATGCCTTTAAAATGTACAGTAGAAATATTTGCAGAATAGAAGCTCCTACTGGTGGTGCAAAAAACTTAACTGATATGAATAAAAGTGAATGATTGTGGCTGCCCCTGGATCCCTGGCAGTGTCCCAGGCCAGGTTGGACGGGGCTTGGAGCAGCCTGGGCTGGTGGGAGGTGTCCCTGCCCACGGCAGGGGGTGGGATGGGATGGGCTTTAAGTCCCTTCCGCCCCAAACCATTGCACAAATCCGTGTCTTTCGTTGGACGTGCCCCCTGTAGCATCGCTCTGCACTGACGCCGCTCCTTTCCTCCCCTGCGGTGCTTGCCGGGGGCAGCCGCTGCCAGGCTGCTGTGCCCCGCGGAGGAGCTGCGGCGGGGCCGGCCCCGCGAGCGGAGCGCGCTGCTGACACACAGCCCCGAGGCGCTGGACCCCGCGGAGCTGCAGCCCTTCCCCAGGCCCGACGCGGCGCTGGCAGAGGCCCTGGCACTGCTGGCTGACGAGGACTGGTGCGTGCACACCCACCTCGGCGTGCTCTGGAACCTGCTGCTTGGGGGAATTCGCCTCAAAGTCAGCCCAACGGGAGTGATGCCGCAAAGAGGGAGCGGGGCTGGGAGTGGCACGGGGGAGGAGTGGGGCGGCAGTCCAGGCTGAGGGCCTGGCTGCCTCTGGTGAGCTGGGCCTTGGGAACTGAGCTTTCAGACACCTGTAGGGATGGCTGAGTGTAGGGACCGTTCTGGAGAGGCTCCACTGACACCTCTGTGGTGCTTTCTGTGGACCCAAAGCACCTTCGTGGTGCTTTCTGACTGTGCAATGTGGCTCCAGTGCTGCTGCCTTCAACCTGGGGCAGGAGAGAGCTTTGACTGCCACTAGTGCAAGCTGGGAGCAGAACTGTAGGGCACAGCTGGGGCGCTGCTGGGCTGAAATAGTCCTGCCTTAAAGGAAAGACTCACTTGGAAAGAATTTCCTACATTATTCCTTCCCTGGGAGGGTGGGCAGGGCCTGGCACAGGGTGCCCAGAGAAGCTGTGGCTGCCCCTGGATCCCTGGCAGTGTCCAAGGCCAGGTTGGATGGGGCTTGGAGCACCCTGGGCTGGGGGGAGGTGTCCCTGCCCATGGCAGGGGTGGCACTGGGTGGGCTGTGAGGTCCTTCCCACCCAAACCATTCCAGGATTCCATGATTGTTTGTCATTGCTTTATTCACAATGTAATTTGTTTGGTATTTCTTAGAATTCCACAATTTAATACTTTAATGAAAATGTGCAAAAGGTTTGGACTTCAAGTATGATATTTTTGCACACAGGGAGAAGAAAATTGAAGGTCTGAACTTTGTCAGGTGCTTGTCTGCCTACCATGGCCCTGTTCTGACTGCAAAGCTCCACGAAACGAGTTTGGCTGTGGCTCAAGAGGTTAAATTTTCCTATTAGAACATTCCACTGGCTATATGTGTGTATATATGTATTTTACAGCCTTCTGAAGTGAATTAATATGATCACTCACCTGTGGTGAGTTTTCCATCTGCTGCCCATCTCAAAAGGATGAGTTGAGACTGAAAACATGTAGATTGTAACTTTATAACGTTTTTATGAGTATCTATTTTAATTTTCACCCATTGTGAATCAAGTTAAAAATGTATTTCTCAGTTGCTTTAATGTTACTTAAAAATGGCAAAGGGAAATGTGAAGTTTTATTTATTTTCAAGTCTATTTTATCACCATTATTCATTGTTTTTTGGGTTTTTCCTGTGTGCAGGTCAAGAATTTACGCTCAGGTGTTTCTCGAGCTGCTGTGGTGTGTTTAGGGGATTTGTTCAGCCACCTGAAAAAGAGCATGGACCAAGAACTAGATAATGCAGTAAAAGTCCTTTTGCACAAAGCTGGGGAATCCAACACTTTTATAAGGGAAGAGGTAGACAAGGCACTGAAGGCCATGGTTAATAATGTGACTCCAGCACGTGCACTTTGTTCTCTTATAAATGGAGGGCAAAGGTAATTCCTATACAGACTTTTTATAAAGAATAACTTGTGAATAGTCAGTGTGTCAAATACGGGCTTTTTAAAAGAAACTCAAAAGACAATAGACAGAAATTTGAAAAGTCAGCTCTGCTAAATGTCTTCCCAGGGCAATGTTTGTTGACAGAAATGAAATTGTAGCCCTTCTGTTTCTTTCTCTGCATTGTGCAAGGAGTTGATTTCAGAGCTCGGTGTGTTTTCTGCCCACTTTGCACCACTTCAGTAACTTTATCTGCTGTTACTGTAGTATTTTTAGAAAGCTGCTGTTTTGCTTTGCCTAGTAAAGCTCACACAGCATTCTTATTTCTCGTTGCCTTTGCACTCAAATGCTGTTTTGTCCAGATTTCAGCACCCCTCTTTATGTAGAAGGCTGATTTACAACTTACAATTCTCTAGCTGCAAGTATCTTGCTTGGTTGCCTGTTCCTCTCTAGGCTGAGCTGGTTAACACCTTTGTGCTTGCATTTTAGTTGCCTCTGCAGTGGTGGTGGCTGTTATTTTCTGGAGTCCCTCAGACATGAGCTTCCATTTCTGGCTGCCTGGTTTGGTTCTGAGCTCCTGCTCCCCTCAGGCTGTAGCGGGAGTTGATTCCCTTCTTTCCCTTGCCCTCTCATTTCTGTTTTCCTTTTCTATCCTCATTCACTGTTCAGCAATACTTAAGTCAAGCGCTGGTGCTTAATCTCTCCTCTGTCACCACTGGGTGACATTTCACAGGCTGCATTTCTCTTCCTGACATGTTTCAGGTGCTCCATTCTAGATCAGTCCATAGACTTCCTGCACAGCTCCAAACCGTCACAGTTAGTCTTGATTCTGAATGTTTTCTTTCCTCTTTTATTCCTGGGAAGCTGGTGCTTGTGGAATGTATGGATTTTGTCTCCTGACAGCCCCGCTGCAGTGACCTGGGCTTTAAACTGAAAGGCAGAAATCAGCCTTGGGGCTTCAGTTCTTTATGAATTACTGGTTTTAAAGTGAAAGGCAAAAACCAGCCTTGGGATGGATGTCCCATCCCTGGAAGTGGCCAGGTTGGACAGGGCTTGGAGCAACGTGGGCTGGTGGAAGGTGTCCCTGCCCATGGCAAGGGGTGAAACCGGTTGGGCTTTAAGGTCCCTTCCCACCCAAACCAATCTGGGATTTTTAAATTTTTATAATAATTTATAATTATTCTCTGAATGATTAAGCCCATTTTTGTTTGCTTTCGGGAGGTGCTGCTCTAAACGCTGCACTACTGCTGGGAACACCTCTGGGAGCAGCTGCTTGACCCAAGGGCATGATTCCAGGGCTGGAGCTGGAAGTGATTTTACTTGAGGACTTTACAATCCTCTTTCTTATCTGTACGAGTTGTGTTTAAACTGTTGCGTGCACACAAAACCTTTCCAGCTGGTTCCCGTGAGCAGGGGCATTCCTGGGGAGCGGGGCTTGTTTGGTTCATGGAGTGAGGTCTCAGCCTCACGGTTCTTGTTTCCCCTTGAACGTAGAGCAGGAATTAGAAACTGCCCTCAAAGGAGGATGTTTAATCCAAGTATGAAATTGGAGAGGTTTGAATTTGTGGAGCTGTGTTCTTGAACAAAAGTGGGATCAGCAGGGACAGCAGGATTTAGATACAAGAGGCATTTGCTGCACACGTTTGAAAGCTGATTCTGGCTTCTGCAGGATCTCTAGAATGCAGCAGGACACTGCTTTATTCAGTTTTGCATTGGTATGAAGTCCACAGGCTGTGTCTCTGAGCACGGGGACTTGTTTTTCTTACGGCTGATGGAAAGAACACACAGTCTTGTGCTTTCTAAAATATTGCACCGTGATTTAAAGGGGAACTGGCAGCTAAATTCTCCAGTTTCCCTGCTCGTGTGCCTGCCCAGGGCAGGGGGTGGCACGAGGTGGGCTCTGAGGCTCCTCGTGGGCCAGCCCTGCTGGGGCTGTGTGGTTGCCCGGCTGCTGGCGGTGCCTGTGCAGGTGCCCGTGCAGGTGACTGCGTGTGCAGCCCTGGCTGGCACTGCCCTCAGCCGCTCCTCTCCCGCAGCCACCTGCACTCGGCCGTGAGGAGATGCACGGCCCAGCACCTCGCGGACATCGTGGAGCGCATGGGCCCCGAGCGCGTCCTGGCCGGCCCCAAACCCGCCGCCGAGCGGCTGCTCCCGGCCATAGCCAGGTTTGCACAGGACAGCTCCCAGCAGACGCGGTGAGTGATCCCGGCGATGAGCTCCTTCCGGGGGGTGGAGGATGGCAATGGCTCTCTGTGTGTTCCCTGCGTGTCAGAGGAGAGTCACGGGATCCTGAAGGGTGGGAAAGATCCTTAAGATCATTAGGAGTTCAAGCAACCAGGTCTAGTGGAAGGTGTCCCTTCCTTGGTGGATCTGGATGGTCTTTAAGGTCCCTTCCAACCCCAAGGCTTTGAGTCCAGGTGTTATCCCAGCACTGCCAGGACTGTTAGGACAGTGTATGTGGCAGGAATTAACCTGGATACCTGGCACTGCTGGGCACACCGTGGCTGCAGGGGGCAGAGCAGCTCAGAGGACGTGCACTGCTGGGCACAGAGAAGATACAGGCCACAGAGGAAGCCATGGCACTGGGACCCACACTCGGGTCTGATCCACACTGTGATTGACAGGGCTGGACCATCCCATTTAAAGGCAGCTGAAGGGAAAGGCTCCTCTCATTAATCTGCTCAGTTGTTGGTTAAATAGTGGTTCTTGTGCACAGTGTCTGTGGGAGCATGAAAAGGGTCTGGTTACACATATCAACAGCAATGTCAGAATCATGGAATTGTTAAAGTTGGAAAAGCCCTGCCAGCCCACGGAGCCCACCCTGTGCCCGATGCCCACCTTGTCCCCCAACCCAGAGCACTCAGTGCCACGGCCAGTCCTGCCTTGGGCACCTCCAGGGCTGGGCACTCCAACCCTCCCTGGGCAGCCCCTGCCAAGGCCTGACCGCCCTCTCCAGGCACAAATTCCTCCCTGTGTCCCCCCTGCCCCTGCCCTGTCCCACCTGAGCCCGTTCCCTCTGCTCCTGTCCCTGTTCCCTGGGAGCAGAGCCCGACCCCCCCGGCTCCCCCCTCCTGGCAGGGACTTGCAGAGCCACAAGGTCCCCCCTGAGCCTCCTTTTCTCCAGGCTGGCCCCCCCAGCTCCCTCGGCCATTCCTTCTGCTCCAGCCCCTTCCCCAGCTCTGTTCCCTTCCCTGAACACAATCTTCTTGCGCTTTTATGTTTAGGAATTACGTACTCCCATGACCAAATTGCAGAGCCAGTCCCTGTTTGTGGATGTGGATGTCCTGCTCTGCTCCCTGCAGGTACTATGGACGGAGGATGCTCTTCAGCATGATGACCCATCCTGAGTTTGACAAAGCCCTGGAGAAGTACGTGCCAGCCAAGGACTTGCCTTACATTAAGGAATCTGTTGGCAGCCTACAAGAGAAGGTGTGTGGGAAAGCTCTTGGTAACAGCTGGGTCAGGTAAAGCTGTTCCAGGGGCTCTTAGCTGTACACAGTCTCCAGCACTGCAGCCACCATAATTCCATAAGATTCTGTTATTCCCTGAATTAATGTTTTCCCTTTGTGCAGGGTCTGGGGGAGATGCCGTTGGACACACCCTCAGCAAAAGGAAGACGTTCCCAGACTGGCAGTGTTGGACATTTGAGGTCGTCCCCCACTTCCAGAGATGCTCTCAATGCCCCAGACAGGTAATGACCTTCCATGGTTTATCCTGGGAGGAACTTGAGCAGGAAGAGAGAAACATCCCCACAGGGCTGGGAAAATGAAACATTCCTGCAGGAAAAGGAAAACTCTGACCTGTCCCAGATAAACTCCTAAATAGGGTGACTGGTGATTTTGAAGTTAATTTGTCTATCGACTGCCTGTGAAATCCACCCAGTACACAAACCTTTTGGAATTCACAGTATGGAATCATGGAATGGTTTGGGTCAGAGCGGATCTTAAAGCTCCACTCATTCCACACCCCTGCCATGGGCAGGGACACCTTTCACTCTCCCAGGCTGCTCCAGGCCCTGTCCAACCTGGCCTTGGACACTTCCAGGGATTAGCCTTTAAAGTACTTGGAGAATAAAGACTTAAACTACAGAAAGTTTGGATGAGTTTTTTGACCTGTTGATGTGAGGGAAGTTCCCAGCTCTTACTGGTCACAAATCCAGCTGCGTTTGGAGCAGAATGGATATGAGACTTCAGGAAGAGCAATTACTATTAGGTCATATATTTCTAAATAAGTTTAAAGTGAAGGATTTTTCTGTTCACTTCTGATATTTGCACTTAGATGGAAAGAGAATGTCTGGGATGAGACTCTTGTTCCAGCTTGTTCCTGTGCTCACTGAGAAACATGTTCCTTCCTCACAGGGACCCCACAGAAGCCCGCGAAGTCCCAAGGAAACCAGCTCCTCGTAGTGCCCTGGAAAGTGAAGAATACGTCAAGGATATTACAGGCTTGTTGAATGCCAAAGACTTCCGTGAGAGGATAAATGGCATCAGGCAGCTTCTGGTGGATACAGAGAACAGTCCAGGCCTCGTGGTTGCAAACATAGTGAAGGTAACTGTGGGAAAAGCTTGGATTTCAAAGGCCTTTGAAGTTGGGTCACCAAGTTTTCTGATTAAAATCTTGGCCCTTCTTTGAAAAGGAATGATTAACAGAGAGCTTGGAGGAGCAGGGGAGGTTTGGTTGAGATACAAAGGTATGAAGGAAGTGAGTAGGAGGAAAAAGCTGGAAGTTTTCAATCAGAGTTCTTTTGTAACTACTACCCAGAGAAGCTGTGGCTGCCCCTGGATCCCTGGGAGTGTCCAAGGCCAGGTTGGACGGGGCTTGGAGCGCCCTGAGCTGGTGGGAGGTGTCCCTGCCCATGGCAGGGGTGGCACTGGATGGGCTTTAAGGTCCCTTCCAACCCAAACCGCCCTGGAATTCCATGATTTCTGGAATACTGTGTGCTGTTTTTCATGCCACGGATGGGTAAACATCAAAATATTGGAATAGATTGTAAAAAGAGCAGCAAGGATTAATCAAGATCTGAGAAATTGTCTTTGAAGTGGAGTTGCAAGTTTGTTTGTGTGGTAGAAGGTGAGGAAAGTTTATTATGCAAAAGCTCAGGGTGAGGATCCTGTCTGATAGGAAAGGAGACCTTTCTTTAGGAAAAAGAAGAGGTCCAGCAGCTGTAAATTAAAGACAAGATATAAGGAAAGGAAACCCAAGCTTGTCCTCCAACAGTGCCATGTCTGTGTGTGGAACAATGGAATTCTGCTGTGAAACTTCCCAGTATCTGAACTGTGAATGGTGTGAACCCTTTCAAACATGATCTTTGCTAAACTCAGCCATGTCCTCCTAAAAATCCTGGCTTGAAGGAAATTTTAGTCCTAGTGAGGGTTACAGGTGGCTGGTTTACCTGCAGTCCATTGCACAGGAAGGATTCAGATCAGGTGAGGTGAGAGATGGTTGAATAACTTGAGTATTAAAATATCAAATGTTGCTTTTTTTGCTCAAAACATCAACTTGGGTATTTACATATCGCAGAATCCCAGCCTGGTTTGGGTTGGAAGGGACCCCCTGGAGATACCAGAGCCATGTTTTGTCAAGATGGGCAATTAAAGAGTAACAGTAACTCAGGAAAGTACTACCCACCTCAGACACTCAGTCCTAATTCCATGACTGCTGTCTGGGTGCTGTTCCAGATCTTTGATGCTTTCAAGTCTCGCCTACACGACTCCAACAGTAAAGTGAACCAGGTGGCTCTGGAGACCATGCACAAGATGATTCCGCTGCTCAAGGACAATTTGTCACCTGTGATCAACATGTTAATTCCTGCCATGGTAGACAACAACCTCAACTCCAAAAACCCAGGGATTTATGCAGCTGCCACAAATGTTATCCAGGCTCTATGTCAACACCTAGGTGAGTAATTTACTGTCTCTAAATTTTAAAGGGTTTTAATTGTATTACTAGCGTCTCATTTGGAAGTCTTACTCTTTCCAAGAGTTTCACAGGATTGTTACACTGTGTAACAGATCATTGGGTTTATTCTCACACCATTTAAGCCACACAAGTCATCCTGTATTATGTCAGTAGGTGGTTTGGTTATTTCGCCAGAGCAGATGCCTTTTGTGATGAAGGTGCACAGGGTGCCCAGAGAAGCTGTGGCTGCCCCTGGATCCCTGGCAGTGTCCAAGGCCAGGTTGGACGGGGCTTGGAGCACCCTGGGCTGGTGGGAGGTGTCCCTGCCCATGGCAGGGGTGGCACTGGATGGGCTGTGAGGTCCTTCCAGTGGTTCTATTAGGAAATATGTTTTTATGCTTTTATGCCTTTAAATCTAGCAGTGGGATTTTTGAAGTTAATGTAAGTAATATTCTTAGGTACATTTCCCCAGTGAAGAACTGTAACCTGTTTTGCTCTTGCATTTAGACAGCTCTCTGCTCCTGCAGCCCTTCTGCACGAAGGCCCAGTTCCTGAGTGGGAAGGCCAAGCAGGAGCTGACAGAAAGGCTGGCTGGTAAGGAGGGGGTTCCTTTGTGTGCTTGGCTGGCACCTCTTAATGGGGCAGATGAACTGCAGCACGGGGGGCTCCTCATGTGCCCTGTGCCACGGGGACTGTGGGCAGGAACGGGGCAGCAGGTGTCAGTCCTGGCAGGTAAATCGAAGCTGGTGCTGGCAAAACAAAGGATGGTGGTAATAATAATAACAATTATTATTACTACTGCATGTATTTATTTGGTTTAAAATATTTTTATATTTATTATATGTATGTATAATAAATATAGAAAATATATAAACATATATAATATACACATAAGATATTATATAATATATAAAATACACAAATATGAATATATAGTATATGAATTACATATTTTAATATATTCAATTATTCAAATTAATAACATAATTATTTATTATAATGATTCAACTAATAAATTATTGTTGTTATTGTTATTATTATTGTGGTCATTGTTATTGCTATTATAATTATTTTTATAATTGCTTTTGTTATTATTTCATATGGCATATCTATAAATACCAGGAATGTATAAATACGTTAAGGATTTAAGCTGCATTTAAAGACCTTATCTATTTAAATATCTTAAGGATTAAGATGTATAAATAGCTTAAACTTATAATAATTTTAATGGGGGATTGTATTCCCTCTCCCAGTGCTGATTCTCTCATGCTCTTGCCAGGACTCCTGGAATAGGTTGGGTGGGAAGGACCCTAAAGCTCATCCCATCCCACCCCTGCCATGGGCAGGGACAACCTCCCACCAGCCCAGGGTGCTCCAAGCCCCCTCCAACCTGGCCTTGGACACTGCCAGGGATCCAGGGGCAGCCACAGCTTCTCTGGGCACCCTGTGCCAGGGCCTGCCCACCCTCCCAGGGAAGTTTCTTGAGAAAGGCTGAATTTTCCTGTTTTAAGTGAACAAGGAGTGTCCTAATGGAAAATGTGCTTGACCCAAGTGTTACTTGGCTCCCTTTCAGAGGAGTCCTGTGTGAAATGGAACCAAAGAACACACTGGACTGTGTGCTTGAAATATCCCTAAATCTGTGCTCTCTGAGGGTGTTAGTCACCAGCCTTTGAGCAGTTCCTCTCCTACAGGGATGTTTTTGGAATTGTTTGTGCAGTGTATCAGAAGAGTCTGTTCTGGCAGAAAGGGAAACATTTGCAAATGAAACACTGAATTCGTGTTTGAGAATATTTTCCAACCTAAATGATTGTATGGGGTAATTGTTGGGATAATGCTTTATCTCTTACATATATATATTTATATATGTTTTATATGCATCCAGTGCAGGGGCAGGATTTGGACTCAGTGATCCTTGTGGGTCCTTCCAGCTCAGGATATTCTGTCATTCTGTATTTACAGTATAAGCCTCCTTTGTTCCTTAAGCTGCAACACCTCCTGCTTATTTCTGAGATAGAGGGGAAATTGGAAATATCAGATGTTACACTGCGAGAAATGAAGGTCCTTATGAGAATCCTCATTTTAAAAAAAAAACTTAAAACCCCCTTTATTTCTTGTTTTAATTTAATGGAAAATTGTAATTATCAGCAGCACTAGTGAACTCCTGGGAGAGGATGAAAGGGGTGTTCCTGGGGAAATTGGTTTTTTTGGGGGGAACGTTGGTGATGTTGCAACACGAAGCTCCTGTGCAGAGCAGCAGCTGTTTGACATGACTGAAGTGCTTGTGAGCGTTGTGTTTCAAAGGAGCGAGCTCTCAGCTGTGGTGCCCGGTGTGTTGCAGACCTGGTGTCGGAGCTGTACCCGCGGAAGCCGCTGGCCGTGGAGCAGAGGGTGCCGGCTGTGCTGTGGCACCTGCTGGGCAGCGGGGCCGTGCCCGCCGGGAGCCTCCGCGCCGCCACGGCGCGCCTGGCCCGGGCGCTGCTGGCACACATGGGGCCCGGCCTGCTGGCACAGGCCGCGGCACAGCCGGCACACGTCCGCAGGAGCCTGGAGCAGCTGCTGGACACGGGAGCCTGAACACACCGTCCCCAGGGGCAGGAGCCACCGGCCGCCTGACACACGCACGGCGTCGTGCTGGAGGCAGCTGAGCTGGGCAGGCCATGGGGCTGTGCTGGGCTGTACTGGGACAGCCGTGGGGCTGAGCTGGGCAGCGTGGGGCCGGCTCCCTCCCCGCCACCAGCCCCTCTGCGCGTCCCCCAGCGGCTCCAGCCCCGGCCAGGGATGAACAACCGCTCCGAGCACACGGTCCCACGGGAGTGGAAGAGGATCCCGGGCACAGGATGCACGTGGGAACAGCGTGGGTTTCTGTGCAGTGCTGGAGGAACCGCCCTGACTGTGGAAGGGACCCGGCCCTGCTCCTGCCCCAGCCATGGGCTCTGCGCCCTGGACATGGGACCCCACGGGATACATACATAAATAAAGGGATTTATTTCTGTAAAGCCGTGGATTTTTCTGAAGGAATGGGGAGGGGTGGCTCCAGAGCTGCTGGCAGAAATGGGCTGTGTCCACCTCTGGGACCCTCAGACAGGAAGGACCCTGAGGGGCTGGAGCGTGAGCAGGGAAGGGAAGGGAGCTGGGAAGGCGCTGGAGCAGCAGGAGGGGCTGAGGGAGCTGGGGGGGCTGAGCCTGGAGAAAAGGAGGCTCAGGGGGGACCTTGTGGCTCTGCAAGTCCCTGCCGGGAGGGGGGGGCCGGGGGGGTCGGGCTCTTGTGCCGTGAAAGGAGCAGAATGGCCCAGGAGATGAGGCCAGGGAGGGTCAGGTCAGGTATTAGAAAAAAACTCATTCACTGCCAGGGTGGTCAGGCCTCGGAAGGTGCTGCCCAGGGAGGCGGTCGGGTGCCCCTCCCGAAGGTGTTCGGGGTGCCCGGAGCCGGTGGTGGGTTGGTGGGTGTAGGGGCTGCAGGGGCCGCAGGTGCACGGCGGGGCTGGAGGGACTGCAAGGTCCCTTCCACCCTGGGCCGTTCTGTGACTCTGCTGTGGTTGTCCCCCCATTACCTGTATTCCCCCCCATTACCTGTATAC
>VWZF01001252.1:841455-860496 GCA_013396755.1 Sclerurus mexicanus
CCGCGCTGGAACCGCCGCCCCGCGCGGGGCCCGCAGCGCTCGCGGTGCGTGACGCGGGTCCTGAGGGGACAGAAACGGCCCCGGGACAGGCCCGGGCGGGACATGGGGAGGGATTCCTGCCCGGAAAGGGTGGTCAGGCCTTGGCAGGGGCTGCCCAGGGAGGGTTGGAGTGCCCAGCCCTGGAGGTGCCCAAGGCAGGACTGGCCGTGGCACTGAGTGCTCTGGGCTGGGGGACAAGGTGGGCATCGGGCACAGGGTGGGCTCCGTGGGCTGGCAGGGCTTTTCCAGCCTCTGGGATCCTGGGATTCCGTGATTCAAACCCGGCCCTGGCACAGCCGCGGGTTCCGGGCGCTCCCGGCCCTGCCCTGATCGGGGCCGGGCTGGGCAGAGCTCAGATACGGCCCCGCGGTCCTGCCCCTTCCCCTGCTCCTGCTCCTCTCCTGCACCTTTGGGGTTTCTTGCCTGTTTCCCGTTAGTTCATTCTCATTTATAAGCAGCAGGTCCGTGTACGATCCTCGTTTGCTGGAAACAGGCTGAATAATATATGCTGATATAAATTATTTAACACCAGTGTGTGTAGGTGTCTGATACACCCGTTCAGTTTTCTAGCCCGAATGGTGTAAAAATTCCTGGAATTAAGGTAAAACCCCCGCCACTAGGGTAAGAAACCCTGGAATTAAGGTAAGGAGCGTTGGAATGAAGTTCCCCTGGTGTGCCCCAACCTCGTGCCCACCCGCGGAGCTGCCCAGGCTGGAAGCATTGGTGGCCCGGGCATGGCCCGTCCCATTGGGCTGCTTTAAAGCATGGATTGCTGTCAGATTTTGGGATCCGCCCCTGCTCCAGGGGCGGGCTCGGAACAGCTGTCAGGCAGACTTGGAGTCAGTCTGAAACCTCGTGGGCAGCTCAGACCTCGTGTGGAGATCCAGTGCTGCTTCTCCCTCTTTCTTGTTTTCCCTCCTAATCTGAAGATACCTGGATTGGTTTTTAAGATGGAGTACGTCTTCTGAACCTTCTAGAGGGGGAAGTCATCTGTACAACATCGGAACAAGTGCAGGCCATATATTATTTCATGTTGAGAACAATTGCAGTAGTTCATAGAACCATGGAATCATGAAGGTTGATCACCAAGCCCACCACTAACCCATGTCCCCGAGTGCCGCATCCACGTGGCTTTTAAAGCCACATCCATATGGCTTGATATTTAATGTCTTAACTTAGAAATGATGTTTATTCTCAAAATAATAGAATCCCAGACTAGTTTGGGTTGGAAGGGACCTTAAAGCCAGTCTTGTCCCCTGCCCTGCCATGGGCAGGAGCACCTTCCACTAGCCCAGGTCACTCCAAGCCTGTGGTTTCCGGCTGATTGATCCAATGGATAACAGAAATATTTCAAAAAAACAGTTATTAGAAAATTACAGAGTAGACCACGTGCGCCAGAGTTCTTTGGCTTGGTGAACTGTTACCCCAGTTACCCCAGGTGTTGAAGCTGCTAAAGATAAGAGAGAGATTTTTCCTTTCTGTAAAGAATTTTCCTTCCACTGTTTTACTGGGGGTTTATCATTGTGTTTGGTGAGGCTTTTAGTGGGAAAGAACTCAGGGCAGACAGTGGGATGGGATTTTCCATTTTCTCTTTTAAATCCAAAACATATTTGTACCCTCCTCCAAGGAAACCCCAGGAACCAGGAATGGTGCAGTGTGTTTGAGGGTGTCAGTCTCATGCTGTCCTTACCCCAGGTGGACTCACAGCTCTGAGCTGTTGTGTCCTGGATGTTGTTGTTCCCTGGGATCTGTTAGCCAGCCACGAGGGGCATGGAGAAGGCTCAGCTGAGCGGCTCTGGCTCCATGAGGGAAGGCCGGGATCAGCCGAGGAGGGTGGCACACAGCCAGGTCAGGCTGGCCTGGCACTGGTGCAGGAGGGCAGGGCTGGGCAGTGGCTTTTGGCAGGGAGATCAAAGGCAAGAGTGGGAGGAAGAAGGAGTCTGTCCCAAGGGGTGGGAGGAAGTGGCTGGCACTGGGTGTGGGTGCGAGTGAGGGGCTGCGTGTCAGGGGCAGCCTGAGCATTTCTGTGGCACTCTGGTGCTAGTTGGTTTGTTTGGACACGACTAGTGGGGACCGAGTCTAGTGCTAAGTAATTCCTGTCTCTGCAAAGTCATCGCTTAAGCCAAGCATTGAGGGTACGTTTTGCCGCCTCTTCTTTTTGCAGAGAGGTTACTGACTTGTACCAAGTAGGAGAATTGAATGACTTTAGGGACATGGGTTAGTGGTGGCCTTGGCGGGGGTAACTGGGACTCGATGGTCTCAGAGAGCTTTTTCAACCTGAATGATTCTGTGACATTTCAACATCATTGTTTAGAATAAACTCACAGGACTCGTGCAGGAAAACTGTAATGATTCAGTTTTCTGCTTCAGTAGCTCCCCGTGATAGTTTTTCAGAAAACCCACAAGACTTTGTACATGCGGATGTAAAAATCTGTGACTGCTATTAATGTTTTTTTAGTGGTGAATAAGGCTCGTGCATGAAGCAGGTGTAATTAGGGCTGTGGTGAAATACAGGGGTGCCTGGAGCACTTGGGAGGCTCTGAGCTGCCTCCTCACCCCGAGCTCTGTGTGAATCCTTGCTGCGGGAATACCGAGCCCTTTTCCCCGCACAGGATCCAGCAGCACCTCCTGCGCCATGGAGAACGCCGAGAGCGCGGAGGGGGAGCAGCCGACTGTGAGCAGCGACGGCCCCGACACGGGCGCTGAGCCCGCGGCCGAGGAGCAGCACATGGACTTCAGCACGGAAATCATGAGTGTCACCGAGATGGAGCAGTCCCCCGACAGCTCCCCCGACCTGAACGAAGAGAGCACGCAGGAGAGTGAAATTCCAAACATTGAGAGTTTGCAGACCACAGATATTGAGGCTGGCTTCCCTCCAGATTTTGACAAGTTCTGGAAAGTCGTCGAGGACAACCCCCAGGATTTCACGGGATGGGTATATCTACTCCAGTATGTAGAGCAGGAGGTTAGTACCTGCCCCTTTCTCCTCAGCCTTCCAGAAATAAACAAAGCTAAAACAAGTCACGGGATTCTAGTGGCAAGTGTACAACTGGACATCAGGCTGTCATGGATGCTGTATTAAGCAGCTACCCTTGCCAGTGTCGCCACAGAACCATAAAATCCTGGATTGGTTTGGGTTGGAAGGGACTTTAAAGCCCATGTTGTGGGCAGAGACACCTTCCACTTGACCAGGTTGCTCAGTGTCAGCAGAGATCACAGAACACAACCAGTCGCTTTAGGACAGTGTTAATAATTGTTCTGTGAGCGATGGGAGGGGTGTATTAAAGAAAGGGCTGAGTGGTTCCCTTGTGTGTTCCCCCCAGAACCACCTGCCGGCGGCCAGGAAGGCCTTTGACCGGTTCTTCACGCACTACCCGTACTGCTACGGGTACTGGAAGAAGTACGCAGACCTGGAGAAGCGCCACGACAACGTGAAGCAGTCTGACGAGGTACGTAGGGCCAGCGCCGCCACCTGCCAGTCCTGCCAGCCGGGCACGGGGTGCCAGGCCTGCCCTGTGTGTGCACGTGTCACGCTGTGGCATCTGGAGCTAATGTTCTCTCTCTTTGTTGGCAGGTGCGTTAAACCTCTACAGTTTGTCAAGCTTTGCAGTGCAAGCCTCTGTATTACACTGCAGCTTAACAAGTAGGGCAGGGCTTTTCTGTCACTTCCATTTATTACTCATTTCAAAGCAATATAGTTGGTTTGCTGGTCACAATTGCTCCATCTTATTGCATTTTTGGTCAGACGCTGTCAATGATGCTCTAATGGGTCTGTGCCCTATGGTCTGTACCCCAAAGCCTGCCCACACAACCTGGTCAGAATGCAGGGACCGCTGCGCTTTGAAGATCAAGACTCTGCACGTGGAGATCAGAACATTGCCATGTTCTATCCAACCTCCACCCGAATGGTAATGGTAGATTATTTAAACAAAATTCCAGTAATTAGTATTTCTAAGGTTCACCGGATAACACAGTGTTGCCTCTCTCTTAGGACACCACTAAGGATTTGAAGTACAGTTCATGTTCTCTTCATAGGTGTATCGCCGAGGGCTTCAGGCAATTCCTCTTAGTGTTGATCTTTGGATACATTATATAAATTTCCTAAAGGAGACCTTGGACCCTACTGATCCCGAAACTAACAGTACCATCCGGGGGTGAGTTGGGAGCAGACTGGGATCAGATTAATGTGCTTAGGATGAGGGGAAAACTAGTAACAGCTGGGTGTTACCTTAAGGACTTAGGAGATGATGGAGCCAAATTCTGTAAGAAAGGGGAGACAGTACACTGTGGTGCAAAGGGCACAAGTCTGAGAGCTTGAGAGCTTCAGACGAGATGTTAGGAAATCCATGCAGCACTGGAACCCGTTGGATTTTAGGAGTTTAATTCCTTGGAGATTTTCAGTGGTTGTAATGTGTGTGAGCTCTGTGGCTGGCAGTGGTGCTGGTTAGAGTAAGAGTTTGGACTAAAGTTTGATCAGAAACCTTAACTGCACTGGAGCGGAATGGAGCTGCAGGATTGCTGCACAGCTCTGGGTGTTGGTCTGCTGCAGTGGTGGGGTTGGAGTCTGTGCAACATAGAAGTGGCAAAGGTGGTGTATTTTCCTAATACCCTGTGTTCCTGCAAGTGGCTTTTGCTGTTGCCTTTATCTGTTCTATTGTAGTAGTGCTGGAGGGAAAAAGTGAGGGAGACTCTCTAGAGACCTTGCTACAGATACCTGGAAAATACTTGGAAGAACTTAATTAATATAATTATTAATTAATCATTAATTATTTCAAGTAAATGAGGATGCCCATAGTCTTTAGTAAGAGCCAGGACTTCCCTTCCTTGTTCTGTCACCACACCCAGAAACAACTGATTTCCTTTTCCAGAGCCTATGAACATGCAGTCCTGGCTGCTGGGACAGATTTCCGTTCTGACAGACTCTGGGAAATGTATATAAACTGGGAAAATGACCAGGGGAACCTAAGGGAAGTTACATCCATCTATGACCGCATCCTTGGAATCCCAACGCAGCTCTACAGCCACCACTTCCAGAGGTAAAGGGAGCACAAAGCCTTAGTTAATGCCGTGGATTTCCTAAGCACACCTTGCCCTCCTTCTGAAAGGTGGAAACGTTCCCTCAGCAGGAGAGCTTGGAACGGTTACTCGGTTTTATGTAGTTGTGTCCTTACTTCTGTACTCATTGTCCGTCAGTTTAAAGTACTGGTGAATGTTCAGGAATTTGGTTTTAGGTGAATTCACAGGTTCTGCTGTGGAATAAAGATAGGCCTTGGAATTGTGAGGAAGAAGAGAGGGTAGGGTGTATTTGGGAAAACAGAAGGAGCGGTTGTGAACTTTAATTACTTGTGCAATGCGCACACGTGGTAAAACACTAATTTTAACTGACCAAAGAGAAATACTGGTGAAGTCTAAGATGATGGAATTCTGCTTTAGTAGGGGTTGGTGAGCAGGGAACCAGCAAGCTCAGTTAAATTGCACACAGTCGTACCTGTAATTTCTACAGGTATTTTGGCTTGGGAGATAAAGTATTTCCATTATACCTGATCTTGTCCTTTGCCATCTGTTTTACATGGCCAGGGCTCTGAGTCCACCATGCTGTGGGTTCCCTTTGGAGCTTGGCCCTTCAGCAGCCTGAAGGGTGGTGGCAGTCGTGTGCCACGTGAGTGGGCAGCGGCTGCGCTCTGGGGGTAGCACTGGAGTGATGGAGAGGAACCCCTCGGGGATTTCTGTATCACCGATAAGTCACCGTGCCCTGGGTGGGCAGGGCGGTGCAGCGCGGACATCACGTGGTGCTGACTCGTGTCTGGCCGTTGTCAGGTTTAAAGAACACATCCAGAACAACCTTCCCCGAGACTTCCTGACCACGGAGCAGTTCGTGCAGCTGCGCCGGGAGCTGGCGGCGGCCAATGGCCACAGCGGGGAGGACTCGCAGCCCGCCGAGGAGCTGCCCTGCGGCACCGAGGACATCACCGACCCGGCCAAGGTGACAGCAGCACCCCTGGGGCTGGGGAGTGCCCGCCCTCTGTGCGGCACCGCCCCCTGGCTCCCGTGCTGACGGGGCAGCCCTTCAGTGGTGGTGTGGGTGCCAAAGCAGTGGGCACAGAAAAGAAAGGAAGGGAGGTACAGAACTTTGGGATCGATTATTAATTATTCCAGGTTAACAGATCTGTTGACTAAGAAAGCTCATCAGCAGTGGCCTGGGCAGGCTCAGAGCTGTCACAGGCATATGAAAGCCTGGAGCTGTCCAGAGGAATTGCTGATAGGGAAAACACAGTCATGCTAAAACCCGAGCTTGACTTGGATCCAAATTCATCTTTAATCTCAAATCAGCTTTAGCATAAGACAGAAAACCAGTTCAGTTGTGTGCTAAGGGCTGTAGCACCATCAGGCAGCATCCCAGCCCTTCCCTGGCTGCTCAGGGAGTGGTCTCATGGATCTGGGAGGATTCCTGCAGGTTACTGACATACAGTGCAGTTACAGAGGGGGTGCTGTGTCTACCTGTGTTACATGTTTGAAAATTCTGTTTTAGCTGGTCACTGAGATAGAGAACATGAGGCACAGAATCATTGAGATCCATCAAGAGATATTTAACCACAATGAACATGAAGTCAGTAAGAGGTGGACGTTTGAGGAAGCGGTAAGTTGGGGTTTGGTGTGAGGCAATGTGAGCCAGAGCTTTGGACACAACACTGGCAGCTGGGAATTCTGTGGGGCAGTTGGGCCTTAAACTGCTGGGGGGCTTTGAACAGACATTCAGAGTGTGAACAGGGCTTGGCTTCTCTGCCATGTCTCTTGTGAAGAGGCAGCTGTCATCTGATGATTTAAAGACCTATAAGTGGTATTTGGAAAGGGGCAAAGTGGAAGAGTATTGTTTACTAAGCCAATAAGTCCTGTGAGTTAGTGCTGCCTCTGGGGTGTTGCAAAGTCATAAAGGGGATGAAGGTGATTCCAGGTGAAAGGTAAGCCTGTGCTGAGAGGAGAATGGAATTTACACATACTGAGGCCTGAAATCAGGTAACTTTTGTTCTCTCTCAGTGGCCATCACAACATGCACCTCGTACAAAGAACATATTAAAAGTAATTAATTAATCATTTGTTCACAGTAAATATGCAACTTTTTCTCTGTAGTTTTAAGTTGGATTACATTTAAAAAAACAGCCTGAGGATTTCATCCTCAGTCTTTTTATTTTTCTTCCTGGCAAGCACGGTTCTTGTTCGAAATTTATTTTAATATCTGTTTTAAAGAGTACATTGTATTTACCCAGTTGGGACAGATTTTCAGAGCCTCCTTAGTGGGTCAGGTGATGCCACAGCTGGTGTGTGGTTGATTGCACTTGGCTGGACAGGGCCAGGTGCCTCGCCAGCCCCAGGAGCTGGAAGCCAAGCAGGGAGCCAGTGGTCAGTGACTTGTGTACCTCTTACTGGGCAGGGGCAGCTGAGGTGGCCCGGCATTCCTGCCCTGGGAAACCTGAAGCTACAAACCTGTGGAACTTGGGAGAAGGCTAAAACTGGGGGCTTTGGGTAGGAAATGTGGGAGAAACTGGGTGTCCTCTTGCTTGTGGCCACAAGCAATGCTTTTGCTACCAAGAGAGAGCATCTGCTCTGTGGTACCAACATGCTGGATCTGTGAGGAGTTGGAAATGTAAAGTTCAGTGTCTTGTGAAGGTGGGTGGACAGAGACGTCACCAGAGGTTTGGGAACAGCTTAGATCTGTTTTACTGTTACATGGCAGGAACAAGGGACCTGTGAGCTGGTCAAAATGGCAAGAGAGTGTTGGGCTCTGTAGCAGAGGCCAGTGAGGAGCATGGAGGGGGGGATTGGTTTTAAATTTCAGGTGGCTTTGAAGAATTGGATGTTTCTCCATCTTTACTGTAAGTTCTTCATTCATTTATATGGGTTTGGATCTGAGAGGGAATTGCAGTCCAGGAGAGACATAATCAGGTATAATTGAAGATGGTGAGGAAAGGCCAAGGATGTCTGGCAGGATGCCAGACAAAGCCATTTAAATGTGAACAGAGCAATGTTTAAATTCTCTGTGCTGGGCTCTGTCCCTCCCAGTCCCTCTTGCAGCCATCAGTGACAACATGATCTTGCCAAATTCATGAACTTGGCATAACCAACTTGATGTAAATGTTTAATAGGAAGTTCAGTTCAGTGCTCTGTCATTTCTTGTCATGATTCTCAACCTAATTTTGACTTTGATATGTGGGCTGGACAGACAGTACTTTCCTTGTGCGGGTGGAGGTGGAGAATATTCCCTGTTATTAAAATGTCACTGTTACAGGTTTGCGAGGGATTACCCACAGTGGGTTCTTTCCCAGCACCTGTGAACACCAGCACTCAAAAAGCTGTCTAGAACAGCAGTGTCCCAGAGGGTGTCCCTGTCAGCAAATGCCTGGCTGTGTGCTGGGGTGCCCTGGGGAGTGGGTGAGGAGGTGCCACGGCTGCAGTGGCGTTGGTTGGCTGTGTGGTGCTGGCTGTGGGAGCGCCCTTGCTGTGTGTTTGTAAGTCACCCGTTGCGTCCTGTGACTCTTGCAGATCAAGAGGCCTTACTTTCATGTAAAACCTCTGGAGAAAATTCAGCTGAAAAACTGGAAAGAGTACTTAGAGTTTGAGATAGAGAATGGCACTCACGAGCGAGTCGTGGTCCTCTTTGAGAGATGTGTCATTTCATGTGCCCTCTATGAGGACTTCTGGATCAAGGTAAGGGAAGCAGCTCACAGCTCTCCTGATGCACACCTTGACCTGGTGACTAACCCTTGTACCCTGTGGAACGTTGTTCATCTATAACTATATCTGTTGCATTAGGAGATGGTCTGCTTGCAACCAGATTTGACTGCTGCATATGCCAACTGCGTTGCCTCTCTACGTCCTTCCTTACAGAAACTAGTCTAGTGGTTCCATAAAGGTGCTGAATGGGTTTAAACAAAAGAATTTTATCGTTCTGGCATGTTTTTAGAGACAAATACAAGCTTTAAATTGGCCTGTCTCTGCTCTGTTTCCAACTCTAGTATGCCAAATACATGGAGAACCACAGCATTGAGGGCGTGAGGCACGTGTACAGCAGGGCCTGCACCATCCACCTGCCCAAGAAGCCCATGGTGCACATGCTGTGGGCGGCCTTTGAGGAGCAGCAGGGTAAGGGCGGCCTCGGCTCGGGGGGCGCTGCTTTGGGGGGCCGCTCGTGTCTCGGAGCTCACAGCACCTGCCCTGGTGTTTCAGGCAACATCGAGGAGGCCAGGAGGATCCTGAAGACCTTTGAGGAGTGTATCCTGGGGCTGGCCATGATCCGCCTGCGCAGGGTGAGCCTGGAGCGCAGGCACGGCAACATGGAGGAGGCGGAGCACCTGCTGGAAGATGCTGTCAGGAACGCCAAGTCCATCAGCGAGGCCTCCTTCTATGCCATCAAATTAGCCCGGCACCTCTTCAAAGTGCAGAAAAACCTCCCAAAGGCAAGAAAAGTGCTGTCAGAAGCCATAGAACTTGACAAAGTATGTGTTCCCTCTGCACTGTCTTACCAAAAACCCAACCCATCCTGCTCTTCTCTCCTTCTGAACCATTTCTTAAAATCATGGCAACAGTGATGACAGGAGTTGTAACTGTATGTAATGTCCCATTACTGGATGGAGACAACAGTCCCTCTAAACTGACGTTGCCACGTTCCCCGCTTGGAAATCTGGACGTTTGCACTCTTTTCTCCCATCAGAGGCACAATGTGTTTCATACCTTCATTTTCCTGTTTAGATCTTAAATGTTATTGGTGCGTTCATGTCTCAAGGCGAACAGAATTGGTGTGGGCAGTACTTGGGGGTGGTTTGGTGTAAGCACAGAAATACCTGGCACTCCAGGTCCTGTGAGTGACGTGCCACACCCGGGCCTGTGCTGTAGGTCACTTGTTTGTGACACAAACCAGCCCGGGGGAAAGAAAAATCTCTTTATTGCCTGCTGTGTGTATTTCTGGTGTGAATGTTCTGGTGTGTGACTGGGAACACACACCGAGTGTTAAATGCCAGGTGTGCACCTTCTGACACATCTTTTGCACAGGAAAACACCAAACTGTACCTGAACCTGCTGGAGATGGAATACAGTGGGGACTTGAAGCAGAATGAGGAGAACATCCTGAGCTGCTTTGACAAGGCTGTCCATGGAGCCTTGTCTATCAAAATGAGGATCACTTTCTCACAGAGAAAAGTGGAGTTTCTGGAAGATTTTGGGTCTGATGTGAACAAGTAAGATGTGATGTGTGCAGTGGGGTCACCGAGTGGGTGCTGGTAGGAGCTGGGAAGGGATGAGCTGGTGGCATCTGTCAGATGGTTGCCTTTGTGCCATCAGCTCTTGGCCAAGGAACAGCTGCTTTTCTAGGCCAACTTTTGGGGTTTAAATAGGCATAGGCTTTTGAATTGGAATAAATTTTTGAGTAGGAATGTCTTTCCAGAAAATTATCCCTTCTTTTCTGAAACGCCAAACACTCATAGAGCACAATTTTACTGCCTGTCAGGTTTTACTGTAGTTTCTCCTTGCTAAGCCCTATAAAGGCAGGAGCTCCCCAAAGATCAGGTGAATGTCTGTGGCACAGGTGTCATCTGAGACTCTTCTCTGGGACCTGCTGCTGGTGGTTTCCAAAACTGCACTGATGGGATTTTTCTGTGTTCAGCACTATTAACAGCTGTGCACTCAGGGGAGGATACACCAGAAATGCAGGGTTTTAATTCAATCCCACATGTACCTTTTTCCTCTTCATTCTCTGTTGTAAAACAAGCTCTTGTTTCTGTTTACATTTTGCAGCTCAATAGCTCGCCAGGACTAACCATGAGTTAGTTTGTCCGCTTTGCATGTTTTTGCCAATAGCTGGCCTTAAATGCTGCTGCCCCTGCGTGGCAGCCAGGCCCTGCAGGTGTGGGACCCGAGACAGACCCCGCACAAAGGTTTGCAGCTCCCCAGCAATCCCAGAGCGCTGAGCCAGGGCAGGACACTGCTCTCACCCTGAGCAGTGCTGGCAGAAGCAGCAGGGTCTGTGTGAGTCTGGATGCAGCAGTTGGAAGGGCATTTCAGTGTTTGTGGGAATGTTAGCCAGGCCTGGTGTGTGCTGCGCTAGACATGCTTGTTCTTCTCATGCCGGGTGGGAAGCAGCTGTAGGTGCTACTTTGGGCCTGGAATGATTTTGCATAATAGTAACTTCTGGTCTTTAAATGTTGATTCCCAGATCTCAGTCCTGCTGTGGATCTTGAGCAGGCACTGAAGGAGCAGCAGAATCACGAGTAATTTCTAGGAAACTTCTCTGTAGAGGAACTTCATAAAAACTGCCTCGAGTGTGAGGAATGTTGAGCACCTTGGGAATTTGAGCTGCTGCAATAAACTAAACCTTTTGGCTTTCCAGTCTCACGATGGGTCACTCATTACAGTTCATGATGGGGTTTGGTTGAGAATGTTGTATTTTGACAGTTTCAGGAAGAGATTTTAAGGTGATTGCCCAAGTGTGTAAAGTGTTTGCATGGCAGTGCTGAGCAAGGCTTGATTGCCCTGTCCCCACAGGCTCCTGGACGCCTACGACGAGCACCAGGCTCTGCTGAAGGAGCAGGAGACGCTGAAACGACGGGCAGAGAACGGGTAGGGCTGGGACACCCCTGGGGACAGTGCCCAGGCATGGGGACACCCTGGGGACACACACACACACACACAGTGCCGCCCTGGGGACACCCCCGGGCTGCAGCTGGGACACAGCACTGTGGGAATGCTCTGACAGAGTCCAGGGAGCAGCCTCAGGGACTGGGGGTTCCTTAGTGTGTGACTGTATGTGCAGCTGTTTTGTGGGTTTAGACCGACTGATGCAAGAACAAAATCACTGTTTTGTCCATCAGTTGTGTACTAAGTAGAGCTGTACAGCTGGATTGAATATTCCCAGAATCATGGAATGGTTTGGGCTGGGAGGGACCTTAAATATTATCCCGTCCCACCTCCTGCCATGGGCAGGGACACCTTCCACTACCCCAGGTGCTCAGAGCACCATCCAGCCTGGCCTTGGACACTTCCAAGGATGGAGACAGGGACTGGAAAAGAACTTTCTGAGTTATATTTCACAGAAGAGCTAAACAGGGCTGGTCAAATAACTCGGGCTCTAAGCAGAAACAGGCTTTCGCTGTCTCCATGTGGGGACCAGGACAGTTTAAACCTGGCTGTTGTTCTGAGGCAAGTTCCATGGCCTCGCTTGGACAGGGCACCCCGCTGGGAGTTGGAAGTGGTCTAACAGGGGGAGCCCTGCAGAGTTACCCAGGATGCCCTTGACAGGCTGTTGTTCCCGCAGCTCCGAGGAGCCGGACGAGAAGAAGATGCTGGTGGAGGACGCGGCACTGGCGTCGGCGCAGCTGATGGACGGGGACATGCAGGTGAACCAGGCGGCCTACAACTACAACGCCTGGTACCAGGTACCTGGATTGGGGTTGGGATTAGGATTGGGATTGGGCTGCCAGGGCAGGGGCAGGGACAGCCTGCGGGGAAATGCACCTCGCTGTTCCCCCACGGCGTGTCCATTTGGAGCGGAACAGAACGGGTGAGGCTGGACCAGCCAGGCCAACCATCCCCCAGCGCCGCCCAGGCCACCACTAACCCGTGTCCCCAAGTGCCACATCCACGTTGTTTAGATCCAGGGAAGTTTTGCTGCAGGGGTTTAATGAAAACTGGAGTTCAGACTGTGCGGGGCCCGCAGAGCAGGGATGGAGCTGAGGCACAAACCACTGGCCCCCCCTGGGTAGCCGTGGTTTGGCATTGCCCAGATCCCATCGAGGGCCATTGTTCCCTGCCAAGGCAGGCCGTGAGAGGAGTCCCATCCAGCATGGAATCTGCCCAGCGCTAGGCCAGGAAAAATGCCCCAGGTTCCCGCATGGAACTGCAGGAATGAGCTGTGCCAGGGCAGGGTCAGGGGGGCTCTCAGGGAAAGGTCCTTCCCCCAGAGGGTGGTGGGCACTGACCAGGCTCCCCAGGGCAGTGGGCACGACCCCAAGGCTGCCAGAGCTCCAGCAGGGTTTGGATGATCCTCTCAGGGACAGGGGGGATTGTTGGGGTGTCTGTGCAGGGCCTGGATGATCCCTGTGGGACCCTTCCATGGTCACTAGTCATGGATCCCTGCCTGCTGTCCGTGCCTCTCACAGCCTGCTCCAGGGAGCAGGCAGGCCCTTCCCGTGGGAGGGAGGCAGCCGTCCCTGCATTCCCGAGGGTGCAGCGGGAGCTGTGCTGGGTGGGCTGTGCTGCCTCCCAACTGACCCCACCCCGCTGTGTTTCCAGTACAACTACCAGAACGCCTGGAATTACGGACAGTATTACCACACGACCTGATCCCCAGAGCGAGGAGAGTTCACTGTGCTTCGGTTTCAACAAAGATGGAATAAAAAGAATTCTATTTTTCTAACTTTGGGCTGTGACAGAACTGTTGTGCCACCTGCTTTTGGTCCTCTGCATGTGAAACGAGCTGCTGCTCACAGGGTATGTGTGAAGCAAGATTTGTGTGCTGGTAACTGATAAATGGTCTCTGTACAATTCTCATTTTCCATAAATGCATTTTTTTAATTCCCTGCACTAATTTATGGAGCTACTGGAAGAATTCCCGTCAGCCCCACGATTCCAGAGATTGGGTGGTGGAGCTGGGGGCGTTTGGGTTGGTTTTGCCCCCGAGCTGCCCGGCTGGAGCCAAGGCCGTCCTGCTCCCAACCAAAGTGTCACCACGGCTTTCCCAGCCGTGCGTCGTGCTGGGATTGAGCCGGGGCTGGAGGCCTTGGCAGAGCTGTGACCGTGTTTTGCAGTCCCTGAGGGCATCAGGAAGTCACCCACGGTGCAAAACCACCTTTGTTCTTTTTTAAAAAGCACAAACTGTGTTTGGGATGATTTTTGTATTTAGAGTTTTTCATGTACACGGTGTGAGCAAAACCTTTTTCATTTTGATCAAAGTGATCGTTCCCATTTTTGTAATAAAAGCAAGGAATTGAGTAGTGCTCTGAGCCTTCTTGGATTGCCTCGGTTGAGCCACGAGGAGGAACACCTGGTGTTCCAAGGAAGGGCTGTGGCCGAGGTGCCTTGGGAACGCCTGGACCTCTGGGAGCGGAGTGCCTGACACTTGTGTGGATCCCTCTAAAGAGAGATGGAGCGGGAACGGTGTGGAATTCCACTCCACAGAGGGTGCTGCTGGAAGGGAGCGGCGCTCCCGCCTCCCTCGGCAGCTCCCCTGGCTCTGCTGCCGCTGCCGGGGTGGGAGCGGGGACACAAAGAAGGGACGGCACGTGCAGGTACAAACTGGTTTAGTGGGGGTGTCACTGTACAGCGGGCGGGGGCAGCACACTCATTTCCACAGCGGGCCTCGCTGTAACTGCAGCCCAGAGCTGCAGCCCCGCCAGGCGGGAGCAATCCAGGCAGCGCGTTCCCAGCGGCACACGGAGTTCACTCAATGTCCACCAGCTCCACTTCAAAGAAGAGTTTGGCGTTCGGCGGGATCCTGGGCACACGTTAAGGAAGCTCAAAAACCCAAACCCCCCAGTCCCCACGTCCCTCCTGGGGCAGGGAGGCACCAGCTGCTCCCCTGCCTCGTGTGTCCCTGGGATGTCCCTGACCCCTTGGACACCATGGATTGAGCACTGGGCTCAGCTGCTGCCCAGCGCCAGCTGCCAGGGACACGCAGGGCCGGCTCCATGCACACCACCACTAACACACCCTGCTCCTCGTTCCCATTCCCGAGTCTCCAGGTCTGGGAGTCCTGGGGAGAACAGTGTCCAGGCAGCCCTGTGGATTACAGGACTCCAGCACCTGGGAACGAGCCCTTCTCCTCCTCCTGAAGTGCTGGGAGAAGGGAGCCTGACTGCGTAAAATGCTGCAGGATCGCTCCTCCATCCTGTATTTCAGCTGTATCCCAGAACCAAACTCGGCTGCTGTCCCTACAGGTGCAGCAGGTGACTTTCCCGCTTCCCTACTACACTGGTGTATCCGTGCCAGTAATAAGCATTTAGAAGCAGCTGGAATAAAAGTGCAGGTGGAAAACAGCAGGAAGATCTGCCTGCACAAGTTTTAGTCCAAAACAAAAGGACAATCCCGCCCACCCTCCAAGGGCACTGCCTTTGCTCAGTGTAAACAACCTGAGCCTGCTGTAAGTTGTATCCCTGTCCATAAGGTGCTTTACCCCACCCAGCATTCCCAGGTTCCTGAAGGAGTCCGTGGTGTGGAAGGATACTTGGCATCGGGCTGCCCCTTCTTGCCGTAGGCCCACTCGGGTTCGATTTCCAGCTGGGCCTTCTCTCCTTTGCTCATGGTCAGCAGGGCTTCATCCCACTGGAACACAGCACAGCACGGCCTAACAGCTGCATTTCCAGCCCTTCCCCCTGCTCCCAGGAGCACCCCCCAACAATCCCACTGCTCCCACTACCCCAGGCTGCTCCAAGCCCCGTCCAGCCTGGCGTGGGACACCCCTGGGACTGGGCAGCGACAGGTGCTCTGGATCAGCGGATCCGTTTGTGCCGGGCTGTTCCCGGACACCAGTGGCTCCCAGTGCCGGCCCCCCCCCAGGAGCCGCTCCCCACCAGAGCCCACACTCAGTTCTGTGTCCCCACAAGTGGCTCCCACGGGCACCATGTCCTGGCTCAGGGAAAGACTGGCACCCACCCGTGGGAGACACGGAGAGACACCGACAATGCAGCTCCTGCAGCGCTGGACATGGGCCAGGGACACTGCCCCCTTCCCAGTGCCCGTCCTGGCCCTCGGAAAGGCCTTTTCCCTGCTCAGCCTGGAGAAAAGGAGGCTCAGGGGGGACCTTGTGGCTCTGCAAGTCCCTGCCAGGAGGGGGGAGCCGGGGGGGTCGGGCTCTGCTCCCAGGGAACAGGGACAGGAGGAATGGAATTCCGACACCTCAGAGCAGGAGACTGACAGCAGCAAGAGGCCGGGCTTGTCCCACAGAACAGTCTGTTTTGCACACACTGCTGGCCGGGGCAATGGCACGGGGGGGTAAATGGCACGTCCCGCTGATGCAAACTCCTGCATTGTCCCTCTTCCCCTCCACCAGGAACAGAACAGCAGCTCAGCAACTGCACCCCAGTCAGGGATCACAGAGAATCATGGATGACACGGAATGGAGCCCTGGGGGGACTCTGTTACAAACGCTGTACTTACACCTCGGATCACTTTTCCTATGCCAACCTTGAAACTCAAAGGCTTGGCTGCTTTTTTCTTCTTTGAACCTGGAAGAGAGTTTGATGTTGATTTGCTTTAACAGTGCTCACACCAGCACACGCCAAGCTGCTGTACACAATTACTAATATAAATATATATGGTAAATGTATGTTCCTATAGTTTTATTATAATATTGTTTTTTACTATTCAGTGCTGTGCACTAAAGCCATCGTTCCACGTTCAAGCTCCACCATGAGCCAAAGCCAATGAGCATCTTTCAAACCCCACATTTCTGAATTATTAGAGTTGACAGTACAAGTTATAAACACATTAAGGAACCAAAAGAAGTCAATAGGGAGCATATAACAAGTATGAGGAGCATTCCAGTGACTCTGGAATCCTGTTCCTCTGCGTGTGGGGCACCACTGCTGGCAAAGCCTTTCTAGTACTGCGGAATTTCACAGCCCTAAATGCTCTGGTCTGTCACAGGAACACCAGCAGACTTCCCAGAGCACTCAAATCCCTCTCATTCCAGTGCCTCCATGTTGACGCGTTTATTAGAGAAGGACACCAAGATGTTTATCCAGAGACCCAACTGCTGGTGCTGGAGTTCAGTAGGAAAGGGAAGCTCCCTGAGCAGGAACCATCCTGCCCCTCAAGGCCTCTCAGCAGGGATTAACTCCCTGCCTTTCCCATTCCCAGGCCTGGGGAACGCCAGAGGGGAGGGCGGGCAGGATGCAGCACTGTCACTTGACACCAGCCAGTCCTAAAATACTGCCGGGCATTACCTCATGGAAAATCAGGACCGGAGGGGTTGCAGAGACATCCCAGCAGGGCAACAACACGGTGGGAAGCAGTTTATCAGGAATCCCACAGGAACACCCTCCAGAGGCAAACACCTGCCCAGATTTGCTTAAGGAGCCCAGTTAATTCCCTCTCTGAGTACGTGCAACCAAACCCCAACAGTCTCTCTGTGTACCCATCTCTACACAGCCTTACTTGATTGGATGTTGGTATCGAAGACTGTGCCATCCTGCAGCTTTCCCGTGTACCAGCAATGGACAGTGTCTCCTTTCTTCGGGAAGTTGGTTTTATCACCCTTCTTTAAAATGGATTTTGTATACTTTGGTGGCCCCTAAGGTTATAGAATGAGAGGTATTACGGCTGGTGAGTTAAATACTTTCAGATGAACTGTATCCAGGATGGAACAAGCACTTGGTTGAAGGCACCAAAGAAGATACGCAGTGTTAGTGCAGGGTGTGTTTGTGTGTTACTGCAGGGCTGGCGTATTTGGGGGCAACGCAGCAGATTAAAGTTAAGGCAGGCTACAAGCACCCCACTTCTTGCTGTAACCAGGTTTTTTGAGGATCATGGAATCTCCTGAGTTGGAGCATCCCAAGGATCATCCAGTCCAACCGCGGCCCTGCACAGACACCCCAACAATCCCCCCTGTGCCCTAGAGCATCATCCAAACCCTCCTGGAGCTCTGGCAGCCTTGGGGCTGTGCCCACTGCCCTGGGGAGCCTGGGCAGTGCCCACCACCCTCTGGGGGAAGGCCTTTTGCCCGATATCCAGCCCAACCCTCACCCTGCGACAGGGGATTTGGCTAGTTTGGTTCCCCACGCGACAGACGCGAGGCGGGAGCCTCACACAAACCTCCTCCACAGCCTCCTCAGCCTTCACCGCCTTCCCCTTGGCCTCCTCCGCCTTGGCCGGCTTCGCCTTCTCCGCCGCCTTGCCCTCGCCGTCCGTGCCCTTGAAGCGCTGCGGGGGAGGATGAAGAGCCACCTCCCCGAGGCACCGGCCCGGGGCACCCCCGCTCCCACAGCCCCCCGGGCCCACCTGCGTGTGGAAGAGCTGCGTGTAAGCCGCGATGAGCTGCTCCTTGTTGGCCGTCTTCGCCACGTTCTTCACCTGCCCCAGCAGCTTGTGCTCCGCCAGGAACTGCGAGAGACACGCGCGGGAGCTGTAAGAAAAACCCACAAACCTTCCCCGCGCTCACGGGGCGCGCTCTGAAATTTTTATTTTTTTTTTTTTCTCTCCACACGCACACACACTTACCGCCTGAGCCGCGTGCTCCTGGAGGAATTTGATGATCTCCTTCTTGGCCAGCGCCTCGCTCCGCAGCTCCTCAGCGCTCCAGGGCTGCGCCGGGCCCGCGGCCGCCGCCATCTTCCCACCCGCCCTCTGCTGCTGCTCCTCCCAAAAAGGAGGGTCGAGGAGGGAGAAGGGAGGGTCAGGGAGACGCTGGGAGGAGAAAGGGAGGGCCGGGAAAACGCCGAGAGGAGAAAAAGGAGGGATAAGTCACCTCCCGGCCCTCCCCTTCTTCCTCGGGCGCTGAGGGAGGGACAAAATGGCGCCGCCCTGGGGCGGGAGGAAGGCGCCCTGAAGGGGAGGAAAAACGGGAGGCAGCGGGATTTTCCTCAGGCTTTGCGGGCGCCTGAGGGAAAAAAAGAGGGCTGGGAACACTCCAAAGGGAGAAGGGGATGGATAAGAGGTCTCCCAGCCGTCCTCTTCGCCCTGGGGCGTTCGGGGCGGCGCTGAGGGAGGGACAAAATGGCGCCGCCCCGGGCTGGGAGGAAGGCGCCCTGAGGGGGAGGAAAAGCGGGAGGCAGCGGGATTTCCCTCAGGTTTAGGCGGTTTGAGGGAAAAGGGAGGGCCAGGAAAACGCCGAGGGAGAAGGGGAGGGCCGGGAGGCGGCCAAGCCGCCTCCCGACCCTCCCCTTCACCCTCGGGCCGCGGCGCTGAGGGGGGGACAAAATGGCGCCGCCCTGGGGCGGGATGGAAACGCCCCGAGGGGAGAGGGGAGACAGCGGGATTTCCCTGAGGTTTAGCCGGGTTGAGGGAAAAGGGAGGGCCAGG
>VWZF01001253.1:1378-102944 GCA_013396755.1 Sclerurus mexicanus
GTCCCTGAGATGCCTGAGAAAGAGCCACATGGAGACCACAAGGAGGTGAAGCAGAGAGAGAGTTTATTAACATGGCTATAGGGGTATTTAAAGGTTCTTAGGGGATCCAAACTACCACCAATAAGAATCCAGGGATAACAACCAATGGGAAAGGGTTAATAAGGGCCAATAGGGACACTTAAACAGAGACCTTCAAGGACCAATCCCTGAAGACCTAACCAAACAGACAAGGGGTTTCTCAGGGGCTTTTGAGAAGAAGCATGACTAAGGGGAAAAAAACAAGGAATCCATTTTATAATACAGCAAAAGCTTCAGTTTTTAAGGCATCCTGGGTAGCCTCTTCATTTCCCTCACAAACCCATCCCTGGCATGACCTCTTCCATTTCTGATATTGTAGGTCCACTTCCACATAATAATACATATCTTACTTAAAGAATAAGCTCTGATTAATTGAATACTTTTATTTTAATCTAGTCTCTACTGGAATTGTTTATGGAAGAGAAAGGTACTCTTTTTGTTTCCTGAACATTTACAAGGTTAGAATTGTCTCCTGGCTACCCAAATTCTCTTAGTTTGTTCTGTAATGTTCTGTTCTAGAAAGCAAGAGAGATCAAAACTCACAGGTAGTTTTTGAGTGCTATTGCATCAAGCTATCCATGATCAGCTAAAACATTGCAGAGAGACACATTCTAGACATGTGTGTGCAGCTGTACATATGCAAATACTTATGAAAAAATTAAATCCATGTGGTATAAAAGTTTTATAGGCATCATTTGGAGATTGCCACATTATATACTAGTGACTTTGACATTCTTTTGAGGTAACTAACGAGGTTGTAAAAACATCTTAATACTGCTGAAGCTAGATTCCTATTCCTACTAATGTATCAACTTCAAAAAAGTGCAGTTTTGAGCAATTCTGAAGGAGGGGGAACAAACTTGTATCCTATAACACTCATCTCTCTAAACGCAAAGCTGTGTTCCTATTGCTGATCCCTCCTGCGATTTCTAGATCTAACCATTAAGAAATTTACTGCCTTAAGACTGTTGTCACTAGCAGACCTTCAGGCACCACAAACAGCAAAGCAAACACATCATAGTTTTTACCCTTTGAAACACATACACAAAAACACAACCAGGCAAACAGACTTAGGTAACTGGGGTCATACTTAGAAAAGTGGAGAAGAGTGGACAAAAGTCAAGCACTAAAAAGTTTTTAAAAAGAAGCTTAGAACCATTGGAACAGCACAAACTCATAAGTACTACAGAAATACATTTTATTCAAAAAAGTATTTAAAACAGGGCATTTGCAATAGCTCCCCTCATTTCACTGATCCATTGTGATTTTAGCACTGATCCATTGTGATTATTATTCTTTCAACTACTAGACCAAATAACACATCAGGAAGCCTTCTGATGTGTTGTAGAACAGTCCTTATCACACAGAAATTTACAGTCTCAGTAGGAAAAAGAACAACAGCCGAGGAAAGCAGGCAAATATGAATACATGAGCATTAACACTGTTAACATGCTAGAGGGTGGTTCAGGGACTGAACACTAGCAGTTCAGTACTTCTAGATATAGAGAGCAAAGTTTCACAGCCAAGTCTCAAATAATTTGGTGTCTCATGAAAGAACTTCTGAGTGGAGGAAGAAGCTGGAAGGAAGCAAAAAAGAGTAAAGGATAAAGATACCTGATCATCTCTTGACCAGGTAATAAAGTCCAGAACTGCAATCCATAACTGCAAGAGACTTTGAAAGTGAAAATAACTAGTTTATATTTCATGTGATAAAGATAAGGTCACCAAGATAAATAAAGGGACAACAAGGTCCTAGTTGTGGGTTAGGAGATGCCTGAAGCAGCATTCTCAAAGAATAAAAGTCAGAAAAGCCAAGCTGAACTTACATACTTCAAATATGTAAGCAAAGCCTGGATGGAATGAGAGATTGAGGTGAATGGATTGACCTGAAAGATTCAGACACAACTTTTAAAAGAGCAATTCAAGTAAAGGACTTGCCCAAGTGAAGGCAGGATGATGGCATCACCCCAGATGATCAAGAAAGGAGCTAATAGGAGAGACTTACGGAAGGAGATTAAACATTTTCTTCTAGTTACACTAAAGTTAAGCTGACAGAACTTTGTAAGGAGATTTCAGACATCAGGGCAAAAAATTTTGCATGTGAAGACAGACTTGAAAATCACCCATGCAGAAACATACATGAATTTCTCTTTCTTTTGTAGAAGAGTACGAAGAACTGGAATCTTAAAGACAGAAGTGAAAACCTTTATGAAGAGCATAGGTATTTTCCATCTGAACTTCTGTCCTCTGCAATTTCTGATTTATTGAAAACTTGAAACCAGACTGACATTCTTCACAAAGTCAAATACAGGTGACACAAATCTGTATCCCTGATTAGGCTGTACAACTTCATGAAGCAACAAGCAAAAGGAAAAAAAGAACAACTGAAAGATAATGATGTTTATTCAGAGGATAATGTCAGCAATGAGAGCCGACCACAAGCAAAGAAGGCTACAAACATTTTGAATTACTTATTTATTCTAACTTAAATCTCATGAACAAAGAATTAATTATCTTCCTGAAGTCTATGTTTTTGACCAGATGTGTCAACAAGCAAAATATAAGTGGTTTCATATATAGGAAATACCATTAAAATATAAAAGCAACAGGAAAAAGCAAATTGCTTATGCTGGTGGCTGTATTTTCAACAGTCGGTCCATTCAACTATACAAAAAGAATATCCAGTTACAAGGAAGAATTAGTTTTTCTTCAGAAGTTGTAGAAAGTCTTCTTCAGTCCAGCATCATTACATACAGTCACATACACTTCAAAACAGGATCCTGCGGTCAAGATGGTTTACAAGGCTTCACCTTCTGATGAACTTACAGAGATAAATACAGCATATTACCAGAACCTTCAATTTCAGAACAAGCTTTTAAGAAAGTCATACAAAAATTCTTCTACACCTCAATAAGCCTTATACAGTCTAATTGAAAAAAAAATGCTAACATTAAGTTCAAGTCAGTAATCCAGTGAAGCGGTTTTCTTTCCTTTACAGAATACACAAGGTTTCAGTTCAAAGGAAGTAAATTTGTAGAGATGGTTGGCAAACTATATGGTTTCCAGAGTGAGGATGTCCTGACACATACCACAGCAGTTCACAACTAAAAGTAAGCAATAAGAAATGATACCTGCAGATGCAAAAGATTTACCAAGACCTTTGTTCTAAAGAAAATAGAAGTCAAAACAAACAACCAAAAAACATCCCAAAAATAAAGACCTCTATATTGTACTTTACAAAGTAACTCTCACCAACACTTTAGGAGCGGACATGAATCATACCACTGTGTGATTTATGTATTGTTTTGACTGGAAGTAAGCATGTATACATTTAGCAAGCAGTGTAAAAAAATTAAAAGCAGTCAGACAGCCAGTTAGTAAGAAATGTCTCTCTTACTGAGGTAAACAGAGAAAACGAAGCTCGTTCCACTACCTCACTTACAGAAAATCCCTAAATCACAGAGTCACAGAAACAATAGAGTGCAATTCTGATTGTGAAAAACAGAGGCATTACCCTAATCTACCAGAAACTTGATTGTGAAACAGTTAACTCTGGAACCTCCAGACTTACTCTAGCTCCTTTGCAGAAAAAAAAATTCTTTCCCCACCACTAACCAAAATAAATACCACCACTCATATTTTTGAATATATTTGACTTAAACTACAATGCATAATTTCATACCATGGTCAAACATGAGAGTAATGGATGCCTACTGTATGTAGACAAATAACTACTTGCAGAAAACTACCTTCTATTCACTTTTTAAAGAAAACAAAGTTGAAAGGCCTGGACTTGTTTGACAAAAGAACTTTTGTTCAAGCAAAGTATAGCAGCATTAACACAGTATGTTTAAACACCTAATGCTAGTCAAAGACAATATAAGGAAAGTAACAGCTAAGACAGAATGCGTATCTAATGAGTAGGACATCCGCTAAACACTGTTTTCAGAATGAACTAGAACAATCAGAGCATCAGTGCTCACAGACCCCCAAAACCACACTTCAAAACTGCCCAAGTGAACAAGTGTCTTCTGCCATGCTGTACAGAATTGTCAAAGAATTAAAAAACACTTTGACACAGCACAGACAGCACCAATGTAGCTCTGCAGTTCTCCGGAAAACCACAAGTACTACCAACAATGAATTCTGCAAAAACTAACCAGGAGAGGCTAACCAGGAAAATACTCAAAGTCTGAATATTATGCTTATTCAACATAGATTTCTTCCTGCCTGAAGTTACCCAAACTGAATAAATTTTATTTTCCACATAGAGAGATAGCTTTTCTTTCCAAAAGAAGCTTTCTCATCAGAATGTAAGTGGAGGTGAACCAATCACAAATGTTTTTGCCTGAAAACACAGTAAGTGCTTGGTCAACAGCTACCACACGACAACTGAGCCATGTGTTTCCATACTGGAGGTAAAAACAATAATGACACTGATGTATGTTGATGATGTATGTTGTACATACACACAAGGACGTTTGACTTTGGAGGGTGATTTTACTTTCTTCCAATTAGAAATAGAAGAGCTTTCCTTTCTGTTTCATTTTTTTATTCTTTTTCCACAAGCAGTGTATGCAGGCCATCAGAGCATAAGACACAATAGCATTGTCCAAGTGCTTCTTGAGCTGCGGCAAGCTTGGTGCTGTGACTGCTTCTCTGGGGAGGCTGTTCCAGTGCACCTGAAAAGGAATGTTTTCCTAATATCCAACCTAAAGCTCTCACAATACAGCTCCATGTTGTTCCCTCAGGTCCTGTCACCTGACCAGATTATACCATGGTTGCAACTGATGATTGTCTTTTCTAGATCCTTTGAAACAATGACATTTAATTGACTTGAAGTTGCACACGTAGTTTCAACTACCATGCTCCCCATACTCACTTAGATGCTGATAGATGTTAATTTAAAGAAAAAACACAGTTCTAACCCACAGAGGTAACAGCTTTTACTCACTACCTCAATAGGACGACTTTTGGAGATGCACTCTAATTTGCTCTTGAATAATTACTAAATAACAAATCAAACTGTCATCCCCATTTATAGTCAGAGTCAAGCAACTGAGCAGGCCATGACAGAATGCCCAGATAGTTTAGTCAATACTGTTAATCTTCATCATAGAAACTTTAATTTTCAGCCCCAATGCCTAGGAGTACTGAAAAGCAATTGAAGGTTGCTGAAATATACCTGTTTTAAAAAATCCTGTTCAGGATGTATCACAATTTTATCAGATTGAAACCTAAATGAGTGAAGTGTGAACAAATAGTACTGGCAATTCTAAATAGCGCAAGCAGCAAATTGACCTAACTATTCCCGTGTTTGCATAATAGTCCTTCTCTCCCAATGCTGGTCTCAACATAACCATTACCCTCTAATAGTAATACATGGCTATTGTCTAGGTTTTGAGGACCATTAGGTTTACAATCTCAGAAAAAAAAAATCTAACCTAATTTATACGAAGTTTAAAGGAAGATTTATTTGTTAACAATATTAATTTTTTATTCACAGGAACTTCCTAAAATACACAACATGTTTTAGAAACAGTGATTTGCTTGCTACAAGTCCAGAGATATATGGCCAACTCTGTTATACAATGCTAGCACTGGAAATCAGGGCTAGCCTTCCAAACCATAAAAGGAATATTATCCCTTGCATTGCAAAGGCATTAAACAAAATATTTTTGTTTCTTAATGGTAAAGCTACTGCTTACCCATGAGAAAAGCAGCAGGGAAACTGGACATTGATGTTAATGGTTGATGTCCCTTTAGCAATGCAGTTAGTATTGTAAATTCATATTTAAAAAGACATATCAATAAATACAAAAAGTACAGAGCTCAGTGGGTAAAGTATAAAAAGGAAAATGCAGATATAAGATATACAGACAGATAACAGTTCACAGTCATTGACTACTTACAAGCACAGTTTTTTTATTATTCCCTGTAAGTGTGTTGTGTACAGTAACTTTTACAAACCAAGCTCTAAGCAGAAGCACTACTGCAATGTTCTGTCCTGCTAAAGAACTCTTTTTCAAAACCCTTGGTTATTTTCAAACTGATATAAAAATTTAAAGAGAAGGCACTTAAGCAGAACTGAAACCTTCTGTCTATTCCATCAGTCCATGGAAAACAAACATTACCAGGAAATCGAAACAATTTGAAACCATGGCACAGAACTCATTCTTCACAAAGTTTGCATGGTGCCTAGGTAGCCAAAACTTTTACACACACCATAAAACCACTCTCATAGTATAGCTCTTACGGGGTAGGAATATTTGTAGTATTGCTTAATCCCTTACTGTTGCAAACAAGTAATTCATACAGAAAATCTCATCTGCCAGAGGAAGAAATTACAGAAAGAAATGAAGGTAAAAAATGGCATATTTAAGCAAGGAAGAAATGCAAATCAGAAATTATTGAGTTCTGCTCTTAGTTTTAAAGGCTGCTCTTCTTTCATTCTCTGGTCAAGATAATAGCTTTGTTTTGTTTCCATTCTCCATTTCCCTAACATCTTTAGAATGGGAGAAAACTTTAGCTACCTTACAAAGCAAAAAGATGGTCACAGCTACTACAGTTAAAAAATAAACAAGGATAATGACTCTTCTTACAACAAGCAAAATAGGCCTCAAAGCCATAACCTTACTATGGGTAGCACCCCACTGACTTGGCAGAGCTACTGCCATGACTAGGTATTAATTTGATCAGTGACCTTCCACAGAAATCAGTCATAGGACACACTCCAGAAATGGGATTTGAAACAACAGTTGATCAAACAGGTTTCTATTCCTGATTTTAATCCCTGAGTTTGATCTAGGCAAAGGAAAAAATTACATCTACACCTACTGCCACAGAAGACTGAGATTTAAATTTGTTTGCCAGCATATTAAATTTGCTCAAACACATCCTTTCACTATAAGTACCAAATGCTAAAAACTCAAGCACCAAGCTACAGCATTCTCACACTATGACATCATCCTGTCTGGTATACTTTAATACAATTTAGAAATAAAATTTGATTAACTGAGGGCAGCTTAAAGAGAATACATTAAAGATCCAAATTGAGGACACTTATCCAGTAGAATGAAAAAGGAAGCAATGTCCAGCCTTTCCACTGACTTCTATCGAACAGGCCCTACTGGCTGTTCTGATACACTGTGACAAAACAGTTATCCTATATTAGATGAGTGAAAGCAATCCACAAGTCTAAGCAGTGGGGTTAAAGACTTCTCTGGTAACTGTGAAAATACAAACAGATCAGGGTACAAACCTTACTATATAGATCTGTAAGGGGCCTGACGCAGGGGGAAGTTAGAGCTATACACTCCCTATGTGGTTTCAACAACAAACCAGGTTCCTAGTTTCCAAGCTGAAAACTTCCCTCTACTGAGGAAGAGTACCTACTTTCAGATTTACATTTGCAATTCTTATTACAAGATGCTCACTATTAACAGCATTCTGATCATTAACAGAAAAATATCAACAAAGTCTTTGTATTAATAATAATTTCTATCAATAATGAGTTTTAAGTTTATAATCATCATCATAAAACTCAGTGAAAATACAGAGGCATACTACATGAAATAATCTCCACCATGCCAATATAACTACTTATGAACTTCAAGAAATGTTAAACGTTTCATTTTACAAGAGCCACAGGGAAAGCAAACAGTTGAACTAAACCACAAAGAATAACTGAGTTAAAAAGTCATAACTCTCTTGCCATACAGACTCAAGGCCAACAGGTAGTAATCCTCACTGTTCAGCAGTTTCAAGAGGTAGCTCTTAAGTATCAACCCATGTGAAAAGCAGAGTGCCTGCATCTCCTGAACAGCAAGCCATTATATTTAAACTGTTCCTACCACTGGTAAGGAAGTCTCCTAGATAATCTATCATCATGCCAGCTGTCATTTCATACAATACTAAACAAAATGTATCAGGCTGGTGCAGAGAGAGGTATAAGAGCTAAAAAACTACAGTGTATGCCCTCACTTCCTGAAAAAACGAGTTTCAGTACAGTGTATTTCTAGTTTCAAAATTAAGAGTAGAAGTATTTATAAGTCATTAAAATGCAGAACACATACTTAAAAACTTCGGCACGCTATACTAATCTGTTTACTAAACTGACAAGAGTGATATCCCCCAGTCCCCGCGCACATTCCTAAAAACACAAATACATCTATGTTGCCATCACCGACATGTCTCACAGGACAATTAGCTTAACTGAAGCTTCATACTTCACAGGTCTTGTTTGCAGACTAACAGCGTGATCCAACACGAAACACACAGAATATGTGACTACAAGTCTAAGTTAAGCAGCTTTTGGTTAGGACAGCTCTTCAAGTTTTTGTCATTTTAAAGGATCTGAAAATAACAATAGCCTAAGGCAAACACAAACACTTGTTTTCCCTCCACAAACCAAGATTTAAAAAAACATAGCCAGAGGCCACTGGAAAGAAAAAAAATAGTAAAAAAGACAAATGGTGCTTAAATAACCTAAAACATAAGTTCCCTTATTTCCCGAGGCACACACAGCACAGCAGTAAGAGCTGCAGGAGGAAGCTGTTTGCCCATGTGTACCTATTTAAATAGCCCCGTTCTTCACTGTGTGCATACACGAACGCCCAGAGACACCCACCACTTTGTCCATAAGCTTCCAGGTCTTCTCGACAGTCCTCCGGTCGGCTGCTGCCTGCTTGGGGGGGCCCACAGCATCCTGAATGGCATCGATGAAGCCCAGGATCCGTCCCTTGCGCGGGTTCCGCCCGTTGAGGGAATTGGCCATCTGGGAGCCGAGCTGGCCGCACGACAGAGAAACAGAGACTCACAACGTGCTCCGAGAACATCTTCTCACAGAGCCCCCCATAGCCTGCGAGGCAACACTTCCTTCTCCGCGGGCAGGTAAGGGCAAGATCAGGACATGTTTAGGAACAAGCTTAACTTTTCGCGACAAGCAGCGTAAACCCACCCGGCCCGGGTTTACACCGGCAGAGGCGATCCCGGATTTACTGTTACCGCGGCGCGGAGGGGGAGCACACCCGCGGGCACATGCCCGGCCCGCACAACAAAAGAGGCCGCGGCGGCGGAGCGGGGGCAGCAGGCAGGGACCCGCCCGCAGCAGCGGCCAGCAGCGCGGCCCCAGCTCCGGACACACACACGGGCAGGCTCGGCACGGCGGCGCGCCGAGGGCGGCAAGAGCCCCGGGGAAGCAACGGGAGCGGCCGGGGGGGGCGCAGGCTCCTCAGACCCCGGGGCGGCCGCTCCCCTCGCCCCAGCCCGGGGCGCAGGCGAGGCGTCTCTCCGGACGAGGCTCTCGTCCCTCNCCCCCCGCGTTCCCGGGAGGCGATGCTGGCTACCCGGCCCCGCTCCTGCCCCCTCCCCGCGCTGCGCCACCAGCCGCTCCTCTGCGCGGAACATGCCCACCCCCGCCACAACACTCCACCCGCGCATGCGCGCCGCCAGCGCCGCGCCAACCCGGCCCCCTGCCCGCGGGCGGGAACGGCCGCCGCGGAGCAGCCAATCGCAAGGGAGGCTACGCTTGATTGATGTGCCCGGCAGCAAATGGGCTGTGAGCGGGGCGGGGCGACGGCGGGGAGAAGGGTTCGGGCGAGCGGGAGAGGCTGGGCGTGAGGGCAGGAGGGTTGGGCGAAAAGGGGTGTTTTTGTCACCTCTTACCCTACTCACTGGAGACTGAGGAGGCTGCTGACGTTGTTCCTGGCTGCTAGGTCTTTGTGGGCAGTGTCCCTCCCTATGGGAGCTGTGGGACTCCCGCCTGCCGGAGCGCGCCGTCCCGGTGTGTTAAGAACTCCCAGCTGCCCTGCTTGGCGCGCCTCCCCTGCGCGCTCTTGGGAGTTCGCTGGGGTTTTTGTGGCCACTAAGAACAGGAACTTCTTTTGCTTTTGTACGTCTGGGTCCTTCTCTTGATTTCTTTTTTTTTTTTTTTAAGCCAGTGCTGAGATTTCCGTGCTGGAAATGGGTTGGAGAGCCACATGGAGCTCCCAAAGGTGGTGAGGGAATATGTAAGCACCTTCTAGCTGAAAACGCCCCTTCGGGTGTGTTTATTCTGATACCAGCTCTTGCCCTGAGGATATGGTAAATAAAACTCAGCTGATTAGCCTGCTAAGCTTTTATTTTAGGGCAAGTTTCCCACTCAAATTTGTGTTACCTGTGAGTGCTGGAAAGAGCAAGGCTGACCTGCATAGGGTACAAGACACTTGCCTTCAGATTCTTCTGAAAATGTTCCAGGGAGTAATTATCCTTCACAAAGGTTACTCTTCTAATTATTTATCAGAAAAGATGCAACACTTGAAAACTTTCATGCTATTTTCTAAAGACAATTGCATCAAAGGAGCGTTTTTAAGCTCTAGTTTTCACAATATCAGCAAGTATGCTTTCCATAGTAGTTTTCTTTGTAAGGATTTTTTTTTGCAATGGTTTGCCCTCTTTCTTGGTTTTTCCTAGTTTTTCTGCTTTTTGACTTAATAAAAAAGGAATCAAGAAAAACAGTAGAAAACCTTATAGAGTATTTCAGTGTTCATTTTCTTTATATTGTAATTTAATAAATTACAGTTTTTAAGTGCAGGTGTCTTCCTGTTGGTTTAAAATGCTGTGCTTTTGGATGCACATGCAACAAATCATACCAATGTCTTCCTCAAAGGTCTTTGTTCCCCTATAGCTTTAAAATATGAATTGGTGCTTACTTGCTGTAAGTGGGTTGGAAGCTTCTCTTTTTACTGTAGGCTCTGTAAACTGCTCTCTTCCCTGTGTTGTTTTAAATGTTCTGTGGCAGGTATCCCTATCCATCTTCTGTTTGGAGCTCAGCTTTTGTAAGATTAGTTTTGTAGTGACTGCTTACTCTGTTGCTACCTCGTTTGGTTGTGAGTAAAGCAGAGGATCTGACACTTTTTCTGGACTTGTAAAATATTTGGTTCCTGTTCTCTATTGTTTTGTAACCATTGTTGTTATGTCATTCCCTTCATATTCCACACTCTTCCAAGAGCTATGATCTGTGAGTTCCACTTGGTAGTTGTCTGGGGCTGAGTCATGTTGTCTTGCAGTTCATCTGAGTGCAGAGCCAGCAGGAGAGAGCAGCTTGGTTCCCTGCATCCCTCTGCATCTGTGTTGCGTTATTAAGAGAAGAACCAGTTTGATGGGGAAAGTGAGTGGTTTTCAAACACTGTTTTTTCATGGCCAGTGTTGTACCATAAATACAGATATTCTGGGAATTGCAGTCCTCAGGGGGTCATGTTGGAAGGAAGCCAGGTCAGAGGAGCAGGTGAAAGAGATACCTACGGCTTTAGTATCAAGGCTGTTAAAGATGGATCAGGTTTTTCTACTCTGTGCTGTGGAAGGACCAGAAAATGCAGCATTGCTTTTGTGGTTTCAAGCACACATGGTGACAGGGTTGTTTAATAGAAGACAGCTGAGAGAGGAGGAGCAAACAACTGCTGTGTTTGAAGTTCAAGGCATGTGCATCTTAGAAGTGGAGAACATAAAGACTTAGCTTGCTCACCAGATTTGTGAGGTGCATAGGCATAAAGGGTATTTGCTGAAGGTACTGGCCACCTGGAACACTGTGATGCAGGCCAGCAGCAGTGTTAATGTAGCTGTCCAGCAGGACATGAGGGTATTCCTACTGCCCAGCTTCAGGCTCTCTAACACCCTAAATTAAGAAGCTAGTCTGCTATGTGTAGGTCCACTGAGAGGCCACAAGATGTTTCAAAGCAGAAACCTAGGTCAGGTACTTTGATTCTCTGGGAAAGAACATCTTTCTGTTTGGGCTGTATAAAAGGTGCATAGGTAAGTTTGGTGTCTAATTAAGGCCCCAAAATTATGTATGTACATTTTAAATGCCTCCACAGATCTCATTTACTCATAACCTCTCGAACTGAATGTTTATTTTACTTGTTATTATACTAAAGAGCATGGCAATTTGATCAGTGTTTTAATCGCTGTGTGACAACAGTACAGAATGGAGATGAGATAAATCTGAGGCAACAGATTTGGAGAATTCTAGGTTACCTGATACTAATCCTCAGTCTAGTTAAGGTACTAATCAGTCATGTAATGATGACATCATTAGGATGTCATCCAGGGTTTGGTCAGATTCTGTAGTGAAAGTTGTGGAGTAAAGGTGATTGTGAGTCAGGATATGATAAAGGAATCAAGACAGTGTAAAAAAAGCCTTGTTTTGAACCCTTAATTAAGTCCCTTTGTAAAGTCAGAATTTCAAATCTGAGCATTTTGCTCAAAGGCAAAATCATGTGACTTCTTGAAAAGCACAGGTGCTTGGGAGGGAGAAAACAGACACAAGAGATTAAAATTAGCAGCTACATTTGCCCATTGCAGTATTTTCCTATCTGTCAACTGGTTTGCATTTTGTTGGTTTTTCGTTTGTTTGCGGTTTTTTGTTATTTTGAGGGTTTGGGGGTTTTTTGTTGTTTTGGTTTTTGGGGTTTTTTTCTTTCATTGTGACTCTCATTCCTCTGGAGTTGTCAGACAACCTTATGAATGAACCTTTATGTTGCTGCTCCTGAATGAATTTTGTCAAAGCGCAATTGACAGTCGTTGGAAGCAAGAGTGATGTTTTGGTTTGGTTTTCTTTGTTCACCAGCTAGTAAAATATTATTGACTTTCTGCAGTCAGTCAATGCATGTCGTTTGGGAGCTTTTGTCATTAGTGAGGTTTTTCTGCAATGGTACAAGTGACTTTTTGCCCAAATACACTGAAACATAAGAACAGTGAAGAGGTCAGATGTAGGCTTTATTTATAGCAACATAAATAAGATAAGATTAATATGGTATACAATGTGCTGAGTTAAGGGATATGGTAGCAATGCTTGTAAAAACTTAAGTGATCTATTTCAAAAACTGAATGTGAAATGATTTCTTGCTGATTTTAACACAATAATCTGGCTTTTAAAGTAATCTCTTTGTGTTTTGACAGAATACTTACACATGTGATGAAAAGGCAGCTGTTCATGGGGGCATAGTATTCTGCAGTGTCAGGCAATGGTTTCATGGCCGAGCTTTGACAAGGTCACCCTCTTCTCACAATGTGCAGTCCCCCAGCAGAAAGCAGCTGCTCCCTCTTTGCTGGGAAGCTGAAGCTGTAAGGGCCACTAGAACCTGTGGGCATTTTGATGCCCTACCTTTATCTGTTCGGTAAAAACCTCAAACAAAACAAATAAACCCAACAAACAAGAAACCCACACACCACAACCCAAACAAACAAAAGAGAAAATATAACTATTGTAACAAAGATAACTCTAAGTTCCAGGACTGTTTGCTTAAATACATTTCTGCGAGACCATTTTAGATATGTACATCTTTTGCATACCCGCCTCCCCCCATATCTAATTATTACATTGTCACCTATAATAGTTGTTAAGAATATTTAAAGTGAAGCAAATGGAAAATCCTTTCATGTTTTTATTTCACGGTGGCCTCAAGGATGCTATGCTCTTCAAATCTTAAAAAAAGAAAAACAAAAATGCAGCAGTTGTTAAGATGCAAGCCACTGTCATGGGTAACTTCTAAAGTAGATTGCAACAGATTTACCTTTTTTTATTGTAGCAAACAGAGAGCGCTAAACCAATCACCTGTGGCTCTAGGTATTCTCTTATGGATTATTTCAGTTGCTATAATAATAGATGTTTTTCCTGCCTTAGTGAATAATTACTTACAGAAAATTGGTAATAAGTGGAAGTTTGTTGTCAGATTATGATCTAGTTAATTTGGCTACCTCTAACTACTTTTCCTCTATTTCCTTAGCATTTGTTTTTCATGGTCATCAAGTAGTCAAGCTTTTCTAAAAATTTTATTACTGATTTCGAGAAATGAAACTATTATTTTCACACATGAAATTTGAATAATGTAACAGTTTAACCCACTTTGCAGTTGAACTATTGTAAGAAGTTAAAGGAAAAAAAAAAGACTGCTTTTCAAAGTTTGTGTACGTTATAAAAATCTAAAACTGCTCCAGCAGGCTGTTGCAGTACAACTGATGATAACAGAGTCTTGCTGTATTAGTTCCCTCTGCTGAGTAATTAAATCCTCTTTTCATCCTTGATTTGGAAAGACAAGCTAAATTTAGCTCTGTCTGTAACTGTAAATAAAACAGCCGGGCACTGTTCTCAGGCCCTGAGCCCAGGCAGGCTGGCAGAGGGCTGGTGACCACCATTCTTACTGAAATTGCACCCCCCTCACACCCCACATCCAAAACACCTGCATCCAAGGAGTGACCTGTGCTGACCCTGAACCTCCCTGGGATTTGTTTTGGCCCACATCAGCTGGTGTTATCCCAAGCTAGGGAGTATCTTAATAATCTAACACCACATTTGGTGGTGTGCCTGGGTCGTTGTGGCTGTAGTAACTATTCAGATATAGCTGGAGTTTGTGTGAATATAAATAAACACAAGTGTGTACATACGCAGTGTAGTAGGGGATGTTTCATCTTTGTTAGCTTTGGTTGGGCTTCAGATAATGAAATTACTTTCAACTGGCTTCTTGAGGAGTGAACTCCTTAAGGGGCACTTTGGCAAGAATTTTACTGACTAGGGCTCTTACGCTTACATTTTCAAATCTTTCATTTGCACTAGGAGCAAATCAAGTATGATATTGTTTCCCAGGCAAAATATGGCACAACTGTTTGCTTGACTATAAGTAATTAAAAAATGCATTATCTATTTGCAGAATGAGTATGATAACCAATTGTGGGGCCACGCTTGTGTTTGTCTATACACCTCACTAATGAGTTCATTTTCTGTAAACTAAACAGCCCACTTCAAAACACGTCTCTACCTTAATATATTGTATTTAAAAAGTGTCAGCTTAATTTTAAAACAACCTAACCCTAAGGGAGCAATTTTACTTGTGTTCTTCTGTTTCTTTTCTGTTATTAATTGCATCCATCTGCCAGAGTAGGTGCAAAGGCTTTAGCTATGTCTTATCATTTCAGCACTAACCCTTGAATTTGCTCCAACTGTGCAGTAACATAAAAAAAATCATGTATATATCTTTTTTTTTGTTGTTTTCATAATTATTCCCCTGTTCCTTCTGAGTGTGATGATCTTGGTTCCTCCCAGTCTTGGCCTGATAAAACAATAGCAACAATCTTTAGTTCCAACATCCTGTATAATATTCTGCCAAGATACAACTGGGTTTTCTTGTTTGACTTGAGAATTAGAGGGTTTTTGTTCTTTTCCCTTTAAATAGCCCTGTTTTCACCAAAATTTCTGATTTTTCAAATTGCAGTAAGTGTTCGTAAAATATACCCAGGGACTTTGCATTGCCATCTTTCTCTGGAGTAGCAGTTAGGCTTTGACAGGAAACAAGCCTGTGTCTATTGAACACAGCTTAGCATAGAAAACACTTCCTCTGTGCTTTGGCAAGTCGAAATAACTTCAATTAGTGGAGATATGAACTATATTGCTAACAGCTTTAATTGAAATAGTTGAATGAGATGCTGTCATATAGGCTTTTTTCAGTAAACAGTGTTTTCAGTTGAGTAAAACAGTGTCTTAAACAGGGAAATAACACAGTGCTAGGAAATTGAAGCTTAAGCATGCTGAATTATTTGGTTTAATTTCTTCTTCTGTGCCTCTCATTGGAGCTTCTAATATTCTTGTTCATCCTTCTAAAACAAGACAACTACTTGTGCTGTAATCTGTTCACCTTGACTGTGAATTTGTGATGTATTTTGTGTTTCCTATATACTTCAAGGTCTACTAATATTGTTTGTGAGCAAAGACAGGAACCTTCTGTCTTTGATGGGTAAACATGTTGGATTTTTTTTTCTCTGCTTACTTAATTTAAAATAGGTTATTTTTTCCGCACTGAAAGTAAACCATATGTTTTGGAAGGCAATTCCCTGTTTTAATAGGACTGATTAATTTTTGACCTTTTGCATTGGTAATTTGCAAACAAACTGAATGCATTTGGTGTTTGTAATTATTTGCTGCATGCTTCAAAGCATTCAGTTATTCTCAGACTGAGCTTATATGATTTTTGCATCAGTTGTTCATTCTACATAATGCAATTGGTGACTGTATTTTTCTACTTCATTACAAGAGTGTTTTGTTTTTTTTAAAGAGGAAAATGAAAAACAGTAAATCAGACTTCTGGGGAGAGGAATAAATGATTTTTGCCTTTTGAAAATGTTCATTTTAGTGCATCAAGAAGTCATATTTGAGCAACAGTGAATATTACAATGAAATGTGCTTTTTCATTATTCTATTCATTTTGTTTTGTGAGAGATTATAACATTTGTTTCCATTAAGTTTCAGATTAGGGCATGTTGTGTCAGATGAAATAAAAAGAGGTCAAATAAAACTAATAATGAAGTGGATCTTGAATTAACATATTTTGCTGATTTTTTCATTTTCCTGTTTAGTTTCCATGTACAGTTTTACATGGATGCTTCCATTGTTTAGGTAGTGAGAAATTGGCCCGCAGAACATTGTGAACCTTGTATCAAATTGCACAAAAGTAGTTTTAATTACTAGGAATATGATTTTATTTTGGTTTTGGTTTTTTTCCTCTGCAGTTTTATTTACCTGTGTTTTTATTTTGTTCAATTACCATTCACTTCTTGGTAAATGCAAAACCAGCTATACTGGCTTATAAGCCTGTTGTGCCAGTATTTTCCTCTCTACTTTCTATTATTCTTGTTTTTCTTAAAAAGGGTCTGGTATTTTACAACTTTTCTTGAAATAGTGTAGTACTATAGGGCATAACAAAAAATGTCTTCTTATGTAGTTCAGTACTTCTCAAATTTTTACTTCATCAGAACTGATGATGCTAAGACAATTTCTCGACCTACCCACCAGTCAGCTGTGCTCAGTGACAGCTCCTCGTAGGCTTTGCCCTGCTTTTGCACAAATCAGCCAGACTGTGTTCCAGTGCTCCCTTTTTAAGGAATGAAGTATTCAGGATTAAAGCCTTGTATCCCTGAACAGCTGTATAATTTTGGCACCAGGTACAATACATGGCTGACACTCATTCTGCCACATTAAATGAAAATTTCTCTTTGGTTTTTCTATGTAGATACGAACAAGAGACAGTCTTCATAATGTTTCCTATATTGTCCCTAATTTTGAAGTTTGACTTATTTTAGTGTTTTTGTGAAAGAAGAAGAGTCTAAATGCCTTTTTTTAGCAAGAAATATTGTTAGTATTCTTACAGGTCAGTGTCAGGCTTTACTCAGTCCTGTTAGAAAGGAATAAAAGCTACTGAGTTACTAATATTTGATGTCTTTATCCAAGCCTACAAAGAAAGGCTGGAGGAAGTAGGAAAGTCCTGTGTCTTGGAAATTTTTTTCATGTATTTTTCTTTTATCTGTAGCAAATGTATCCATAATTTGGAAAAAAAAAAAGGTAGTGATCTGTAGATGCCTATTCATGAATCCTTGAAAATGCAGGTTGATCTTGTAAAAGCAGATATTTGGTAATTTCTGAAAATTTACTCTGTGTGAAGCTTTTTCTTTTTAAAGGTGCATTGAAGTGCAGTGTTCCTTGATAATTCTAAAAACCTTGAATGCTTTCATCTGCTCATGCATGGGTTTCTGAAGTTGATCTGGAACGAACACTTGACTTTTGCCCTAGATACATCTCAGGCTGGTTATATTTCATATGTAGCATACTTAAATTTTGTCAGATTGAAGAGAAATAATATAGGTTCATTATCTCCTCAGTTCTGCTGTGCTATGCGAATTGGCTTTGGACTTGTTCTGTCAACAGGCTTTTAGATTATTCTTTCTAACCCAAGACTGTAACTGATAAATGGCCCAGGGAGGGCTCAGTTGCACTGCTTACAAGTGAGGGAGTACTGGGCAGATTGGGTCCATGTGCACAGAGCCCCAGCAAGACTCTCTCCATACTATTCATGTGGATATAACTTATTTGCTCCTTTCTTTCATGTCTGGCTTCACTAATATAGGTGAAGAGACTATGTAGCTTCCTGGGAACAAAGTCCATATGCTATAAGGATTGAATAAACTTTGGCTTCCAAAAGAGAACTCTAAAAGACGGCTTCTGAATGCTTTAAAATAGAAAACTTAATATATTCAGAGAGCTTTCTCCTTCTGGTGACAAACAGAAGCAAAGTGTAGTATTGTCCCTTTTTTTGTACAATCTCAGTGTCACTTCTAGAGATGTGTGGGAATTCTTACTACCTTTCTTCTTCTTAAGTCTGTGATCAGCTATAGCAACATAATGGCAGGAGTAATTAACTTTGTAAACCCTGAATAAGGCACATTCTGCTACTTCCAAATTCAAAGACACTTGATTCCCAAAGCTTTTCAACCCTATTTCTTAATCTTGCACAGCCTCATGACATGGTAAAGTCCACAAGGTTGCTGTGGCTTAGTTCAGCAGAGTCTGTTTTTGTACAATTGGCATATCTCCTGCCAGTTTGGAGTATCTATTTTAGCTTACTGGCACTGGAATTATAGGTTGTTGTGACTTTTATGGAAACTAGGCAGATCTGCACTTTTAGAGACGAGAGCATGGTAGGCACTGTGGTGTGTGTGACAGAGTACATGCCAGTTCAAATATTTTAAGAATGTGGAACACCTTGTGAAGGAAAAAAATTCATAACTTGCATCTCTTTCTTTTTTCCTTTGGTCAAGGCTGAAAATGTTCTCTCGTGGACTTATTTCTCTTGATTCATTGGCTTGCTATATTTTTTTTTCCTTCCACTTGGCTAAATTATGCTGGTTGGATTTTAAATCCATCAAACTTGATTACTGAGCAGTGAAGTCTATGAAAAATGTAGTTGGCTGAGCCAAAAAACAGAAATACAGCATATAGACTATTCAGAAATCAGAGAGTTTGGACAATAAATAAAACGTTTTAAAAATCTTCAAGGAATGTAGAGATTATATAAACACTCTCTTGGAAAATGTGTTTGATTCCAAGTCCTCTTGTGCTATTGTGTAAAGGCGGAACTAACAGAAGGCTTTTATCTTCATATGCAGTTGTACCAATGACCTCTGAAGGATGAAGAAAGGAATTGAAGATGAGGCAAAATAATCAGAGAGAGCAGTCAGAAGATGCTCTAAACAGAACGTTGAGATTGAAATCTCTTTAAAAATACAGGCTTGTGGCTGTAGTTAAATGCCTTGGTTTCACTGACTGTCATACAAACATCACCCTTGGATTTTACTCAAAGCACTCTCATGTGTTCATGATTTTGGATGAGTTGGGGGTTTCCTTCTTCAGCCAGACTAAATGAGTAGAGTTGTCTTCAAACAAATGAAAAAGTACCTGTTTCTTATAGAGATGTAGGTGAATGGTTTATTATAGCTCAGCATTATGCTGATAGCAGCAATGGTGTGAAAGCAGTATTTTGTGGAAGACTTCATATGTTTACATCAAATGTATTTGTTTATCATGTTTTCCAGAGTTTCTGAGCCCTTCCTAGTAGCTACCACAGTTAAAACTAAACTGTATACACTAAGGTATTAGTTTACTAAGAGATTTATTTCTGAAAGAAAGGTGTGTTCACTGTTTACACATTCAGTTCAGCTTCTTTTACAAGATACTCTGCATTGATGCTCACTCAAGCTTTCTGCATTTTCACTGGGAGCAGCTTCTCTGTTTGGCATTAAAGAAGTTGCAGTTTGCTTTTAAAGAATTTTTTTTTTGCTGAAATAGTGAAACTTGACTGACTACTGGACACAATGCCTGGGAAGAGAGTTTTGAGCTAAAAAAATTTTATATTCTTTGTGAATATTTGACTGTAAATCCTTCATCCACTGAGTAGAACAGAAAAATGTCATGGAACTTGTTTGTTTTGGTTTTCAATTGGGCCTGCCAGCCAGAATTTAAATTTATAAAATACTCTGTATGAGCTGCTTATGAATAAGAACTAGGGTAAGAATTAGTCAGAACTTTGGCAATAATTTAGAATCTAATCAATTTGCTGCAGTTACAACTCTTCTGTGCAGCGATGTACCCACAAGTGCAGTTATGTGAAGCTTCATTTGGATCTTGCTTGCACAATTTTATTGTACTTTAGTGGAATTTTAATGTAATCTTTGAAATAATCATGTAAGATTAGTCCAAAAAAACAAGGAGTATTCTTTTAGGTGAAGGTAGTACAGGCTCATAGTAGTACAAGTACCATTAGGTAGTTTTGGTTTTCACTCAGCCAGTGATATTTTTCAGAATGATAGTATTGTAAAATCAGCAGGAAAACCATTGGCACTAATTATGACTAATGTTTTGCTGTATTGCAAGAAGCATTTAAGCACCGTGTAGTCTGAGATACCTAATTGTACATGTTCGCAAAGATTTTTTTTTTAAAGATGGTCTTACAATGTAATGGTAGTATATTTTAAAAAGCGTTGAGCGTTTTTCAGGAGAGAGATAAATTAGAGTAAATTAATATTATTGGGACTGTCTTGGTTTAAGCCAAAACATGAAATATGGCTCTCCAGATCATATTCTAAATTGACAAGTTTACTTAGTTTTGTGGATTTATGTCTTCAGTGGTGCTTAATCACTTTCTCTGTTAGTGTTGTATTCATTATCTAATTTTTTAAGTGCTTATTTATGCTTAAGGTTCATTTGTATCCAAATGTGTTGCTAAAATAAGGCTAAATTTTCAAGGGTGGTCAGCAGCATAAACATAAAAATATATCTTTGCAAAATGTGCATGATTTCTATGGGAAATTCTCACTTCTTTAGGGTCTCTGTCCACATATGTGTGTGAAGATGAGAAAAATAGACTTAAGCAACTTCAAACATCTTTTTCATATTGGCAGAACTTTATCCTGTATAAATTGGGTGTGTTTGTTTTCATAGTTTTTCGATAGATGAGCTTGAATGAGTTTGCTTAAATGCAGCTTTAAATCTTGACTGCTTGGTTGTAATTCTCAAAGGACTTTATTTTTAAAGTGGACACTAAGGACTGCCTAAAAATAAAACCAGTTTGGTATGTTTGAGTTTTTTCTCTTTTTGACTTAAAATTTATCCATACAGCCAAATGAGTCAGTTTCATCTTCTCCATGTGCAGTTGGTGTGATGGACAGAAATGGTCTTTTTTAAATAGCCATGACAGTCATAGTTATTGCAAAAAGGTGAATGAGGGAGAAAAATGAAATAAATTAATTGGGAAAAAGACTAGAGACAACAATGACTAGTAGTGTGATAACTTGCAGTAAAGAGAAAATTACTTAAACCGTGACACAAAACTCATACTGGTAGTACTGTACATTCTGTCCTTGCTCTACATTATACTGGCATGAGAACTTGAGTCTGTGTATTCACCATTAATTTAAATTTGTAAAGTGCCTTACTTATCAGACCTAACATCAAATCATTGATACTTTTTGAAATCAAAACCTTTACTCATGGAAAGATGAGTGAACCTTTTTTATAAATGTACAAATCATGTAAGAATGGAAATCATCATTATGCAGAGCTTTCCGTCTTGTTTTTAAGGTGAGAAGGTTTACATGTATCTTGGGGTTGTGTATTCCTGTATTTGCCCAGTCTTCTCCATAATGACTTCACTGATAATAGGATCATGCCTGACTTTTACACAGATCAGAAAATACCTTGTTTAAAGTTCATCTAATTTTCTCATATACTTTTGAACTGCACAAATTGCTAAGATCTTGAGTCTCTGTCAAATTCCCACCCGCATTCTTAGTTTGTCTTGTTCATTATTTTAGCAAAACCTATTTTACATGACCATACAAGGGACAAGGGGGAAATAATTGCCCATCAAAGTGAATTTTTTTTAAAATAGACTCAGCAACATAGAATTAAACTATTTAGAAGAGAACTTCAATAAAAATCTAAGTCCACTTTGAAGTAGTGGAAAAGGCATAGAAGGAAAGTCTGCCCTTTGTTTCTGTCACTGTTCATTCTTTTTTCCTTCTATTTGCTCTTCTTCTTGGCTCCCCAGAAGCCTTTGCTTACAGTGCGATAGTGACATTGTATGTATCACAGAAAAGCAAATACAGTAGGTCAGTTGCAATCTTAACTCCTAGTGCCCACACAGATTCTTGAGCTCTCTTCCTTTAACCTTGCTGTTGGTAACTGGAAAACTTGGAGGGACAAATGAGATAGAAAAGGAACCTATATACCATCCTGAGCTTCTCTATTCCTTGTTTTTAAAAGCTGACCAAAAAAAAATTCAAAAAACCAGGGAGTGGAAATGGTCCCTGACAGGTTCCTACTGATGTTTCCTGGAGAAGTTTTCTGATTAAGATTTTGCTTCTACTATATCTGTTGTCTTCCTGCCTAGCCCCCCTAATCTTCCATGTTGGTCACAGCAGAAGTGCTGAGTTTTCTATTCCCTGAACTAGATTATGAAATTGTACCTCTGCTGAATAGGAGGTACTGTATTGATATGGTTGAATAGGAAGCAAGAGACTCAACTGTGACGAAAGGCATTTCTGTGGATGCACTTATCTCTCTGTCTTCAGAGTGCTTTGGATTCCATAGAAGTATGTCTAATGAAAAAGAAGAATAAGCAGGAGAACTGAGCTCACTTTCCTACAGAGCATTTATCTGGGGCACCCTTCTTGGGTGAAGCACTTGCTGTGGGCTTGCAGCTGCTAAAATGCATGCTGCTAGTGAGTTGACAAGCAATGGTGGTCAGGCATGGTGTGAGAACCTCCTGTCTGATGATTTCAGATCAATTTGCTATTAGACAACTGGCCGTTCAGGACAACTCAGATGGAAAATCTAGTCTGCAAAAGATGTTTACTGTAGCATCCTGGGAACTTTCTCCATGTCCAATACTTACTGCTTTCTTTTTGTGTGTAGTCAAAATTTCTAAAATATACTGGTCTCTTCAGTGGGCATATACCTCTATTCAATATTTCCTAGTGCCAGTGTGAATGCTTCAGCTTCAGAGACATTGAAAGGCCTTTTTTACCCTTGTGGGTGACATTTTCATACAATTGAATATGCAAAATGAGGTGTTGCATCATACATGAAGCATCTGGATCCACAGAAGTCTGCTGGAATGGGTAATAGATTGTGATGAGACAGTTGCTTGTTATTGTGTGAGACTGGATGTACCACTTCCTTTCTGGACTATGAGCCTGTTTACCAGGCACTTTAGGCATTGGAAATAAATGCTATAAAGATGAAGGCAAACTGTCACAGCAAAGTGTCTGTTAGAGTCCAGAAAATAAAGTTAGAAACAAATTTCCTTCAAGTTGAAGGCAAGGACTATTGGAATTCATATAATGTAACCATATTAACAAGCGTGGTTATTAATAGAAGAGGATTATATAGTCATGCTATTTCTAAGCTATTTTCAAACAGGTCTGTCTCCATTTCCTGACTGCGTGACTTTGAAAATGCTTGTAAGTAGGTTGCCTGAGGTGTGGTGCTTGTCTTGTGTTTTCTTACTTGTTGCTTTCAGCTGGTCAGTTTAGTTGTAACTTTATGACTTGTTTAAAAACGGGAACAAAAAAGGGCTCTCATGTCTGTTTCAGCAGTTCTGTGTGTCCCTCCAAGGCCAATACAGCCCTGTCCATTGAGAACTGCTCCAGAACTGCTTTCTTTAAAACTCTACAATCCTCTACCAGCATGTGTTCCGTATTTCCTGGAACAAAACTTCTTTGCTCACTTCAAAATTAATCCATTTATTTTATGAGTGATGGACCTTCGAACAAACCACAACTGATAATAAAAATGAAGAAAGTCCAGATACTTAGCGTCACGTTGTTAGTCTGCTGTGTTCCTGCAGCTTTGAAACACATGAACGCCTTCTATTCACTTAGCTGTGGCAAAGTTCACTTCCAGGAGAGCCTTTTTTCACTTCCCTCTGGACTGGCAAGGATTTCCTAAGTCACTATCCTCAACATTGCTGCTCTGTAGCAAAGGCAGGTGTGTAGGTGCCTGACTTCTGTGAGGAGAGAAGCAGCCCCTGGTAAGGTACCTCCATAGGTGTGATTTCAGCTGGATGCCCCTGGAAGGGATTTGTGGGACACATTATCCTTGACAGGAACTGATGCCATGTGCAGGCAGACAGTGGGGAGTGAGAGAGGTGCTCAGTTTTGTTTACCAGCATTGTCTCTCCTAGTTATGCAGGAATAGAATAGAAGATGGTCTTGAGAGAGCTGCTTTTTCTTGAAGTTTGCATACTAAGCTGAACTGCTATTTTTTATTTTAATTATGTTGTTGTTGGTTTTTGGGGTTTGGGTTTTGTTGGGTTTTTTTGACAGAGGGGATTCGTTTTGGTTTGTTGGGGTTTTTTAATGAAACCTATAGATAAGGATAAAGCGCATTCCCAAATTAGTGAAATTCTGCAGTGTGTGTTCCAGACCTGTAAAATTTCTTAAAAACTTTGGGACACTAACCTTGTGAAATCTCAGCTTTGGTAAAAGTTGAATGCAGGAACTTGCCAGCATTCACTTTTTCAGTTGTTTTTGCTCTATTTTTTCCTTCAAGCATTGTATGTTGGATGGAATCTGTTTAACTTTTAATGTCCATGAGGTGTGCTAGTGTTTAAACTGCCCAACTTGCTTAACAGGAGGGCAAAAGAAGAGAGGGGAGAATGAGCTTGAACAGCAGGGCAGGCATGAAGACAACAAATTTAGCTGACTTCTGGAATTGCAGCTGGAATGTTGTGGAATTTAATACCAATGGGAAATAGAAGTTGAAAAGCGCAAAATTTCCAGTGTGGATGCCATTTTGAGTAGGCTGTGTGGGTGGAGAATGGTCCTAAATGCCAAGCAGGCAAGTAGAACGGAGAGTGTCTTTCCAGCTGGTAACAGACAGCTAGCAATGGGGAGAGGGGGCTGGGGAAGTGGTTTGAATGTCGCAGTGCAGCTGTTTTGTAATAAATTACTAATACTTACCAGTAAAGCTCAGCTCATCAGCGTTTGCTACTTTCTTGTCCGTAGACTTCTTTGCCACAGTAGTTCCAGTACTATTTTTATCGTATCCCTGTTTAATGTCTTACTATATGTAATCAGATGATTCATGTGGCTCTGAAATATTTTTTTGGTCAGACTCAAAAGTGGTTTTGAGTATTTTGGTTAACTATCATTCTTCAGTATGAAAGTAGCATTACTTTTAAGAATGAAGTGCTGTTCCTTATAGAGTGAGCACATAATACTAGTGTTCGTGGACATCTCTGCTCCTACTTTGTTCTCATATTGTCAATCCGAGTTCTGATGCTTTGTTTTGGCATCAGGCCTAGGTCCAGGAGCAGATATTTTTATTTGCTCCAGATGTATTTCCTGTACCTTCACATGGCTCTCCTTCTCCTTTAAAAAAAAAAAAAAAACACAAAAAAAAACCAAGTACACAGCAAATAATAAATAATAAAAAAGACTTTCCCTCCATCAACTTTTAAGAGGCTGTTGCCTGGGTCAAGACATCATGACAATATTTAAGCTATCTGGTACATTATCATACACAGGAAAAGGGGGAGGGCAGAGTTACTCTGCTTGAGAGTCACTGAGTATTGAGAGTATCTTTGTCTACCTGTAGTAGTTCCCAGAGGTAGTTCCCAAGTGACCTGAAAGAATCTGTTGTTCAAAATGGACTGCTGCCCCTTTGATGGCAGAAATCCTTTGTAATGATTGGTCCCATACTTTTCTTTCCTCATGTTAGGTTTTAGATGAAGGTGCAAAAAGTTTTGAATATTTATATGTATAATAGTTCTGGATCAATTTTGAACTAAGTGGAGCTCATTAGTAACAAAAAAGTGTTCCCTAATTTTTCAGAAGGATCCCACTAATAGTATGCAGAGCATTTATGTTGTAATGCAAACAATTTAACTCTGTGCATGTAAGAAATGGGGTATAAGGGTTGTAATCACTTGGCTTTTACTGTTCTAGGAGAACCCTTTTGTTAGTCTCCAGCTTCTGAGAGGAAGGTTTTAGTTCCTGCAATCCTGTCCTCTACAAAAGACTGCATGAATCACAGTAATATTTAAAAATCCACTTTCAACTACAGCTGGAAAATAAGGCTATGCTATATGTAGTGCATTCCAAAAGTGGAAACAACTCATTTCAGCAAGGTTCCCAAGTATATTGGTGGTTCCCTTCAGAGAGAACTGAGACTGCAATGCATGTGGTAATTATCTCTGTGAAAGAAGCACACATGCTTTTGTGATTGAAATTTAGTATTTAAGAGGAATGTTGTGTGTGAGGTAGTAATTGGGAAGTCATTTGGGATGCAAAAGGAGTGAAAAGGGGATGGGTCTTTATACAACTGGAAAGCATAACCATGGGATGTTCATATATAATATTAACATCATTTTCATTTCACTGAATTTTAAATTAGAACTTTAGGACTTCAAGAAAGGAGGTTGCTGCTTCTTTTATCCTACACATTTGTAAAGGATTTGGAATGTAGTCCTGATACTTGTGAGTCTTCCCACTGCAGCTGGAGGAGAGACATCATAGTGCTGATGTCTATTCACAACTGGTTGTGTTTTGAAATCATAGCCCAAGCAAAGGGAAGTGCATAGTTTTACCACCTCTCCCAGCTATCGCCGGGAGAAACACTGACTCAGACACACCTGTGAGTCAGAATTCCTGTAGCTTCCTTCCTGGAGCCTGGTAGTAGTAATTTGCCTCTTATTTCACCTATAACCTTTACTGCTGTTCTCAACCTCTGCATTGTCTCTCTTAATCTGAACAGATAGTGTAAGTGAAACTAAGCTGTCTCTTGCTGTCCTCATCCAACCCATCTATTTTGAAAAGGGGGCAAACAGAAAACTGCTCTGTTCCTCTGTGCTTGAGCACAAAATTTGAGTAGACAGGAAAGAATTTTAAAGGGACTTCTCTTTTTCTCTGAACTGATAAGTAACCAGGTCATAAGCTACATAAACAGGAACTGGACTGAAGAAAATCAAAGGTCAAATGTTTCTTAAATGCAGTGGAGATTCCTACACAAACTGCTTGGCTGAAGGATAGTTGTGTGGTTTATTTAAATTAGTTTCCTCTTGTTTCACAGACACTTGTGCTGTTCTCAGGGCCTCTGTTGTTGCATTTCAGTTTTCAGAGCATAATTCACTATAGATTTTTAATGTCCTCCTAAAAGCACTGATTCTTGCAGCTTCCCCCNAAAATGTGAGCCATTTATTTTGGTGCTTTTCTTTTTTGGTTATCTGCCTTAGTTCCTCTGAGGGAGTCTGATAGAAGTGCTGAATTGCCTGTTTTGCCAAGATCCTTCAAGCTGCATAACTGAAATAAGAGATAATTTCAGAAAAATTATGTCTTTGCACTGATTATTGTAATGGTAGAGTAGCTAATTAGATGCCCAGACAATAATCTCTAATAAATGACAAAAAAGTCCACCCTACAATATGGTTAGCATCAGTAAGAAATGGAATGAGTTAACAACAGGAGAAACAAATGGTCTATGGTTAATTCGATCACTTCCTTTGCTACAAAAAAGCAATCATCAAGTTTTAGAAGGCTTATTCAGATGTGACAGGGACAACCCCTAAGCAAAAGTAGCAGGAACATTCACTGCTAATCATTTTCCTTTGCCAGTTTTTATTTCAGTCGTGCAATTGTTCTGCTCACGGAAAGGAAATATGGAACACTGTTAGCTGTTGAAACTTCTTAGAGATTTACATTTTTATCAAAACTATAATACAATGCAGCATATGTAAAGTAAGTGGCAAACCTTGTGCAGAAGTTGTCTTTTGCTTTCCTTTTATTGAGCACAACCTGCTTCAAGCTGGGGAATACTGGCACAAGAAGCAAGAGTGTTAAAAAGTTAAGCACTTCTTAAGAGAATAGTGGGACAGAATCAGAATTCTAGGCAAGTTTTGGTTTCTTAAAATTCATCATGGTTTGGATTCTAAGCTATACACAGATATTTAAATTTGAGATGAAACCAGAACTAAAGAGGAATATGGTATAGATCTGATTTTGAGTCTGATGAAGAGGGCAAAAAGCTTATTAAAAAAAATAAATCATTTTATCATCTAACCCAAAATCTAGTAGTGACAGTCTGAGAGCTTGGTCCTGGCAGATCTGAAACAACTCTGATCCTGTTTCAGTATCAAATCTGAATTTGGCTGTTGTTCAAAGTACAGATTAAGAGAGTACATCTGTGGCAGATTTTTCATTTTAAGCAGGTTATTCATAATTTGATAAGCAGAGCCATTATTTCCCCTTGACCCCAAATGCCAGAGCTTTTGTACTTTGTGGGCATTTCATTGTGCATTAACTTTTTGCACATGAAAATGTCCTGTTTAAATTTGTGAATTCACTTTTCTTTCTTTTTTTTAACTGGTTGGAGTATCTCTGCAAGCATTTAATAATAAAACCTGCAACTGTTTTTCTTTGTAAACACTTAACTTTGTTAGCACTTAACACTTAACTGATCCATAACTGTTTTTGTTTGTAAACACTTAACTTTTAGCAGCTTGTTGAAAAGTTTGGCATTGCTCAGCAAACAATTCTTTGTGGTGTTCTGCTTAGGTTCAGAAACAGTCTGGTAGGATTAGGTATTCATTCAGGACTTCTTGCCTTCAAAGACTTCTATTCCTAAATAGTTGATAGAAGCTTTGCTTACTTGACATCAGCAGCAGCAGCGTGAAAGTAATTCTGCAGTAAGTAATTGCAACTCATTGACCAATGACACACACACTGAAGAGGCTCAAGAGAGATAAACCAAAGCTACCCTGTTTTCCAGGTAAAAAGGCCAGAAGAGTTAGTTGTTAGGAATCCCAGGGCAAAAGAAACTCCTGTAATGCAACACAGTGTCTACTCCTGTAGTGCTCTGTCAGTGGATACTAGTCACATCTTTATGACATTTAATGAAAGCTTTCAAAAAAGCCTCTTAATCTGATTACTAACAAAAGATCAGCACTTTTGCTAATGATAACAGGCTTTCAGCGCACTATGAAACTATGAACTGTAGCAAGAAAAACACATTGGTCTGTAGTCTGTGTTATAGAAATCTATATTTTGCTGTATTTCCATCTTTAGACAGAGTTTGGATCTTTATTCTGTTTAAGTCCTCTACCAGATATTTGTCCCAGTTACATTCTATGGTCAAAATGGGCATTTATGAGAAGCTCCTAGCATTTGCAGAAACTCTTTTCTTAAGCTCCTAGTATTGTCTATAGTCAAAAGTGGATTAGTTTGATTTTGTTTGGGTCTTTTTTTGCCACAAACCATAAAAATCTGCTAGGACAGCTACTCAAAAAATGTGAAACAGAACTAAATTCAGCAGAGGAAACAGTAGTCATTACATTACTTTTATCTTGGGTTGTTTGAGGGGTTTTTTAAGTTACATTTAATTTAAAGGCTAACATGCTCAATCTCCAAATGTAGGTGGAAATACTGAGGGCAAGTGACATGAAGTTATAGATCATTATCATCTATAAACTCTTCCAAAGAACTTTTTCTGTCAAATCAGTAATGAGTTTGCAAGAATTCTGTCAAGTACAGCATAAACCATGAACGTGGTTCAGTTAAAAGGAGGTATACTGTATCAAAGAATACATTTTACAGGGGTATTCATAAATATATTCATTTATCAGACTATATTCCTTTAGCAAGCTATTTGTAATAGTTTATCATCGATGTTATTGCCGTTTGTATTATTAACAGACTGTTTCTACATCTGAGCTCATACCCTCTGTTAAACTGAATAAGAGCCTACATCAACCAGCAGCAGGAGTGGGATTGATAGTCCATTCTCTCTCTTCCGTTTTTTGGACATTTACCACATATAATTTATATGTTTGGTGAGCACCTCAGATATAAGATTTTTACTGCCTTCTGGCCAGTCTACTTTCAAATAAGCCTCCCAGGATCTTTAATCTACATTACATAGACCATTAGTGGATGGAGGAATTATTTTCAGAAGCAGGAAATGGTAGCAGCTGAATAGGAACATATTTTTCTGCTCTACCAGAGCTTCAAAGCATACTTTCAATGCCCAAGCATGTTTTCCTGTTTGTATTTTTACTTCTATAACTTATTTATGCGCTTTTGAAATGAGCTTGTGTATGATTTTCTCCACAAATTGAGCCACCAAGTATTTGAGTCAAACTCTTACCTGCTAGAAACTATGTCATCATGAATGCATCATTTTCAGAATATGTATATAGAACTTAACAGGTAAATCTTTAAAAACTCTTAATTTTATTACATCTGGAAATCTAAGTCTCTGTGAAGACTTATGATCTTGAATGATTAGAAAGCGGCAACAGTAAGCCACTGAAAGTAAGTGTAGCTCATATTTTAAAATATATAGAAATTATGTAGTATTTTGGAGACTCTGAAAATCTTAAAATGTCTGACAGCTGTGTAAATCTTATGGTTTCTTTTACCACATCTGTTGGACAGTATCCGTAATAAAGATTATAGTTGTTGTATATTCATGTTCTAAAGAAATTCATCAGTCTCTGGCAATGTGGTTTCATGAAGATCTTGACTTAGATTTTGAAAGATGCCTGTGGTTAGTTTTCAAGAGTTTACTTAAGTTTTGGGGCTGCAGGTTCCCTTTACAAATAGGAGTTAGAAGCCCCTTTTGTGTCCTTTCTGTTAGGTTATTTATAGGAAGTCATGAGTTGAGTGTTACAAACTAACCTTATAAAACAGTTTTATATGATATATTCCGACTATATCCATAAGTTTAGACTGGGACACTTAGATGCAGGAAATCACTGATGTATTTGCAGGACTGACATCTAGAGGAAACAAGAAAATTGGGAACATGTAGCGAACATAGTTCTAGCTCTTGGCTGGATTGTTCTTGTTAGAGGTTAATATGTCAATGTGATTTACAGTGAAGTGAGTGTTGCCAATCTCTTCTGGTCATCCTGTAAAACAAAGCAGTCTCTCTGTGACAGTGGTGAGTGAAGGAACTTCGCAGCCTGTACTACCAAACCAAATCCAACTGCAACATTACGAGTCATTTCCCCTGCTGAAGTCTTTGCTTCTTTCAAGGAGTACATACTGCTCCAGTGTCACCTTAAGCATAATAGGGCCTGGAAAACATAACTGATCCTTTTTCAATAAAAATATCTCTTTGTCCCTTCTTTGAGAATGCTCTAAGGAAGTATGCTGTGTATAAAAGGACTTCCTTCCAAATTTAAGCAGGAAGAGAAGTACAAGTTTGTATACTAGGATAGAATTAACTGCAAACCTTCCTGTCCTTTCTTCTCTCCCTTTGTTGTTTTTTGGTGTTTTTTTTTTATATTTTAATTCTGTGGAAGGCATCAAAATGGCACCAGGAGCAAACCCATGTTTCTATGTACTCGAAAAAGGGAATAGGAACTTGAGGCATCGGTGCACATCCTTAGTAAGTTAACAAGACAAAGATCAATTAAGATCTGTGTTCAGTCTTTAGTGCTCTTCATGAAGCTACTTACAAAGGGCTTCTCTTTGTTTTGCTGCAGTATAATTTATAATGCTGCTGAGAGACTTGGATGCTGAAATTCAACCTCTGGTTATTCACAGAGCAGATATAACAGACAGCTGCAGTTGTGTTTTCTTGAGACTCTTCCAGAAGTTATACTTCTCTCTGACCTTTGGGGAGCACTGACTTAGGAATGTGGAGAACTTGGTGTCAGTGTTTATACAGTCCTTGGACTCTTTTCTAAGGTTATGCAAAATGTCTTGGCAGCATTGTCATAGCAGCCACTGCTCACTTGAAACTGAACAACGACCACCAATTTTACATCCAGCAGCTTTTTATTTTTAACTTGTACAGATTGGAACTAGTGACCTGTGGGAAGGAAATGCTTTTTATGCCAGCATTAATGTGCTTATTTAAAAGCTAATTTTATTAGAATCTAATTGGTGGCAGCAGTGTAGGGAGGAAATTTCATGCTTAATTTTGACAGTTAGGTACCTATTTCTCTCAAATAAGGGGAGGAAAGGGGAGTTGGGCTCATTAATTTCATTTTCTGAATTGTAACAAAGAAGTCAAAAGTAGATTAATCCTCCTAAATATGTAAACTGTACAAGTCTCTAGTGCTTGTGAGTGAAGATGCAGCATGAAGAAGTCACTAGGTACTTATATATACACCATCACTTTAACTCCTTTGCAGTCAGTAAATGTGCAGCGCCTTTGACTGTAAGTCCTTGAGGATGGGGAGACATTTAGATATTGTAATACGTTTTGGCATATTTTTATATGCTTTAGGCCATATCATTCTGCTTCTGTTGAAATGTAGGATCTTGGTCATATTCTGATCTTAAATAGATAGTGAACATGTATGAATGGTTATGGTGCTATGCAAACATTTACTTAATAAAAGAATGCAATTGAACCCATTTTACCAGTATGTATAGTTTTAAGAGCTCCTGGAGAATAATAGGTGAAGACCGCAGAAATTAAGGTTTTACAGAAATCCTGCTCCTTCTTGAGTCCTTCCATTGTAATCCATACTAGTATATTATAAGTAACCTTGTATGTATTCCAGCTCTTAATGAATCATCCTGAACATAAAAAATAAGCTTCCATTTATGTAGACAATTGAGTAATTTCTGAACCTTTTAAGGGTTTGGAATTGTCCAGCAGTGTGGTTAATTCCCATGTGGTCTATATTTCTATTCCTTTTTTTGGTGAATGAGTATATTTTGGTTCCTCCTTAACATTTACAGGAAAAGGAAGCAACAATGCTGTTAGTGCTCTGAGCCTGTTTTTTTGTTTTCTTCCGTTCCAGAGTTCCTAGCTATGAAAGTGAGTATGTCACTTGGCAATTTGAAAAGTTTTACCTCCTTGAAAACGTAGTTACTTGCAGCACCCTATAAGGACATGAGTTCTTTCTCATTGAGCAACAAGTTTTTGCTAGTATGGACTGTTATTTCTGTTTCCTGGAACTTTCAAGATTTACAGCTTTATACTTTTTTCACAGCACTTCTGTGTACACAGAGAAATTAGGCTGGTTCTAATCTGAAAATGTATAGATCAAACTGCATCAGTAACAGAATAGGAAGCAACTCAAATAACTGTATTTTATCATTGCCTCTGTAAAACAAAAGAGTCAAGCTGTTTCAAAGGTTCAATTTTAAACTGTTTTAGGTTTTAATTAGTAAAAGAACATAGTGACTTACATTCTCACTTCTTTATCTGTAATTATTTACTATACTAAACATGCATAGATATATTTTAGGTTAGACTGTCACTTCAATTCTAATTCAGTGTTTACAGTTTTTCAAGTTTTACTTCATTTTAAAAATATATTTCAACTAGTATCAATAATAAAAATGCCTTGATAACTGAAGTTTTTCATCTGAATTAATTCCATCAGTGTAATAAAAAGAATATATTATAGGTTTTATTTACTTAAATGCCATTCCATCCTTTAATACAGGAATTTTTACCAACATCCCAGCAACTATATTTCATTCTAGGGAGGTTCTGGAGTCCTTTTTCTCCACCTTTGTAATATTCTTTGCCCTAAACAATTTTTAAAAATAGATTTAAAAGATTTAAAACAATCCCTCTGAATCATCCTTTGTTGGACAGTGACTCCACAGTGCTGGTTTTCCCCATTTAAAAATTACTAGGGATCATACTGTCCATTACATGGAACACTAATGAATCTTCAGAAACTCTTGCTAATTTGTGTGGTAAGAGGAAGGAAATAGCAACATATGAAGCATTCTGTTTTACTTGGTAGAAGTCATACCACATTTTCTCAGGAAAGGAAGTCCTGTGTGACTTTGGGAGGGGCGGGGGCAGGGGGGGAGGGTGGGGAAGCGATTCCTGCCTTCTTATACAAGGAGCAGCATTATCTTCTCTCTTAATACTATTACTTTTGGTATAATGTCTGATGTGGTTACCTGTGCTCTGAGGTCCAGGTGTGTCCTGTGATTACCTCAGGAAACCCTGAATTCACTTTTAAAAGAAGCTCCTGTCACAACAGCAAAGAAACATCTTGAAATTATGTCCCCTGAACACCCCTACAACAGAATCCAGTTCATTCTTGCATCTGATTATTAAAAACAGCAACTTCTAACAGAACTCAGTGATAGTTGAATGCTTGGGCTGCCTAGGACTGTCTGTTCTGAAATAGACAAATTAACACCAACATAGAGATTGAGGTAGAAACTTAAAGACTTTAAAAGTCAGATGGCTGCAGAGCCCATATTTCCTAAACAAGATATCTTGCAGAGCCTAAATTCTGGGGTGCACATAATACCATAAGCCATAGTTTGGGTCTCAAACTGGTCTCAGCATGGCTGGCTCTCAAAGTTTAAAGTCTGCAGAAAGATGCTAAATGGCAACTTACACACTTTATAGCTCTGCATGTCTAGTTTGTGGTGGTTTCAAAACAGTGTGCATTGACAGGAATACCCTATAGAAAGTAGTTTTGTAGCAAGGCAGTGAATTTTTGGGAGTTGTCTTCCCCTTTTACATACCTGCAACCTCATTCACTCCCTGACTCCCTTTCTCCATTTAAAGGAGACATTATAAAGTTTGTTGGTTTTTACTTACTTATTTTTTACATACTTTCCATTTTAATATGAACAAAAGTGTTTCCTCATGGTATGCGATTCAACAGAGCAGTCAGCCGTTTCTTTAGCTCTCAAGTTCTTAAAAGGGATATTGGGCTAAAAAGAACTAGTTCCCAGTCTATCTCTATAAACAGTTGCTTCAGTCTAAAACTTGAGTTTCCTTTCTTGAAGGAGCCCAGGGGAGGGATTCTTGTTGTGGCCAGATATTACATGATTTTCTGATGAGGCTCACTCTCCTCCCTTTTCAGTTGAGTTCAGTGCTACCTGGTCTCAAGACTCTCAGTACTCAGCCACAGGTTTTCATGTTTTGAGAGTGACTGCATTCCCCATAAATGATATGGGCATCCCATTTTGCTGTCACAAAGTGGGATAAGTGGTTCCAGGCATTTAAATTATTGCAGAATGTGAGTGCTCAATTGTCCCCTCAATGGTATAAATAAAATGAAAGCCATGCTAATGCCATGAGCCATTTTGTCTTGCTTTTCTTTTTCAGTCTGGTTGTTACTAAATGTTACATATTTGGTGAAATGTCCTGATAGGACACATTGGTTTTTAATTTAAACAACTTATTTTTTTGTAAGTCCACCAGTAACTGTTTTTATTTTGATATGCACATTCGATCAAGCAAATTGCTGCTTGAAGTGGTTGTTAAAGTCTCTGTGATATCAGCTAAGTGTAACTTTGGGAAGTTTTTACATGAGTTCCAGGAGCTGTAGGGCAACTGAAGTAATAAGTGATGATGACTCATAAGGAATAAATGGACCTGAATTGGGAAATTACGGGAAAGAGTGTAAGCTATGGCTTTTCCCCTCTGTGATTTCAGGGTTATTTTCATTAGAAACAAGGGAACTTTTGCATGCCTAGAGAGAAGGCAAAATGGCCAGGCATATAGATATCCTTAGAGAACAAGGTAAGTGAATGAACCAGGGCACTAGTGATCCCCAAATTCTGGTGTAGGAAGAACCAGGAACATGGTCTTTTAAAATTTTCTTCTCTTTGCCTCCCTGTTCCAGTAATCAAATGCACTGAGGTTAAGGTGCATCCATACTGCATTCAGGGTCTCAGCAGTTGAAGTCATTGTTAGTTTGCAACTAAATTCTTCAAATTAGAGCTACTGAAAGAGTTCAAACTGTTCTCAGTATGATTGGAATGTGGTACCTGCTATCTGGCTGTGTATTTTACTGTAGCTGGGGTAAAGATTGCAAAATGTTATGACCAGTGTCTTCTTAAGCCCTTTGTTACACAGAGAAAAGGGCTTGTATGTGCAGAAGCTATTCTTGAAATTAGGGTAAAAAAAGGCAATACTGCTTTCAACAAAACAAACATAGAAATAACAAAAGCAAGCTAGATATAATTTCTCATTAATCCAACATGTCTTTCCTTCCAATGTCTGTCAGATTTTCAGAAAGCTCTTTTTGAGATGGGCAGAACCGTGCTATATAGCTGAATTCAAGGCTGATGTTTGTATTTGTGTATCTGTGGAGGCCAAGCAGCCAAGAAAGATTTGATCATTTAAAAGACCAAAAAGAAAAGAAAGATATTTTAAGGAACCTCATAAGATAAATTCTTGTGTTACAAAAGCTCTCTTCATACTCCTCACTGTGAACGCAGCAAGGAAACATTTACCTACAGCTGCCCTGTGTGTAACCTGTGTTAGCATAACTCATCCACACCCACAAAGGCACAAAACACTGTTTTGCTTTGTGCTAGAATAGTGCCATCCAGGAGTGATTTGCCATCCAGCAATGACGTTCATTGCTCTAAGCCAAAAACAATGCAGAAAGATACACTTTTCTCTTTAATGCTTGTGAAGGTAGAGGCAGTGCCAATATAAACCATGACTGAGGCTCGGGAATGATGCAAGCCTATGTCACTATTTCATATTCAGTGATGCAACCTGAGTTTACGTTAACTAACTTAAGGATTCAACCAATTTAAAGCTTTTGGATAATGAGAATTGTCTGAAAGTATTCCTAGTGGTTTGTTTTCCTCATTGGCATGTTTCCTACCTGCATCTCATTGAAATCAGACAGGCCTGGTTTGCTTCTGTTTACTCTGAAAATCTGCATTAAGGTCCACTGTTAGCACTCTGATCTAACGCTATAATGAAACATGTTGCACTCTCACTTGGAAACTGGGGAGGAAAATATTGAGTATATATATATCTCAAATATACTAAATTAGCTGATGTTAACCTTTTAGGGCTGGAGTGGGGAAAAAGAATCTGAAAAACAGTAGGTAGCTACATCAGGAATTATTTCTGCACTGAAAGGGTGGTTAAGCATTGGAATGGGCTCCCCAGGGAAATGATGGAGTGACCACCCCTGGAAGTGTTCAGGAAATGGCTAGATGTAGCACTTGGTGCTGTGGGTTAGTTGACATGGTGTAGTTTGGTCAAAGGCTGGATGCAATGATCTTGAAGCTCTTTTCCAACCTTAATGATTCTGTGATTTCACATTATGTATCTTATACTTATTGCAAGTGATAATTCCATAATTATGGTATGCTGCAGATTCAGAGTAGCCTGTGCCTCAGGTACTGTGTTTTATGCCTTTTTGGATTACTTCCTTGTAAAGCTTCAAAAGGGAAATGACATTATACTACACTGCCTACCTCCAGTTTTTAGAGTCTGTACTTTTCAATCAAATAAAGGTAGGAGTCTTACTGACTTGAAGAAAGGAGTTTTAATTTATCCCAGATGGTTTACTAATGAAGGAACATGAAAGGTGCAGTCCTCGTATCTGAAGAGAAGACAAAAGAACAGTTAATTTGAGGAAAACAAAAATCAGTTGAGACAGAGAATTTTAAACTGTATCTGAACTTGGAGACTCTGATCACCTTGATTTCCAGATCTAGATGAACAATAAGCATTTTGTCTGCAGTCTAATAGTCAGGTGCACACAAGCCAGCCAAACTTCCCATGGCCTGACAAATCAGAAATGCATGCACATAGTCAAATAAAAGCCATAACTTCTATCCAGGTTCTTGACCGGAATGAAGGGTAGAACAGGACCCAGAAGTTTATGTTTGTATATGTATAATTGATATGCAACCTAAATAAATACTGTAGGTAGAGGTCACAGAGTCAGATTTTGAAAGGTCCCTGTTACCACTTGCCAGCTGTATTCATTCACCTAACTTGGAAATTAATGCACATATACCACTGAGAATGTAGACATCTTTAAACACCAATGAACTAAGATTAGGGTTGCAAATAATAGGGGAAGTTGATTGGGAATGCTGATGTAGGGCAAACATTTGCAGATCAGGAAAAGTAGCATTGGCAGTCAATAACATAAAATAGTAACAAAAACTTTAAGCTGATTCAGAAAGGAATGAGGAAATATTTGAATTTGTACATTTAGAGATTTGAAGTAGAACACTTCACAGTGGGAATTATTAAATGTACCAGACCACATTTAGTCTGTGATTTATGCAATACTTACTAAAAAAAAGAAAAAATGGGTCTCTCTCTTGACAAAATCAAAGCTACCTGCTTTTTATTTGCAGAGCTGTTCAGTTTTTTCCTAACTGCATTAAAAATAAAAGTCAAGAAACTTAAAAAATTATTAATTCTTCAAGTAGTAATCATGTCATTAAGGAGAATGAAACTGCAGATGCCTTTGTTCATTATTATTCAAAAGATTTACAAATTTGGTTCAGCTTTAGTTCATTATACCATTTCTAACTTACCTTGATACTCCTCTAAAAAAAATTAAAATTGCATATGTAGCATTTTTCTATTGCAAATTCATCCCTTTTAGCTGGATTTCTTGGATAATATCGATGCTGCACTTTCCTAAGACCTTCATCTTGTTAGAAAATTTGTAAAAACATTCAGAGTTCAATACCAGTGAATGCAGCCTCTACAATCAACGCGTCAGCTAAGAATCTGGCCTGTCCTTTTCAAACCAGACAGTATCTACCATCTCACAGCACATTTCAGTACATACTCTGCCAGCTTGTTACAAGTACCAAAGCTTTTTTAACAGTGAAATATGTCGAGGCCATAAAAAAACAGAGGCCACCACATAAAAAAACTGGGGCCACTGCAGAAGGCAGAGGAAGAGTCAGATGCAGTCTTATTCTAGCTTTTCCTCTATTGGAAGGTATATGGTAGGCAAGGTACAAAGACAAAGTTTTATGTAAGGTAACAGAGTAACAACAAAATTATCCTGTAAGTTCTGTTTGGAAGGTAGAGAGAAAAGTTTTCAGAGAGCGCTGAACTAGTCCCTCCTCCTAGCCAAACCTTCCTATTGTCTATTCTATTGAAATAGTCCAGAAGCAGTTCTTGTAAAAATGAGTTCTTGTAAAATTCATTCAATATTAATTATTCTCCTGTGAGAAAAATCCAAACAAAGGTTCACGGCTGCAGAGAATGCAAGCAAATTTTGTGGTTTAGGGTTATAGGTCACCCCATGGTTCTACCTCTTGCTGATGTTATTCTAATGAAGGCATATTCAAACTACTGTCTTTTCGAGTTCTTCAGTAGCTAAGTGAGTTTTAGTATGTTTGATGATATACTCCCCACATCAGAACTGCCAAACACTGAAATAGGGTGCTATATTGAGCTGGGAGTCAGTATTTTTTTCACAATTAGTCTAGTCTGCACCACATTTGCAGTAATCTGCCACCTGCACCTGTTTTCCTCAGTTCAATCTACCACTTTAGAAATTTATGTAAGTAGATCAGTATCCTATTTCTACAGACTAGTTATTTGATCTCTTAAATTTTGTCTTGTTATTAACTTTAGTGGAATACTTTTTCTATTTACTTCATGGTGTTTCTTGCTGTTTCTTTCATTTTTCTCTAAGTAGCTCTCTAGTTCTACAGTATATGAATTCCAAGAATATTCCCAATCTCAGAGTAGTAATCTCAGAAAAGCAAATCTAAATAACAGTAATGTCAAGAAAAGTAATTCTAATTGGTATCTTATTTGTCTGTTGTTACTAACAAAGAAAAATCTATGATGATAATTTTGCCATTAAGGCTACTTGTTTGCTACAGGCAGGGTTTAGGCTCAATGCAAATTTTGGTTATAGAATGACTAGCAGAAATATGACTCTTGTGCACCTTTTTGTAGCTAATTATATCAGCTTTAATCACTAAGCCCCTTCTCAGGTTTATTTCTGTCATGACAAAAAGCAATCAGTCAACCTTGAATACTTTGAAGCCAAGTAGATTAGCTTATTCCACAAGGTATCTTGCTCCCTTGTTAAATGAAATGTACTGGGACTGGGTCATCTGACCTTTGCCATGTGGGAAGCTACATAGGAAATGTGAGAGCGTGGGGATTGCTAACGCCAGTGGACTTTGAAGTTTAAATTAGCTTTGTGGGTTTACTTTCATAGTGAAATGGACTCAGTACTCTCTAGTGGTTTACCCTTTCCTCATGCCTTCCATAGGTGCTGTGAAATAGTTTAGCATCTACATGAAGTAATTACATTATGCATGAAAGGTTGGTGTCTTCCATATGCAACAAGATGCTGTTGGTGCCACCTAACTCTACAAACTGAGAGTTTGTGGGAAGTGGCAGATGTTTGAAAGCTAATGAGTAATTATTCTTATGTTCTGCAGTTGTTGTTGAGGAGTACAGGCTTCCTTCATCTTATCTGTTTTCAGGGAAATAACTTAGATTGATTCTGAACTTTGCCTACCCATTTTTTTTTTTTTACCTCTGAAAAAAAGTTCAAGTGCATATGGATAGACTCGATCCAGAAGACCGGTGTTAAGTGTTTGTTAAGATTTAACAACTCCTTGTGTGAAAAATATACGTTTATGTGAATTCAGTGTTTTCCTTGTGTCTGAACCAAATATTTGGACCCATCCTTGAGCCTGAATGCATTTTTAGAGTAATACCTTCTTATTTGAGACATGCTAATCCCCTTGTGCAGCTAGATTACTGTAGGGAATGAGGAGACAACATGCTGGAGGAGGAAAGCTAAAGTCAACAGGGGAAAATGTAGAGCAAATTCAACAGTTTACAAATCGCTGAATTTTCCTCATTATCTTTGCAATTTGTTTTCTGAACTCAGTGGTTCAGGGATTTTCTTCAGTCCTTGAACTAGTCTCCCTGTTGGCCAAAAAATCTTGGGTATATTTTTTTTTTCCCTGTCTTTCTCTTTTTATATATCCAATAGTTCAGAATTATGAAGTACTGATTTTTTTTTTCTTTTTTTCTTTTAGCAATGCCAAGTAGGATTATCACATTTTCTTTTTGGTTTTGGCAATTATAAAATTTTCTTATTTGAAATGGTAGAGAAAGTTTAGAACATATGGTTAAAAAAAAAGGGGTCATTTGAAGTTACACCTTGACAAGTGATGAGAGATGTGTTATTTTGGGGATTTTTATCTTTAAACTTCTTCATTCTTAAAGTATCTAGGATTTAAACACTGCTTCATCAGATTTCTCATCTCTTGCTAATTTTGGAATATGCTAGTTTGAAGTGATAAGACTTGAATTTCTTTCAAAAGATTTTTTCAAAATTTCATCAAAAAAGAATTGGTTCTGAAAGGAAAAATGTTACAATCACTGTTATTGATGCTCTTGGCATTTTTAAAAATTTTTAGTAGAATGTAGAAGAGCAAAGATTGCTAGAATTTATCCTTAGTTTCAAAGTTGGAGATAACTGTATTTATCAGTGTGAACTTCTGGGGCCACAACAGTTATTTCATTAGTAGTCAAACTGGTTTTTCTGTTTTCAAAGATTTGGATTATGAGGGATACAACGCACCTAAATATCTTAAATGCAAGCAAGAATCCCACCAACTGTATTTTGATCTGAGTAGCAATGCTTCTGGAGCACTAGGTAGCTTTTACCCAGATGCTTAATTGTGATAGAAGATCCAGTCTATGTTTACATTGCTTTCTGTTTATGTAACATTTTTAGTGGCAAATTTTATTTTTTTTAAAGTAACATAAGGATAGTAATTGCAATGGTCTAAAAATTACTGATTTCCAAGGCATTACAGTGACAAATCCTTTCTTTCATTTGTGTGAATGAGTATTGACCTGGGGAAAAAGATTGTGTTTTTATTATATCAGACTGTGACAATGCACACTGGTTAGAGTGAGTATTGCTTAATTAACATAATTTAAAGGATAATAATCCAAGTATTTTATGTTTAGTTTGATCTATTGTGTCACTGTGTATTCAAGACATTGAAGTGTTTCTTCTCTAAATTCCGTTACTTTGTAGAGTACTTGCCTCAAGGAGTGCTCACGCATAAAGAATTTGTGGTTAATTTCTAAAGTAGTTCTTAGAAATTACTGTGTGCATGCAAATCATTGCAAGTAGAAATGAATTTGTTGTTGTACTTTAATTAATTTTACTTTCCATGGGATATACTTCAATAACAAGTTTCTGTGAGTCTGTATGTGCATGGCCTTAGCGAAGACTTACTGTTCTTTCCTTGCTCTAAGAGTCCTGTCAGACAGAAGAAGGAGTCTTGGTAGAAAGGCACCATTTAAGGGGATGCCTTTTGTTTACTTGCAGAAAAATAAAATTGCCTGGTAGTATCAGTAAAAATAAATGTTTCAGAAATTACTTGTTAGCAACGTATACACAAAGGAAATTCTGTGCAGAATTGGCCAGAAGCTTGTTTTGGTTGCCCAAGGCTAATGCTGCTAGAGCAATACAAGCTTGTGCACTGGGATAACTATGGACTTGTGTAGATTCTGGGACTGTGTGGATTTGTTTCCACTGTTGCCATCTACACAATGTGTGAAGCATGGGGTTTAGTTTCCATATCTATAATATGGGAATAATCATCCTCCCCATTGGTAATGCACATCTTATGATAAGTAGCTGATTGTTATGTTGAACACCATCTGCAACCTATTTTCATTTGTTGTCTTTGGTGTGATTGATCACAGCAGAAGCAGATGGTAGGTCCTATGCAGAGGGAATAATTCAGGATGTGCATCCTTTACAACAATTTTTGTTAAGCCTGGGAGAACTGGCAATAGTAAATTCAAGCCGAGTTGTGGACCAATAGCACATACTGTAATAGGTTATTCTGTACTTAGAGCAAATAGGTGCATTAACCCCAGGATATCACATATTTCAAGCCATTAAACAGCCATAATGGGGTGATGTATTTGTATAATTACAGCTAGTGGCAGGAATAGAATTTGGAACCTGTGCCTGGGCACTTACAAGGGCTCTGCCTGAGGCAGTTGAATAGAACCAGCTGCTTAAGGCAGTGATATGTACATCAACTATACTTTAAAGACACCTCCAGCAGCTTCTGCTTGTTGCCTCTGCTGTTCTGTCAGAAACTGCTACTCTGGGGAGTAGTGGATCCATATTATTTTGTTCCCAACCTCTTAAAATTCAGATTTAGCCTTTGCCTTTGAAACTGGGAGTGATGGTAGTCTGTAGTGTTATACTGTTGATCTAAAAGCACATTTTGTGTCTTTAAATATCAGGCAACAAGATGTCTCTCTAATAAGCTCCGCCCCCCCCAACATTGAAAGAAGGAAATAAAATAACCCCAAACAACAAAAGAAAAACCTCACAACTGAATACAGAACTTAGCAGCAAAACTTTCCATTTATAAGGAAATAATGGATATCAAAAATACTACTACATACTTATTCCTGACATGGTACTTTTCCACTCCCATGGAAACGTAAAACTGTTTGCTGCATTTTGTCTTTGGTGCTGAACATGTACTTCCAGTCTCAGTCTTAAACTATATTTGGACAAGTGGACTCAGAGAGTGGAGATCTGATGGTGAAATACCAGGTGAAACCATAATTTCTAGACTAATTAGATGTAATTTCTAAACATTCTCTTTTGGTTTCTCATTCCCCTGTTAGTTTTAAACCTGGAAGGTGAACTGTCTTAGAGCTAGTAACTGATTTGTAGTGATTTTGTGAATGTCCATCTGGAAATTATTCTCTCATAGGAAATCCCCTCATCCACTTCAGAATGGAACTATTACCTAGCAGTAGGTACAAATGGGTGGGTTTGGTATGAAACTCAAGGGGACTTTAATTTTGCATGTGTATATGTGTGTGTTCATTTTGCAGAGGGGCTGGGGAGGGTTATTATTCATACTACTATTGTTTCTGCTGGCTTTGACAAAATAGCAGCTGGTTCTACTAATGAATGTTTAAGATGCCCATTTTTTCTCTCCAGTCTCATCCGTGCTGCAGGGAAATATATTCTGAAGTGAACATTTCATGACACAATTATTGATGAAATGACAATATAGTTCCCCAGGTGTAGTATCTACTTTATTTCTTTGACAGAGGTCTTCCACTCTTTCCTTCTCCTGTGGTCAGCTTCATGAAAGATGGGGATGAATAATGATGGGAATCAAAACACCTCAAACTTTGGACAGATTCACATCTGAAAAGGAATGATGGAGTTTTCTGAATGCAGAGGAGGGTTTGCAAAAATTTTTTGGTATTTCTCTTAGCTCACCATTGTGAAAGTCAGTGGTAAAACTCATAGACTTTAAGGAAAATGTGGCTATGCCAGCATTTAACCTTAGTCATTCATGTTTGAAATGGCTTGTATAAGTAAATATGTGTCTGTCCAGTACTGGCCATGATACCAAACTATTTTTTTGATCAGTGCATCCTGTTGAAATTAAAACTGTTTCTAAAAGCAGTTGACCAGCTGAAGTATTAAAAACTGAAATTAATTTTTTTAAATAATCTTCTTGAAACTATAACTGCTAGTAATTTATAGAATTTTGAGTTATATACTGTGAAAACAATGGTTACTTACAAACAGTACATTCACACACAATTTCACTTATTTTAATGAAAATAATAGAAAAGCTCCACTGGAGTAAATATAAAAAGTAGATCACTGCTTTAAACTTTGCAATAATTATAACTTCACAAGTTCACAAAACCCAGGCTAAGAAATAAACAGTCCAATAAACTATGGTTATTTACTGTCTTTTTTTTTTCTCTATTACATTCATGTTTTCATGGTTTTCTCCAGAGGACTCATAGTTCCTTCTATTTTATTTATAAATATAGAAAAATGTTCAGTTTATCTGTGTGATTTCGCGAAGACTTGCTGAATATTGTTATTTCTAATAAAGGTTAGAAAATCCAGTGTGACCTGATACTTAAACCTTCCATTACAAAATCATTCAGTATCTTTTGAACTTTTGTCCTGCTTTGCTCTTATGAGTCATGTTATGATAGCACCTGTAGGAATTTATGTACTGTATTAGGACTTTGTACTGTAAGAGAACACCCTCTCTAGAACTGCCTGCCAATTCCAGTGTAGATTTATCTGCTGTAGGGGAGGTTAGTTATTATTTTCTTCTCTCTTTCTCCCAGCTGCTACCAAGAGCTAAGAATTTATGTATTGTTTGCTTATCTTTGGTGTGAAAAAACCCAACACAAAAAAAAAAGAAAAAAGCTCCCCAAAATCTGTTTATTATGAGGGATAGTATAGGCAATGTACAAAGTCACTGAATCAGATAGAGATGTACTAATAAGGAGATACTAGCAAATCTTGCTGTGGCATATATCTCTCAACAAAGAAACGGGTGAAAGCAATGAGACTGCCACCCCTAGCCATCTATTTCTTGGATGTATCTGATGGTGACGTAAAGCTTGAAACAGACATTACGCACTGATAAGCTCCTGAGCAATTCCCCTGAACAACTGCAGGTGACACAAATAATGTGTTTTGTTTGAATGAAGGCCCAGGTGCTTTTCAGGTATTTTTGGGTCATCTCTAATTGCCTGCAGTCCTTTCCTATTTTGCCCTTTTTGACTGTCTTGCTAAAACCACCTGTTCACCTTTCACCTTTTTAAAGGATAAAGTATCAAAACAGGTAATGCTTTTTTAAGCTAATGTCACTGATGGGATAGAACAGCAATACAGATTTTTCATGACCCCATCCCTGAAATGAAGAATTAAGAGGAGATAGTGGATTTCTATTACCTGTAATAAATTTGCAGGATCTGTAGGCATCTGTACTGCTTTTATAGACACATGTGCAATCACAACCTGAAATTAGAGAGTTGGTAACGTTGTGCTGTACAAACACCTCTCTCCTTTATCATTTTCAAAGCACTGTAAACACACTACATGTAGGTGTAATGGTCAGTGGTAATTTTATCTAGCCCTTTATTTTGTAGTTTGAACATGCATTCACCTATTTTATTGATCCATAAACTGAAGCTAAAAGAGGAAAAAGGCCCAAGCTATCTCTGCTAAAGCCAATTCAAAGGGTCTGTATGGCTTTTAGAACAAATTGGGTCATATTGTGAGCATCTTGCCTGAGGCTATGCAATAAATAGTTTATACAGATAGGAGTGGAACAAAGGCACTGTGTCATTCTATAATAATGTTCTAACTGCTCAAAATCAAAAGCGTAGCATTAAATGTGTCATTTTTTTAATGTCAACTATGTATTGTTTTATGAAGCAAACCATATTTAATTTTTTTTTCTCTTGGTTTTCTAATATTTAAGAGATTCTTAAAGATATATGATCAAATTTCATCATTTGAGCAGCTGGAAATTAAGTGTATCTATAAATGGAGTAATGTATCATGATTTTCACTGGTGAATCTGAAAACAAAATCTGACCCTTTTGGTGTTAAAAAACTATTGAGTTCTCTTAACTAGATAAAATCTAATGCCTATGTCTATTAATGATTTTAATGCCAAGCTCTCCATTTGGATTAAAGAGTAAATTATTCCTGATTTCCTAGTGCCATAAAGTAGATATTTAAGAAAACAAACAAACCCCCCCCAAACAAACAAAAAAAAAAACCACAAAAAGAAAAAACAACCAAAAATCCCAATTTTTTTTTCCTTTTTATCTTTTTTACCTGTAATTTCTAAAGGAAAGAACTTTTGGTGGTAGGGATGATTTTGTGTTTGTTTTGAAAGCCAAAGTGGGTTGAGCTTTCAGTTCCATCTTTAGACTCCAGTGGGATGCCTGAGGCAGCATGAGTAGAAGATGGAAAAAGAATCTCTTCAAAAAGATTCAGAAATCATTTTGATAAGTCTGTATATCCTTGCTTGACTTGACAGTTTTATTTCTTTGTAGCGTCACTGGCTATTGCTGTCTTTGATTCTTCTAACTCAACATACTGCAGTAAAGCATTTAATACTTTACAGAATCTGAAATTGTTTTCACTAAGGCAAAGCAGGGGGGTGTTTAGGGTGGGGGAGTGGGCAGTGAGAAGCAACAAAGATGGTGGATTTAGTAACAGCTGCAACGGTCTCATTACAGAGCTTTGAGTTTTGGTTCCTGTTGGATCCCTGTGGTAATTCATCTTGCTTTAGGTAACAGAAGTCTTGAGAGATGGTGACATGAAAGCCTCAAGGAAGACTAAGGAAACAAGCTGAAGCAGGTTAAGCAGTTAAGAAGATATATATGCAGCAAAAAGAAGGAAGTGTGATAATCCTTGTCTACATCAATATACTCATTGAGTGGAGGTTTTTCCCCCCTCCAAAGCCACATATATTTCAGATATATTATGTGGCTTTTGATGCCATGTGTTCAGTTGGAGCTACTCTTTTTCTGATTGCACAGTAGTGTGGGAAGTAGTGTATCAGAGCTGCCAGACTATGTCTTACTCTTTTAAAATAGTTGGCAAGTATATGTAGAGGAGCCAGAATGGAAAAAAGCACTTCCATTGTTAGCTTCAGGATCTGTACCTTCTGAATCGTTCCTTGAAAACCAAGAAAACAAACAAACAAACAAATCCTCCTCCTCAAAAGAAAAAGAAAAACAACAAACAACAAAGCAACAAACCAATAAGAACACAAGTAAATTAAAAAAAAAAAACAACAAATATAACAAAGAGAAAACCACCCCAAAACAAGTATTTGGGAAGTCTTAGGCCAGAAGGAGGTGGTTATGGTAGTCATGAAGCTGATCATAAGCAAAATTAGTGGTAATTCTTTTTTTGTGTGATAACTATTTTTGCCTGGAATTGCTGTTTTCTGTGTTATTACACACATGCCTTCCTGAGTGGAAGTGGTGAAAGTAAATTATTTGTTGCTTTTTGGTCTCTTGTTGGAGTTCATGTATAGAAAATTTTAATGGAAGAGAAATGTGCTCACTAGACTTTGTTTGGGTTTTTCTATTTTTATTGAAACAATTGAGTGAAATTTTATTTTATTTTTCCTCAGCCCTGTATTCTTCAAGGAGTCTGGAGAAAGAGGGATATCAATTTGGCTCTGAGCAGAACAGTGGCAGTACTGGCTGTATGGATATTGCTTATATGCTGCTTAAATTTGTATACCAGCAGTTTTGACAGCAATAACTGGAATGGGAAAGGCTCTCATGCAGCACTGTGCTAATGGAGTGATATCACTGACACAGTCGACAAAGGCTTGCAGTACCAGACCATTCTTATTTTCTTCTTCTGTATGTTGAGAGAACTACTGGGTGTGTCCAAAGCTTTCTGAGGAGCTACTCCTGTGTAGGATCCTGCTGTCTCATTTACATACTGTTTTAAGAGCTCTGGCAGAGCTCTAACAAGGCTCATGACAGGGTTAGAGAGGAAAGAAAGTGAAGTTCATAAAACAGCAGAAAATCTGAGAGGGAGAGCCTTCAGGGAAGACAAGTATGCCATTAGGGAATTTTTGAGACAAATTGCCCCCTGAGAGAAGTTGTAAGCATCACATGCTTTGCTCAGTTACTCAAAACTGAGAGCTATTTTGAAACTGCAAGCCTATGTCATATGCCTGTGTGTACAAAATGTCTACCTCTCTGCACTTGTATTTACTTAGAGGTTTTCTGCAGCTGTGATCATCTCCTAACAAAGCAAAATACAGGAAAATGATACCACTAGTCACCACTGCCTAAATTTGGAAACCAGCCCATATCTTCTCTCTAAGTCATTCTGGTTTAATTTAGATCTAATGCACCACGCAAAGAGATAGCAAAACTTCTCTTTCCTTAAATGAAGCAGTCCATTAAGTAGACCTAGCTATAGGTCTAAATCTAAGCCTACAGTACTGTGGCAGGAAATAGCTCTGGATTTCTCTATTACTTCGTAAAGCTTTAATTTGTTTGGGGTTTTTATCCCTTTTCCATGTAGGAGTATGGACTTGGAAGTATGGTAGAAATCAAGATGATGCAAACTTGCAGTTGATTCCTGTTGTGTGGCCTCTCACCAATTCTCTTGTTGATATCCATAGACTCTTCTGCCAAAATCTCTTCTGACAATTACAAGCTGCTGAGACTTTAAAAAATGGAATTCCTGTAGTTACTCCCCAAGTCATTACGTACCTTAAATGCATAGTAATAGCCTAGTCTCCATGTTTCAAAACACTTCTGGTGTATTTTGAGGAGTTCTACCTGTGTGAGAGGTTCAGGAAGATTCACTAAAGAGTTCATGCTGATGACAGTAATTTTAAATTTGAATAGGTTTATAAAAATTCATTCCCAAGGAAAGTAAAACTTTAAAAATTTGTGGGAATTTTATTTTTCTTCTATTTAAAGCAGAAATACAAAAATTCTCTTGAGTTTTTGAAATTTGAATACTTTCAGGCTAAAAACCTTATGGAATTTCATCTGTAGCCTAGATTGAATTTCCACAGGCAAGTAAATGATTGTGAACTTACTGGAAGTACCATTTTTCCATGGAATGTCACCATTGTCTCATTTAATGAGAAGATCCTGCCTTTCTAAGAATTGTATTGGTTTACTGGATTTTTTTTTTCTGACTGCTAAAGAAATTCCTGTTGATGACAAATTGTCTTTGTATGAAGTGTGAACCAGAATCCCCCTGACCAGTTGTGGTTAGCAAAGTTCCCACACTATTTTTGCAATAATAGCGTTTGTCAGATTATTCAGTCCAAAATTCTACTAACATGAGGTATGCTTTGCCTAATGAACCTGCTCTCCTCCTGAGAGTAGGTTCAGAAAGCTCAGATTCAAACTATAGCTTCACTACAAGTCTTCATAGCTATGACAGTTCAAATCAGTTAATGTCATGGGACCTCAAGCGTTTCTTGATTTTATGTAATTGGAATAGATAGACCTGAGTGTTTTTCTATCCCTGCAGCTGAAAATGAACACTTCTTTTTGGATTTAATGTCAGGATTTCTGACAAATTCAGAAGTGAGTTTAATATCTGGAAATGACCGGTGGGTCTTTGGTCTGTCAAAGATGTGATTAGGGAAGTCCCTCATTCTCTCAGTCCATTAGCGGGTGACCTTCAACAAGTCCTCCACTTCTGTTTTCCCCATTTTCAGTAAAGGATGATAATGGTTACCAAATCTCCTAGGTTTATTGACTAATCATTTTAGAGCCCTCTGGCTCATCAAAAGATAGTTCGGATTATTATTTTTTCCCCTCTTATTAATGGCCTAAGAGAAGTTTGAGCTAATGAATAAGAGGTGAAAATATATATCCCATTTATAGTTCCAAGAAACATCCAGCACTTCTAAATCATACAGAGGAAGCACAGATTGTTTGGCAGGATTTCCAACACTGGCCATGAATGATTCTTACTGAAATTGCTGACTCATTTTCCACAATGTTTTATGTTCTTCAAAAATCTGCATGTTCAGTAAATCACGCTGAAACTCCAATCTTACCTAAATTAACAAGTGAGTTTTATCAGGCTATTAATTCAGGCTTTTAAATATTTTATACAGCTGCTATAGATTTGTGTGAAGTATTCAATATGCTTGGTCATCTTGCATTGATTTTAAAATTCAAAAGTATCAGCCTGAGCTTTAACAGCACCTCATTGGTTTTAACCTCCTTTAGCTTAATGGCCTTAATTTGCTTTAACTGATACACGTTCAGAGAGAAAAATTTATGGACTCAAGTAATTAAGTGATGAAAGGCAGCAGAGTTGTACAATGGCTTTAAGAAACAAAGGATGTGGGATAAAGGAAGATAAAGTGGATTTGGGCACAGTCCAGTTGGAAAAGACATGGATCAAAAGAAACAGGTATATATAATGCTTCCAAAAGCCATAGGTAACTTGAATGTCCTGTTGCTATTTGTGCCTTTGAAAATGTAAAGCTTTGGTTCTTCTCCTCTTGAATCCAACAGCAAATCTCCTGATGGCTTTGTTGGAGCAAAGCCAAGCTTTAACCCTTAGAGGTCCTATGTTATCTTGGTCAGAAAGTCTTTCACAGTGATGGGTTGATGCCTCAGTGTTGTTAATGTTCCTGGACCTGATTGCTTGCATCTTTTTAGGGAGGGATGCCTGTAGTATTTTCAGTTAGGGAACTTAGTTTTTGAGATTAAGTACTATTTTGTCTGGCTCAAAACACAAAAGGGAAGACAAGTACAAAATAGAACTTGCAGTTTCTGCCAGGCATTTCTCAGTCTCTTTAAGATATACCTGCTTAGCAAACTTGTAACATTTTATCTTTAAATCCCTCTGGAAGTTACATGCTCCAGGACTAACCTGTGCTTTCCACTATCCACATTTACATTTGTGGAATAAATAATATTGGGTATAGTAGTATTAGCCTCCTTTGTCACTGTATTGATAGAGATATGATATGGCCACAGAAATAGTATGGAATAGTTGGATCATAGAATGAAGTCACTCACTGAATTTTATTGTCTTCATTAATTATTATTATCTTTTGCTAGTTGAAAGCAGAATTATATCTTCCTAGCTGCAAACTCTGTTATATGGGATGAAATGCTGTACTAATAGCTCTGGAGGAATTAGTTCTTGTTGCTTCCTTCTTTTCTTTTCATGAGATGATACAATACTGAATTTCTGCACAAACATTTGGGTAGAATCTGATTCTTTTTTTGTTAGCATATCTCTGTGATTTGTGGTTCTGACCAAGGAAATTAAATGTTTGTGGAATCAGGTGCTTTTCACAATCAAGGAGGATGTCGATATCTGGTCCTAAAGCACTACAGATATGATGGTGGGTCTTTAGAGGCTGCACTCTAAAAACAGGTGGGCTAATTGGCTCTTTCACAGCTCTGATAGAGAAAGCTGACAGTTGTTTCTGCCCCTGTCATCTTTCACATGAAAGGAAAATTCTTTGATCATACTGATACAAGCTAATGTCTCACCCATATTGTCTGGGAAATCAGATGCAATTTCTAATTCTTTTTTGGTTTTGTTTCATAGTGTCACTCTAAGGAACAGTTTGATAAATGCACTCAAGTATGGGGTTTTCTTTAATACAAAACTTCTTCAGGACAGAATAGAAATCCAGCACTTGAACAAAGTGAAACCCCATCCTTGCTTACTCTGCAACTGAAGATGCAGATTGAAATTCTATTCCTATTAAAGGGCCATGTGGAAATACTTTTTAATTTTTATGGAGAATCAAGGTTAAAATCCCAGTCTGGATTTTCACATTATGTATTCTTGCTGTTTTACTTTTTTTCCGTATTTTCCCAAGTGAACTTTCAAGCTTTCAAAACCTCCACAATTTTAACATTTCTCTTCCCCCCTTATTTTGACAGAGACTATCTGTTATGGTGATTCTTGCAACAATAACTGGCATATATAATACAATTTCAGACTAATAATAGTAAAATATCACTTCATTTAAGACTTTTCATTTGTCAATATTTGTAGACTTTTTCATAAAGGTGAAAACCATTTCTATGCAGGCAAACCATGCACTCTTCTGGTGAACCATTGTGTTTCATTAATGGAGGGAGAGAGAGATGCGGCAGAGTTTAAGAAAGGTAGTAGCTGCATGCTGGCTCTTACGGAAGAGAAGAACTTTAATTTTTTTTTTTTTAAGTGAATGTTCCTCTTGAGCTTTCTATACTTAGAGTGCTAAATGAGACTCTAATCTGTGGTAGGTGCTCAGTAAAGATTGGCCTGCAGACATACCATGGCCCAGTTTTGAATGGCATTTGCAAGAAACACCATGGCAATACACTGGCATGTTTTTCACATCTGAGGTCTGTTGGCCTTTAGGTCAAGGTCTCCTGCTGCTAGACTGTAATTGCTGAATTTGTGGGCAACTCCTCAGGTGACCTGTGGTAGGGTGCTGTTGCTCTCACTGTTGTAGAACAACAGTGAGAGAAGGTTTGTGTTTAGATTTGCAATGCTGAAGATTCAGTAAGTTCAACTTGCTTCCCAAGTGAAGGTTGGGAGAGTCATAGACCATCTTCAGTACTTTTGTCCTTATTATGATTCAAAAGTCTATACAGAAAATCATTATAGATTGATCTTCCTCAGGTCTCAGAATCCTGTCCCCTCTTATCAGCAGAGTATGAACAAAGGCTACAAAGTTTTGAAGAAAGAAAAAAATTTGAATTTGTGCCCGGATAGGACAGGACTAGCTTACAAGAGACAATGGAAACATACCTGCCAGAGGGACAAAAGTTATTTGCTCAGAGGTAGTATTTTGCTGATGTACTTAACGGGGAGAAAATTGTTTCTTTCCATTGTCTTTTGTATTCAAGGTATTGCAAAATGATGTGCAATAATGATTTAGACTGCAACACGTCTATAAGCAAATGTAGCTCTAATTATACATTTGGCAAAAACTTACATCCTGTCTTGAACAAGTTGAAAGTGTTATAATACACAGAGATATTTGGTTCAGAACTAGAATGTGTTGTCCTCCAAAACTGTCATGTAGTCTTAAATATCTGTCTAGATCCAGTGGCAAGCATCAGACTCTCCTAATCTTTCCTAGACATATGTCTTTATTAGACAAAATTTTATTATACAATGCCAAACTAATTGTCACAAAATATTCTAGCTGAATCTGAACTCTCAGCAGCCCACGCTTTTATAACTTCTTATGTACTCCTCCAAAAATGTTAATAATTTAACATATATTCTTAAGTAATATACCTGGACAACCCCCAAACTCATACAAAATTGTTAAGAGAATATTACCTGTATTGGACTATGGGTAAATAGGTATTGTAGGAAAGAGTAAAATTTATTCAATATTGAATCAGCTTCAAAACTATTCCCTTGCTAATGAGGATTTCCCTCAAATTTGGCAGAGTATTTTTAAAATAAAAAGTAAATTTAAAAAAAGCTTCCAACCCACTGCTTGAGTAGGGTTAGCCAGGCCAGGTTGTCCAGCTCGACATGAATATCTCCATGGCTGGAGAACATGGAGACTCTGCAGCCTTTATGGGCAATCTGTGCCAGTGTTTGATCACTCTCACAGTGAAAAAGGAGCTTCTCCTTTTGTTCATACATTTGGGCTTTTTTAATTTCAATTTGTGCCATTTGCCTCTTGCACCGTATGTCTTGGTTTTGCTGTGCTTTCTCTAATAGCTGTTACAGTTGTTATCTGTAAAAGTTATCAAAACAGTCACTTTTTAAGTTTTGATTTTGAAAATGTTCACTTCCTAACACCCTAGTTTCCTCAGGGAAAACAGACTCCATAAAATTGAAGACATTTAAAAAAGGGCAGGAGGGGCATCAACAGGAGCAAATAAAAGATCTTTTTCTAAGCAGACAAGAATAATTTCTTTCGTTTCTGTTGTGATTGTGCCATAGTTATAATAGAGTCTGGTGGTGGGGTGGAGGGGAGATAAAACTTCCTGAAACAGAGAGAGCTTTACTCATGTGATTTTTGGCTTTTTTATGTAGACTGGTACTTATGACCGCCAGCGGGTGGATCCTGTAAAATCATGACTTTCATAAAGAGTACCATAAGAATATTTGCATGTGTGTGTCCTCAAGGATGAGGGTGTTACAAGGTTTGTTCTTCCCTGTGAGGGTGAGATGATTCAATTTTGCAGTCACAGCAAAATCATTTTTCAAGGCAGGCACTCTTTCACTAATGGCATTGAGCTCAAACTCACCCCTCCAAAGAGTCAGGGCAACAAATTAAAATTGTACTGTTTTACACCACCATAGGTAGATACTATGTATTTTCTGTGGCTCTGCCCTTGCTGTGCCTCCACACTGTACCTTCTTCTTGACTTTACTGAAAATATACAGTGATGTTGGTGAGGAAAGAAATCTGAGGGAAAGTATGACTGTTCTATATCTGCTGGTTATGAGCCCATCCCTCCTGGCTGGCAGAGCCAAATGCAGAGTGGGGCCATGGCTTTTCTTATCTTTGGGAAGTAAAATACGATTTTGCCTATATGTAGTCAAAAGCTTGCACTAGTCCTAATCTTAACTATTAGCATGGAAAAGTCTTCTTCCCAGGCCTTTGCAATAACAGCCCAAACTCAGTGTGTAACCTAAACTGTTACTCTTGAGCACGTCAGAGAAATGCACTAGTTAATTACTAACTATTATTACTGCCAGCTGGTACCTGGTTAAGTATGCAGTTTATTTTACTGCAGCTGGCTGTGAAATAATTCTTCAGTACCGTGATATGTAGATGTTTTCCTTAAATCTGAGAAACTCTATGTAGAGGTAAACACACTGGTTGTTTTTAATGGGATGTAATTTTATGAATCCTTATTTCTCAGCTACATTTCCCATCTATTTTGTTACCTAACCATGCTCCCATTGTCTATGAACTTAGTGCTACATTCTACGCCTGCATTATACTACCTGCAGAACAGCACAGTGTAGGCAGCAGGAGTTGTTTCATAGTCTTGCAGGTGTGGCACCTGTAGGAATATCTCCATTTAATGGTCCCCAACACAGTTATTCAGTCTTGCAGCAGTAAATGCTAAAAATGCAAACCGCGATTTTTGGCTATACTTTTATCGCATAGTAGGTCTGGTTTACTTATTTCAGTAACTATAACAACATCCATGTCTTTCATCTGAAGGATATAAGTGTGATAATGAGCCTGTAGGCTCATTAGTCATCTAGTTTAGTGGTCAAGTTGTGTTGGAATAAAATAATTGCAGATCTACCAAAGCATATTATTTACCTCAATCTAAAATGTTTTGTTGTTTTTTTGTCTAGCTCACATAAGATCTCTTTCTTCTTAATTAGGAATTTTGCTTCTGTTTTTAAAGCACAACATTTAGATTTGTAGAAAATTTTTTTCTGTTGTAATTATCTGTGGGAATTGCTATGGTAAACTTCAAGTTGACAACTTCAAAGGACACTTTTACTTATTTCCATAATATATCAAATAATGCATTTACTTGGTTTTATTATTCTGTCTTGTTGCAAGTGCTTATACAATGATCATCACAGCCATTATTTATGAACTACTTGGAAATTACTTGTACCCAAGAGAGGTGTACTAAATGGATGCAGTGTAACAGAGGCCCTTCTCAATTTAAGAACTACTTTTCACCCTTCTGCTGAGGACCTCAAAGAGGTACAGTTTATCATACCACATCCTCCCTTAACCTTAGAGAAACTTACTCCCCTTATATTTAATTCTTATTAAAATATGTGTCTCATAATGCAGTGGTTGGTAAATTAATTCTTCTAGTGACATAACACAGTTATAATGGCAATTTAGAAAAGATATTGTAGATATATTTCATGCAACAGTTCAGAGAAAGGTGGGGGGTAAAAGCAAAATAAATCCCCAAGAGGTTTTAGAATGAGGTAGCAGAGATTTTGACTTCCAATTTTGTGTGAAGTATAAAAAAGCAGGAACAAGAAGTTTTCTTAGTATTTCCCTCACTTCTCTGCCTGCCCTTCCTTTGACAGCCCTCAATGCATGAAATTACTTTCTAGTTTTATGTAAACAAAGTCCTAATTTATTACACAGTGGCAAGTAGAACAGGGGATACAGTGGAGTTTCAGCTTCAATAAAAGACCCAACCAAACAAATCTTATCTCTATGGCTTTACAGTTTTGTGTGTCTGTGTTAGAGGATTCTGTGTTGGTACTGGATTGCTAAATTGTTCATAATTGAGCATTTACGAGCACTTGGTATATATGGAGTTTCTGATTTATTAAATGGGCCTAGTGGTCAAAGAATACATGATTCATATCAGTAATATGTGTCTGGTGGCACCCGATTTATTAATGAAATGAATGATTTTCCAGTCAGGCAAGTGCTTTGTGACTATGACTGATTTATATGTGTAGAAAATAATGGATAGTTCATGTACCTGATTTATAAGTAGCATTACTGTCATACAGATGGTTTGAAACTCAATACTTTATACTTTGGATCTAAATATCTATTTTATTAGTAAAAATGGACTGATTTATGTGACTGATCTGTAAATCTTGATTCAGGATTTTAGCAGAAGTCATGTTCTGATATACTTTATTTCTCAAACAGGCTATTTTCCAAGGTCCAGATATTATAATCACAGTTTAGTTTACTGGTATTTACATCCTTCTCACTTTATGTTCTTACAAAGATGAATTACTTTCTTTGTCCTTTTTAGAGTACAACCTTGATGAATGTTGTGTATGAGTGATTTTCTATCACTTCACACCTTTTCTCATATTGATGCTTTCTTCACAGCCTTCATATTTACCAATAATTTCTGAACTCTGTTTTTGTCTGGTGCCACTTCAAGTGCATGTAGTGCTTTTCTTAGTACCTGTATACAAATTACCACAGCAAACAAACTAATGAATGGATAAAATCTGTAGCCAAGTGTTGATAATACTCCACAAATCTGTTATAGGCTTGGGAATTAAGGCTGTTAACTAAATACCTTAAGACAGTAGGGTTTCAGCTGCATAATTAAATGAAATAGATTTGTTCCATCTTAAGATCAAAAGGAAAAAAAGGTACCCATAAGGTGTGTCTTTCTGTTGTTTTCAATTAGCATTATATTATATCTAGAAATTATATTGGACTATTTAATCTTAATTTTTTTCACTCCGTAATGTTTCTCTGTTGAAGATCTTTCCTCAATTTTTACTGAAGTCTGTACCCCCAACATATTCTTGTTGCCAGGGGAATTCTTGAATAAAGAGTAAGAATCTTTAGCTTTTTTTAAAGGAAAAATAAAACATTAAATCAAGCTTTTGTCTGGAAATGATACAGCATATTTGAGTCCATTTTTTGTACAGCTTCAAAAATATTAGTAATTTGGAAGCTTACAACCAATACTTTACACAAACACTTTCTGATTGAACTATTCATAGTGGGAGTTCAGATCATTATTGAAATGCTTGCTATTGGTCATCGGGTTTTGTTTGATGATTAAGGCTTTCAACGCACTGCTACTAAATTGGTTGTGATTAATGTCACTACAAACATGCAGGAGCAACAACTCAAGCTTACTGATTTTTGGAGGAATTCTGCACATTGGTCAGGAAGATGGGGGTGAGTGAGGATTTTCAGCACTAGTTATATGTAGCATTGCAGCAGTATTTTGAGGCCCTGACTTAGTGTGTCCCTCATTTTGCAAGGCAGTTGTCAAGGAGAGGAAAGAACAGTTCATGGGTATGAATAACACATCCCATTACACTACAAATGGAGTTGCAACATGCCATGAGAAAGAAAATGGGAGCCATGACCCCTTTAGTCAAAAGTTAAATTGACTGTTTCGACAGACATCCCAGTTAGTACAGCAGCTTATTGAGAATTTATATCACAGTGGAGGTAGGGCATGATCAAGCAAGATTGCTGTGGATTAAAACCAAACAGAAAGGGTTAGAAATATACAACCTTGCAGGAGCTGTCAAATGTCACACAGTCAGATCCTTGCTTGGTCATATCCCTGATCTGTAGAGCTTAAGGTAGATAAGATAAATTGATGGGGATGGAGAGGAATTCTGGAAGTCAACAGGAGTGATTTGCTGAAGGCCAGAGACAGTGAGAATGAAACACAAATATCCCAGACCTGTGATAAATGGATGTTCACAGGTTCATGAATAAAACTTTGTTCATATTCTCCTTTTCTAGTCTCCTGTCACTCCATTTCAAACAACATGAACCACAGTAAACTGTAAAGGGTTTTGCATGGCAGAAACTAACCAGATCTCATGCTAATTAGGAGAAATTTGAGTACCTTTAGGTCTTGTGAGTAGCATCATTTTTATGATCATATTCGTGTTGAAGACATTCCCTAACAGCACATTAACTCACTGTAAAAAATCTGGTAGGGTTTAGATGAGCTACAAAACTGACTATATTTCTTGCAACATTAATTATAATTTAAACTTTAACATGCTTACAACTATTAATTTTATAATAAAAGGACAATTGAAAATTCCAAAAATATTAGGTTTTTGTGGATTATACTTCATTTACACTACAGTATTTTAAAGTTACTGTGGGATTAAATACTGTGACTTCAATTTATAACTGGCTGGAAAATTTCTGAGAGTTTTTATATAATAAAAATTTGCAGTTGGAGAAAATACTTAGCAATCATTTTCTCAGACTCTGTGTTTAAAAAACTCACTCTGTGCTGTGCAAACTGAAAAGAAATATTTTGGTCTAAGTGAAGTTTGAACATTTGGCTTCACAAATCACAGAAAAGTGGAGTTTGGTACCAAACTGGTCTCTGACTTAAGGCAGCGTTAGAGCTGTCTGCAGCACATAGATAGAGTTTTGTTATCTGAAAAGTCCTGCTAACCCCATGGTTTGGGCTTTCTCTCTGAACTACAGTATTCGTGACCCTTTGTTTCCTACCCTGGCCTTGGTCCTATCTGTCCTTTCATGTACATACCAAAGCTCTATCTACTGACTCTGAGTCAGACAGAAGGAATGAGCAAATAACATCAAAATACAGTTTTCAAACCTAGTGCAGTAGATCTGGTGGAGGGAATTTTGTGTTCTGTTAAAAACATCTCTTTTCTGTTTAATTTGAAAAAAAAATAAAATCTTTTCATTAATGCTGAAATGCTAAAATATTTTTTATGTATTTCCAGAGATATTCTGTATTTTCACTTTTTCTCTCACCAGTATTTCAAGTTTACATTCCAGTTCATTAAAAAAAAATCTTAGAATTTCTTACAGGACAATTATTTGTAGTGAGTTTCACCACTAGCTGTTTCACTAATGGAATAGGCACAAGGCTTTGAATTCATGCATTCAGTTACAGCACTAGTGCATATATGGGAAGCCTTGAGGGTCTGAATCAGTACGCATAGTAGGTTTCTTCAATTCCAAAACTGTAAGAACAACAGATTGGATTCTCTGCTAGTGTTAACCATTGCTGACTGGAGTGTCCCATCACTTACATCAGTTCTTTGTTAGTTTCGCTGTTTTCTTCTCATTCACCCTTTACATACACAAACACTTTAATGGTGTTATGTAATTGCCTAAGCATTTTTTTAACTTCTCACTTTTTTACTTTTAAAATTTCCAGAAATAAATGCACACAGTACATGTGACGGCATTATCTTCTATCCCTTTCCTTAAAAAGGTTTGTTTACTTCCCATTGTCAAGTTATGAATATAGCCTATGAATTTATCATGAGTTCCAGGATGTTCCTCACAGCTGTAATTCTGGCATTCTGCTCCAGTACTTTTTGTCATGAGCCATTTTTAAGATGAAATTTAATGAAAAACATCACTGGATGAATTACTCAGTGTGTGTATAGGAGTTGGGGGGAGAGATCTTTGGAAATATCTATTGTTGGCAAGCCACAAAATTTCCCACTAACACAAGGAATCCTTTAAATGTGACTAACAAGTGAGCTTAAGATTGTTTGTGTAGTGCGTCATGAAGAAATATACTCATTTTATGTGACCTTGCTTCCTCTGACACAGAAACATATTGACTGTATTATTAACTTTTTTCCTGATGACTAAATCTTTGTGTAGCTAGGCTCCTGCGTTTAGGCTCTCTTTCTAAAGTAAAGTACTGCAGTAAAAGTCTTTGTTGTGATCTCTTGGAATATTAAAGTATCTATTGCAGCTCTGTGGTAACAAACATACCAGTTTCACTAAACAGCAAAGAAACAAAGCAGACAGACTGGCAACCAGGACATAATCCTCTATGTGTGTGTTTTCTCATTTGAAGGCTTCATTTCCATCCCCCAGTTGAATCATCAGGTACAGCAGGTATAGAGATGCACGAGAGTAAACCATGAATGCTGTGACAGGAATGATCAACACAACTGTATGTGAACCTCCAAGTTTCAGCTTCTATCAAAGGCCAAACACAGAACCCAGATTAATTTCTGTATTTTACTTAACCTGTTTGCCCATTTTTCCTCTACACATTTGCTTGTATTTTGAACATCAAGCTGAGCATCACATTAGCATTGTGAAACTGCATCACATTTACTTGGATCCAAGCACCAAACTCTGCAGTGACCACCTAGAAGTGCGCATTGCTGAATGAGCATAATGACTGATGGAGTTTAAATTACATAGCTATTCAACTACTGTGTTACTATGGTGTATGCAATTCCAAATTCATTTCCAACAAAGCTGCACCCCAGTGCTGATATACTGAAATCTTATAGTCCAATGTGTTGAGCTACAATGGAAGTCATCTATTTAAATATTCAGAGAAACATTATCTTTAAGAGCTCTCTTGGAAAATTCAGTGACTCTAGTAGTTAAAATGTTGGCTTTAGCTGTGAGAGACAAAATCTTAAAGCAATACTTACCATTTGAAGGAATATGATGTACAGTAATGGTACTAATTTGTTATTCTCTGATCAATAATACCCAATTATTTCTTTTGGACAATGTAGTGATACCTGAGACAGAGCTGAAGTTTGGGGTGGCAGGTTTCTTATTTAATCCGTTAATTTCATGTGGGATTTTCTCATAATGACTTCTTTATGCTAAGCATGCAGGGTATCAGCAGCACAAGCAAGAAGAGGATAGATCAACAGTGAGGCAAAATCACATTTGCTTTCTGTGGCTTTGAATGACTCCTGTGATAATATCAGGGGCTGGTGGCTTGCTCCTGTCCTTACAGCCTGGGAGATTTTGTATGGATTTTGGGAAACACTGGCATGGGCCACTAAGTAGACCTCAAACTTGTGATCTGTTACTGCAGCTGAAGTTGCCTTAGAGCTTTGATATAGAGTTGTGAAGAGGCCACTGGGAGGCTTTTAGCTTCAGATGCTTACACTAGCCCTCTGCTAGAGCCTGTCAGCTCCACAGTATATATAGGACCATATCCTCATGCACAACTCTGACAGCTTAAATGATGAGTTCAATCTAAGATGCTGAAGCATGAAATTAAACCATTGAGATGCATGCATGTATTTCTTCCTATTGATCTCTAAGGATGAGTGGACTGCTGGGTAAAATGATGTTGTAAAGTGCAACAGCACAATTTGCTAGAGCTCATCTATTAAATCCATCTTTAGTTTCATTTTAGTTACAACTTCCAGGCTTACTTCAAAATACAGTCCAAAGAACTGAGAGCAGTTTGGATGCTAAGTCTGTAAGATGACAAACCAGGAAAGAGCTTGAATAAGATGGTTTCTTTAAGTATTGTAGGTTATATTTTTAGCTGCCCTTTTGCTGTTTCTACAAACAAAGCTGCTTTTTGTTTTATTTGTTTGTTATAAATTTGTTTGGTTGTTATAAAATATAAAAAGGACTGTTGACTTGTTAGCACAGCATTTAGAAAGCATGTGGGCCTTTTAATGACCTCAGTTTCACATTTGGATCATGAAGAGTTGCATTGCTATGAACTTACTGTAGATGCACAGTTCTTGACTGGTGTAAACTACCAGAATATATCTGATTAGAGGTAAATGTTATAATTTTTTGAGAACTGAAGGGCCAGCTGGTGTTTGTGTTTATTTGCACGTGCCAGTCAGTGGAATAAGCAGTGTCCATTTTCTAGCAGATCTATTTGGGTCCAAATGTTGTGCCTGGTGCTTCTTTGGGTAAAATTGGGCTAGGGAATTGAAAAGTGGGAAGAGATAGGACCATTACTCAAAGAATTTCTAGTGATGTCACTAAGCACCAGTGTTCTGGAGAAATCAGCTTTTCCCCTCCTTTGGAATATTAAAATTGGTAAAAGTCAAATAGCTGGCTTGCAACATACCTTTTACTATTTGATTAGACTACTGTCTGTAATAAAGTTCAGCTTAAAGCATGAGTCATAGTTTATAGAAGAATGAGTAACCACTGTAATAAGCCTCATCCTTTTTTTGCCCACAGGTGCACATATATAGGTTAGATTTCTTGTCCCTTGATAGCCAGGAACATGAACTTGGATGAACATTGTATAGCTGCTATGGTCATGAAAAGATTTACATGTTTGCTCACCTTTACTTATATGATTTTGCTGAATTTATTCAGATAGATGTGCTTTTCATTCAAGGAAATGAAGCAGCAGCTGTTGCTTGGAATAGAAACTGTGTTCAGCTGACGAGGTGTAAGGCCAAAGCAACATCCCAAAATAGTGGAATAACTTCAACTGTAATGCAACAGTAACCTTTCAAAGCTGGTAACACAGTTTTGTTATTCCCAGTGAATTTTAGTGTTATACATTTTTTCCTCTGCCAAAAACTGAGAGCAAATGCTCTGGATCACCGAAACTGGCAGAAAGTAGTGAGTGGTTGACTGGTGCCAAGATAAAACATCTGTAGGACAAAAATCTCACCATTGAAATCTGTGCTTTTGGGGAGTGATTTGCTTAAACAGCTCATATTTATGTCAGCAAAACCCTCAAGAATGTTTATCGTTAATTGCAACAACATAAATGTTGATAATCAAGGACTTCAGGAAACATTTATAGAGATGACAGTGTTCTCTAACTAAATTATTAAACATCACATTACTTTCACATATGAATCCCAATGAGCTTCTGTACTAATGTGCCTAGGAATTACTTGGCACTGATCACAGAAAAAATAATTCTTAGTGAGAAGGTGACAAGTGTGGTTTTGAAACCCAGACTTCTGAAAAATTAGTGACTTTCTTTCCTGGGATTTGCTTAAGGGGTAAGTGAGGTAAAAATAGTTTTACTGAAGATATTTTACAGTAGAGTGAATTGAAAGCAAAGACAGCAGGATACCACTACAGTAATAACTGGGGAGGAGGATGGGTCTAGATCTGAGCAGGGGGACATCCTATGCATTCTTCATTACGTGAACCAGACTGTGCTCTGTTGCAGGGATGTGCCATAGTGTCTCCTTGTAAATCTATTGTAGCTGTAAATAAGAGAAGAGAGAGAATTAAAACATCTACTGGTTAATGTTTAATATTTTACTAGCTCATCTTTCCAAGAACAAGATTTAGGACATGCATGTGCTATGAGCTGTTTTTCCTGGAGCAAGGGGGGAGAGGGGGAGGGGTTAAGTTAGTCCTTTGTGTGTTATGCCGTGCTGAGGTATTGGAGAAAGGAAGAAAGATGACATCTGGTGCTGATCTCAAACACCCACACAATGAGATGAATAGATCATCGCTCCATCCTTAATGTGTGTTTACTAGGAATTCCAGTTCTTTGCTGGAATTGTGTCACCATACAGAATAAATCAGTATGCTAGTCAGGTTATGGTAGTTATGGTACATTTCTTTATTACAGAGAGTGAAGAAGCAAAAATTATAGTATTTTTAACTTATTTCAAACACATTTGGAAGAAAAAAAAATTGTAACCACCATCCTTAAGCAGCACCTCTTCTTTTTATCACATTTAGCTGTCTTAGTATGTTAAGATGCAGAAGAGAATTTGTCTATGCTGGCCATAATTTCCTTATTCCTGCTACATAACTTAGAGTTTTCTCTAATGGCAGATCTGTGGGGATTAGCTATTTGCTGCTTTTTGAAGTTTTGGTCACTAGCTGAATGTTTTTGAAAATGGCAGGCTTTTCAGTGTATTTCTAAGGAAGCCACAAACAACCGTATTTTAACCTCTGAATGTTTCACAACCAAACACTGTAACTTGAAGGGTTTCACATGCCTGATCTAATTCACAACCTAATGCATTAAGGTGTAATTGAGCAAGTAGTGATGACTACCTTGCATTACTTGTTTGAAGTTTAGTTTGTTTCTGGCAGTCTCTGGCATTATGGGGCAGAGTGTTAGGTGTTCGGAGCCACCTGGAGCTTGAGATCCTTTTGCTTAGAAACATACATCAGTGCCCCTTTACCCCATTTATTCTCACTAGGTATTTGTCGAGTTGTTTTTCTAAGCCTCAGCAAGCTAACCTGCATTTTACCAGCTGAATTTGCATCCTCTTTTTCTTCCAGACTTCTCTTTTGCTTTTTTTTCAGGATCATTTTAAATTCTATTTGTATCCTCAGCTTACTGGTAATCACTCCCATTTTGATATACCTGCAAAATTAATAATCTTACTGCCTTTTTTATCAGCCAGTTTATTAAGAAAAGCGTCAAATAGTCCAGTACTTAGGATAGATCCCCGTGGAACCTTGTGGCATGTATTCCAAAGATGCTTTCAAAATCAGTTCCCATAATGAACTATACATATTGGCTAATAAACCTTTAGAGATTACTTTTATATTGCTTTGAGAGCTCTAATGTGTGGTTTCCTCATAAATTTTGTGGTGTAATATACTACCTTAACAATTAGTTCTTGAGTTTGCTTGACTGAAGAAGTTTACTTTAGTTTTTGGTTTGTTTGGGATTTTTTCTGCTAAAAATACATGTAGCAGTAAGACTGATAGAAAGACCCTTTTGGTCATAGGGCACTGTAAGTGAAGGGAACACTTAAAGAAGCATACTGCTATCTACAAGAGTGACAATGAAATCAGAAAATTTCCTAATATCTGCAATGATACCTGCTGCATCCCAGATAGTAAAATTAGGCTGATTTATGCTCATCTGGTCCCATAGGCTGCTGATAAGAAAAGTGTTCGTGACCCTTCTTCGATGGCTTGGAAGTGCTCTGAACTTGGAATAGCTGTTTTACAGAGGGATCTTCCTCTTATCTTAGTTCCTTATGCTAATAACATTTCTTCAGTAAGTTCCAGTAGTTGTTATAGATAGAAAGGATGCTATTTTTCATTTTTTTTACTGCTGTACTCAGAGAAACTTAAGGGAATGTGTTGTCAGGGGCCTCAGAGAATCAGATATGGAAATAACCACCTTGCAGAACTCATGCAAGGGACCAAGTTATTGACTGGCAGAAGTCATGCAGATGCTGTAAAAGGTGGCATAGCATATTCTTCAAGATAGAGGACATCTGATGTAGTGAGTCCATCCAGTACTGTGCAATAGAGTTACCAGTAAGTGTCTGAAAGCAGTGCTGCAAATTTTATCTATTTAGCTGGACTTGGTGCCATGTGATTGTCAATATCTGGACCTAGGCTTTGAATTTGTTTCCAACCAGTTTGGATGTATACACTATGCTTTACTCATGCTTCTGTTTCCACTACTCTGGTTTGTCTGTAATCAGCAGCATACACCTACTCATACCCCATATGTGCTGACACTGTTCCATCAGTTCAGCCAAAGGCAGACTTCAAAGTTTACCTTTTCTTCCTGATAACATCTGATTTCTTAACTGAAAGCTGATATTCTGGTATAATCAAAAGTTTGGTACCCTAGATGTTGTCTGAGTACAAATCTGAAACATGCTGGATAAGCAGAGACTTTGTTTAATCTTATGGGCATTTTTGAGTATGGTGTCAGAGTGCAGAACAACCTCTATGTGTATACTCAGCTAAGTATATGGTGTCAGGGTGCAGCAAAACCTCTGTGTGTAGATTCAGCCATGTACCAGTCTTGGACTCAAAACATACAAAAAATAAATCAAAAGGCATTCTGCATTTTATTAAATGGCCTGCAACACCTCTTAATGAAAACTGGTATCTGCAAGTGGTGTCTTCATGAAGAACTGAGATTCCGTTAACCTCACCCAAGCTGGTAGGCCTTTGCAAGACAACTCACATAGGTTTAGATGGACTGAGAGAAAGAAGTGCCATGTGCTTTAAGAAAATAGCAAAGCTTTGGAGCATAATGAAATACCATGGCCAACAACCAGGTGATGTGCTCATGGGCTGAAATATTTTACAGTTCTTGGATCACTGTCCTTAGTGGGCCTTAAGTCCTGCTGAGCAGGCATCAGTTGACTATGTAAGCCCTCTCTTGATGATGAAATTTCCTGTTACCACTAGAAACTAATGAGGACTTAGCTGCCAAACTGGTTACAGGATATCAAACTAGCAACAACCTCTTAGGGTTACATGACTTTTTTTGTGTTTGATCTGTGTCTCCGTCACATTTGTGTCTAATAAGTGCCTTAATAAGTAAGTATTTGATAAGATCTTTCTAACAAGAAGCATCCCTAGCACCAACAGCAAAAAAGCACCAGTACAGGCCTAATGATACATTGCTGCATTTGAAAAATGTCCTCCCCTGTGCAGTTTAAGACTGACAATTTAGTGAAGGTAGTTTTTGTAGCTGTAGACCACCATGGCTATAAGGGAAATTTAGTACCTTTAATTAGAGAAAATACTGCCTTTCACTGCAAACCTGTCCTTAGTAATTGAAGAATAATGTGTTTAACCATTATGATCATTAAATATGTGAAGAGGAGGGTACACTTATTTCAGTTTGCCTCCTAAAAAATGGCTCATTAATAATTTAAAACCCTTTGCTTCAGGGTTTTTTAAACACCTAACTAAAAATTAGACTCCTAATTACATGTTAATAGTACAGTGGCAAAATGGGAGGGAAGAAGAGAACCATAATTTCTCATTCTCCCTGGCCTTATTTCAGCAAGTCATTTAAACACATGGTTTAAAACCTTCAGTAGTCAGAGAAGAAAAAGACTACAAGCACTAAGTAGCATAAAGACAGCAATCACAGGAAATATGAAACTGCAGTGTGGAAGTGTTGTTCTGTAGTGCTTGCTATTAGAAATGTGTGAAGGGTTGAGGTTCTGTTTGAAGAGAGGTTTTGAATTTGGAATGAAACCAATTTGGAGTAAACTGTCTTTTCCAAAGCAAAATAGAAATAAGCATACTATTCTGTGGGAATACAGAGTTTTATTGTCAACAGTCACAAAATTTCATTTTGAAAGGTGACAGGAGAAGGCTGTCTAGTGCTCTGGCTTATTCCCCTTATAGATATCCATATGTGCTTTTTGGGAAAGGGAATGGCTTGTGTTCCTGAGATTTGGACTTAGATAAATGTATGCACTGAATTGCCTAAGATGTGGTGATTGACAGATACTAGTGTGAAGGGTTCTGCTTTTTAAGAAAGCTTCTTAATGCAGTATTCATTTTTATGAAGAAGTGGCAGCTTTTGCTGTTATATTTCTAAAGAATTATGTATATGTTACCTAAGAACTGATGAAGTAGTTTACTGCACTGGTGAAGTAGATTACTGCTTTGACTCACTCCTGGTGGCAAAATATAGCATTTTAATAGCTTGTAAAGGCCTAGAGAAACTTTTTAATTGACTTAGACAAATTGACATCACCAACTTTTCTTCCGTCATTAATGCTCAGATTTCTGCTCAGTTTTCTTCCTTGTGTCCAGATGGCCAGAAGAAAAGTAAAATATAAGATCAAAGGTAGCAGAAAGTAAGAGCACACCCTGTTTTATTTTAAGTTCTCCTCTGACTTCTTGGTTTTCCATTTGTAGGAGTACCAGATCATCTTAGTGATGCTTTTGCATAGAGTGAAGGATAATACAAAGCTGTGACGTGTGCCTATTGCTGGTTTCTTGATGACTGTTAATTGACCAGCTCACCTTACAGTTGTTGAAAAATAGTGCAGGGTTTTTCAGGCTTTAGAATTTGCATTGATGAATCTGTGATGGAGTTCGAATTGCCATTCTCTTGTGTCTCGGAAGCTAGCATGTCTCAGCTCCATACTTTAAGACAGATCTTTTCTTACTATTGTTCTATGAACTCTAGATGGATTGAATGTTCACCTTTTTCCCCATAAATTCTTGTCCAGTTTCAGGAAGTCAAATCTTTAGCTTTTTTACGGTCTTTTCACTGTAGAAGCAAAATGACAATATGTTCCATCTTGTCCTACAGCAACAGAACATTTGTAGGCTTGTACTGTTTTGTTATTTTTTAAAGAGAGAACCTAACTGCAGATTCTCCATTTCCCGGATTCCTTTTATTATGTTATGTATTTTGGTCTCCAAAGGGTTAGAATTTTTCCCTGGCTCATGAAGTTTGTGGGTGACTTTGTTCCACTTTGTGGCTTGTTCTTCTTTCAACAACATTCAAAGCATAATACCATCATTTTCTGTCAATCACAGAGGTTTTAACAGATTAAAATTTTCAGCCATACAGGCAACATTTAATTTTACTGCCAAAAGATAAAGCCCCTCTTGCAAAGGAGAAGATAGCAAGCAAGAAATAGAAGGGGAACAGACAGGAAGACTTGCTGCTCTAGCCTTGAGGGTGGTATGGTGAGGCTATTAAGTGGTGCTGAAGGGAGAAAAGCTCAAATACCCCAGCAGTTTCCACTGCCTCACAGTGTTTTCTTGATGGGATGGTGCCATAAGTTTGGTGTTTTATGCAAGTAAAGGCCATGGAAGCATGACTCTGTCTCAGTCCACAACAGTTTATGGAGGTCCATAAACATATTTCATCAGTTTGAGGGCTGATCTTTCTTGTAAATTAAATTAATGCCTCTATCACTAAAAATATTGGGACTAAGGCAATAATTAAAAAACAGAGCCTTTTTCTTTGTCCATGCATGTTGATTTTGACTTCCGTGGGGCTTTTTTTTTGTGTTGGGTTTGTTGGTTTTTTTGTTGGGGTTTTTCCCTCTAGTCCTCTGAAAGATACTTTTGTCATTTAAGCTTAATCCAGCTTTGTGGACAGTGACACATCTTCACTGACTTTCATGGATTTGGGCCTGTATCATCTGTGGTGCATTCTAAGTGGGACTGAAGGGATGTATAAGAACTCTCAGTAATGTGCAGAGATCATCTTTTCTGAGTATTCCCTGTGTGCTGCAGGCCTGCATGAGCATGGCTGTGCAGTTTGCCACATGCTCCCCTTGAGGACGAAGCACAGTGATAACTCTGCCTGCCTTCCGGTCTCGCTTGATATTCTCCACTGCAGAGCAGCAAGGCAGCAAGTGAGAAGCAATTGCCAAGTAATTCAGAGTCACAGAGTAACTGGACTGGATCCCAAGACTTACTTAGTGAATATGCAGCACAACTGCTCAAAGGATTTCTAAACAGTATATGTGGTTAATCATAATGTCCTCTATTAAGGTTTTTCCTGTTTGAAGTAAATAAAATGGAAAAATGGAATTTCTGGGGGAAGCCAAGTCATCTTATATCCATACTGAATTCAGTAAAATAAGTGCAGATCCTGTATTTTAATGACTTGAATAAAGCAGGAAGTTTCTTTCTGATCATTTCTAGGGAGAGAAACAATGGAGAGAGTTAATCCTTACAGAAGGCAGGTGATGGATTTCCTTCAGCCCTTCCTTGTTGCCCAGACTGAGCTGAGACTGTCTTACACACCGCATGCACTTTCAATCACAGACAAGTCCAGCAGAAAGAGAAATAAGATATGCTGTAATTTGGAGAAGTAAGTGAAATAACTGTTTAGGGAGAAAAGAAAATACTCTCCACATCTAGTTATCCTTTTAGCACAGAAGAAATGTTAATCTAATTTTCTACATACATTTATCTTTACTTTGTACTGGCCAATATCTATGAAAAAAGGCCCAGGTCTGCCAAAAAGTTGAGGCACACACTGAATACTTACCTTCATTGTCATGAAGACGGCAGAAATAAATTTTAGTCAAAAAGAATAAAATCTGCTTGTTTGGGATTCCAAGGAGATTTGAGTTCGACTTTCACTACAATTACAGGAGACCCTGATTTTGATTTACCTGTGGTTTCTAGAATAGTAGTATTTTGTACCTCTACAGCTTTGAAAGCACTGTAAAAACGTGAACAGGAATAAACAGAGAAGTTTTAGAGGTGGGGGAAAGCGGGAACACATAGGTGAAGAATTGTATGCCCCATTTTAGAGATTCAGTAGCAGAGCAGAGAACTGAGACCAAGTGTCTTGATTTCCCCATTTAGATTGTATCACACTGGTGAAACTATTGAACTCATCTAATGCTTTGCCAACAGAATAAATAGCTGCTTCCCTAGTGTTTGCCCTATGACCTAGGTGAGAAAGAATTCTTGCCATTAAGAATTTATAGACAAAATTATGTGAAGAGACCTAGGTAATGGATGTAACTAGTTTTAGGACTTGGAGATTTCAGAAGTTTTTATAGGAATTGGAAGTGTAGTGCACCTGTATTTGTAGTAGGATTTACAAGCCACTTCAAGGACTCTTTAGAGTCCTCTGATATGGAGAACTGTGAGTTAAAACTGGGGAAAAACAGCTACAGAAAGTCTTTAAAATTTGTCCTCTTTTTATTTTTTACTTTAGCATTGGAAGTAGAGATGCAGACAATCTATTTTAAAACAGTTCCAATTATTTATATATCTCCGAGTAACATTTACTATAATAAGTATTTAGGTATTCAGAATTCTATGATGCCACCAGAAAAGTTAAGTGGTTAACAGTAACAAATTTTACTTTAGGTCCTATAGTTCATATAGTCAAACGCAGATTCTCCATCCTATATTGGTCATGTAATGTAGTCTTGAGTCTAATATATCTCTGAAGAGATTACTCCAGAGAAGAAAGGTTTTCCAATGTCATAGTGCAGGTTGTCAGAAAATCATAGCTGAAGAAGCAGCATGAACATGTGTGTGCTATGTCAGCCAACAGCCTGCGCTAGGAGAAACTGGGTTGGAATGGAAGCCTTTCCAGTCTTATGAATGTATGTGGCAACTTCTCCTGACCAGTGCTCACCTAGCCCAACTAAGACTAATGTATGTCATTGATGTGCTCTGGGGGTATACGTGAAGAAATAGACTTTATCTAATAGATGAAACATAAAGTGTTAGAGAGAAGGGAGAGAATTTAGAAAAAAAACACCAAGCTCTGTTCTCTCCTCAACCAGAGGGAGAAATGTGATGCACTGACTGTAATTCTTACAGCAGCAAAACTTGAGACATCTACAGTTTTCCATGTATTTATCTCTGCTGCTTCTGAAATATCTTAAAAACAAACAAAAAAAAACCCACCCAAAAAATTATGTCCTTCTTGGGCATAGAAGAGTAAGCCCTTTGGCACTCTTCATGAATGTGTCCTTGTGGAAGTTACCAGTGCTTCTGCTGAGGTCTAATACAGGCATTGTCAAGCACCATTAGGCATGTGAAGCAGTAATATTGTCAGGTCTTCATGTTTTTATGGTGATTTGAATGAAGCCTCAGATGTCAAAACTGTTGTTATCTTTTGTTCATCTTTTGAGAAACTGATATTCCAGTCCCCAGGTGAAGTAGACAAAGGTTTCTGCCATTCTCCACCATTCAAAAGCTAAAAGAAAAATGAGAATGCCAAAGTCATGACTTAGAAATCCAACAGCCTAACTTGAGTGTTTGCGTTTTGGCAGTACCGAAACAGCTTTCTATAAAGATGACCGAGGCAGGTTGCATCTGAATACAGGGAATGCCTCCTTCTGCTTTCTGTAAGAGGACTTCTTGTTGAGGGTTGTGTTAAAGAGTACCCATGCATTTTGTGTGCTACAAGGGTGGGCTGTGCCTTGTTTGGAAGGGGTCTGGTGAAATGAGCAGTATACATGTATGCAGCTGGAAGCTGGATGCTGTGTCCTGTTTGATTTCTTGCATGATGAACAGACAAGCTGATTTTAATCTTGATTGACTGAAGGAACTTGAGAGAAATCTCAGGGAGTGGAAAGAGCTGTTAATCTTGCGTGGTTTACATATTGTGGCTGTGTATTGTTTTTTATTTTTCCTGAAAAAAATCTACTCTCAGATCAGCCCAAGACTATGACAGTTTTAAGAAAATAAGTAATTTCCAGAGGCTGACTTCTCTGAGAACAGACAGTAGTTTGCTTGAGAGGAAGGGAAAGAATGTACTTGCCACCTCTTTAATATCATGACTTACAACTGACTTCATTGTCCTTTGCATGAGATGATAGTCCTCTGAAAGCACTCTAAACTGAGTGGGATCAAGGTTGCTTGGAAGAGGTTTCTTTAGGCTACAGGCTGTTTAAATGAGAATCAGTAAGTCTCCTGTTACAGCTGAACAGAGACCAGCCTCTCTTTTGCCTCAGGCAAAAGATGAATAAGTCTGTGAAGGAAAGGAAATATAATCTGCTTTTCTGATATTTAGTGGTGATAATGGCCAGGGATAAAGGCTTCACTGTGCTACACACTGTTAAGTTAATCTCTGCCCTACAGAGCTCCTGTTCCTAAAGACTGTGAGACACAACAAGTGTTAGTACAGAGCTATAAATACAGGAAACCTGGATTTGTCTTTGCATAAACTAATATCATAATGATCTTCATTGACACAAGGGAGGTGCTGATCTAACCAGTGCCAACCAGCGATAGCCTGCCAGCATCAAAGCAGCTGTAGGTGTGACTCTGTTTCAGCTGTGGTAGGGTGCAGATATATCATCTGCTCTGTCAGTGCAGAACAATAGGAAGAAGAGTAGCAGTTGCTGCTGTCTCAGACTTCTTTTTCTCCTCCCCTCTTTCTCTTTTTTCGCTCACAGATTCAGTCTGCTGCCACTTTTGTCCAACTGGACAGAAAGACTTGTGGCAGAGAATTGGTCCTCTTACAGATGGAAAATTCCTGTTGGTGTGTGGCTGAGGGAGGGATCTAGGCCAGCTGGCTCACTTTTAACCTTTCCTACCTGTCTCTTTAGGCAGAACAACACCCTGCACAGGCAACTTCTCAGTGGCATCAGACCCCACAAGGACATTTACTCTTATGATCTAAATTAGCCCTTTAAGTTCACTAAATTGCAGAAAGAGCAGGCAAACTAACTAGCTCCTTATGTCTTCTCAGCTTGCCCAGATTTCAGAGGGACTTTGGTGTCGCTGAAAACTTTCCACTTCTCCAGACTTTTCACTCTTCTTCCATTCCTCTGCTATGCTTTATTCTGCCTCACTGCAATCCAGGTTTCTGGTTTTCAGGAGGAGAGCTTTTCAAATGGGACACTTGTATCCTTTTGCTTAGTTGGAGAGAGGCCTGATAAAGCAGTAAGTCAGACATAGTTACAGCCTGAAGTCCAATTGCTGGCAGAACTTAGAAGCTGTATCAACTTTCTGTGGACTGGCTTTCCTGAGAAACTCTGGGAAAACACTTGTTTTCCCTGCACTTAAAACAGCAGATTCTAATTCCAGTACCAAAGTGTTGCCATAGTAATACAGAGAAAAAAATTCTTTCCTTTATTGAGGTGGTGTGGAGAGAGGGAATGAGAGATAGGTAGATGCTGGTCCATGTAGTCAGTCAGAAAAATAAGGGTAATGGCTTGTGAGGAAGGGATTTTGAAACAAGCAAAAGTATTTATTAAAATCAGAATCATTTAAATGTTCAGTGCAGAAATGCCTTCTGCCAAAATCTGGTGTCAGGCAATGTTGCATTCAGGAGAAAGCTGAAGTCACTTCGGAGTGTTGTTGCTTCACTAGCACATTAATGAGAAAAAGTCAAGAGCTGGGTATTGTTCTGGTGGGTTTCATGCCTGCTTGGTCTAACTGACTTCCAAAAAGTTTAGGCAGAAAATCCCCACCTTCTTTCCTTCAACAGGGGAAGTTTTTTTGTTGTTTGTTTGTTTGTTTGTTTTGTTGTTGTTTGTGTTTGTTTGTTTTTCTAATTTATGAACTGTAAACTAAATTTTTCAACTGAAAATAAGGAGAACTTGCTCAGTAGTTAAAGTTCTTCTTAAAGTCTCCAAGTTCTGGTAACCTTTTCCTCTCTCTTATTGGTTTCCATTCCCTCACCTCCTTCAAACACCTGTAAAAAAACACTTGATGAGGAAGGTAAGAATTGGTTTGAGCCCACTGGTGTAGAAAGTCAAATTTATCCATCTTTATTCCTCTCCTGCTTTGGCCAGCTGGTGGAAAATTGCTTTTTGCTCCTATTAAAGACTCAGAACTGCACTGCCCTAGGGAAAAAAAAAAAAAAAAAGCTAGTATGAGTTTATGCTTATTGGAGGGACCACAGAGCTGTTAGCTATTTGGTTGCTATAACTTTTGTCCATAGGAGTCCTCTACTCATGAATTGAATGGACTCATAAACTCAATTGATAATGTAAGTTTTGTGTGTATCTCCTGTGTGTGTATGTCCTGTGGACAGGAATTTTCTATGTCCTCTTACAGGAGTTTTTTGTGGCCTTCCTGTGTGGGACTTGTGCAAGGCCTATTTCCAGGTAGACTTCCTACCACTGTGGTTAAAACATGGGCCAGAAGCAAGAGGGGTTTTTTTCAAGTCTGAGCTGAAATAATTTGCCTCTTTTTTTCCTTATAGATTTCACAGGGAATTTAAATCTCAGGTCTTAACCAATTGCAATATTTTTTTCATTGTGAGGTACTGGTCAAACCCAATGACTTACCTAGTCTGTGCATACATCTTGCTGACTGTATAGACTGCTTATGACATCTTATTTCAAGGTGGCATTTCTCATAATTTCCTCTACTCTGTTATAATATTTCTTTGAGGGCTTTAGTATCTACTGCATACTAGAAGAGGGGCTGAATTTCACTGGTGCCTCGACAATGCAACCATAGGTCATAGGATAAAATGAGAATATTTGATCCACTTGGGCCAGTGGGTTTAGTGTGAGATGCCTGCCTGTGAAGAGAGACCTGTGGAAGCATTAGAGAGGTCAAAGAGCCAGTGCATAGAGAACACAGGACAGAATTAAATTAGGTGCTGTGATGAAGGCTACAAATACAAAATACAAGCAGATCAGAGATACCTCTGGAGACCAGACTGAAAGAAAAAAAAAGGAAAAAAAAGGGGGGACAACTACTATTAAAACTGAATGATGTTGCAAAAGGTGTCTGATTGTATTATAGGATACAGATACAAAGCAATTTCTTTCAGGGCAAAGAGGTTATTTTTTCCACTTTATACTGTATTGTAGAGACCATATCAGAGCATTTTCACAGTATAGGTGAGCTATGTTTTTAAGGTAAGAGTGCTTGGTTTGTCATATGTATGAAGATATATAATACTTGGCATGAGGATAATGAAAACACCCTTTCTTGGGTGCATCAGTTAGACACTTACAGAAAATAAAACATGTACTTTGAGTCTGATCCCTTTAAACTCAGCTGCTTCTATAAAAGCTTAGAAAGAGAGAAGCAGCACCTTGGAAAAAGCTTCCATAATAATTTTTAAGCGAGATTTGGTAAATAAAAAAGAATTGGAGCTGACATCTGTCTTTACTCTGAGGAAGCTGAACCTTATTTATTTTCACCTTAGTATAAACTACCACACCACCCAAAAATCATTAGAAGATGCTCTTTTGGAGCTCTGTCATCTATCTTGAAGAAAAAGAAACTAAACATTTGAATTTACGATCCTTTTTTTCTGGGTTTTCTGTGAAATCAAAATATAGCTGTACATTTATGTGTGCCTACTAAAGATGAGTAGGTGTATAATGCAGATTTGTGGATTTTTTTTTCTGCCCAGATGCAAGCATGAGTGGAGGAACAGTGCTCTGGGCAGACTTTTCATGCAAATCTCAGTTTCACAACTCAGTCCTCACATCTGTATTACAGCTGTCCTCTACTTTTCAGGAAGCTCTTACTTGGTTTGAGAAACTAGATATGGAAATGAACTGAACACCCACATCTGAGAGCTTGAAAGTCCAAAATTTCTTTTCCCTTTTTTACTCCACAAGAAGCTTGTGGTCTTAAAGAGATGCTGGGTAAAGTTCAGGATCAAAACTATCATTCTAACTTAAATTAGTTGAAGTTGTGGGAGTCCGATTTTGGATGTCATGGAAATGCACACACTGACTATGATTTTAAATCCAGATTCATAAACTCCATTCTAATGGGATAATTGATTAGCAGTGGGCTTATCAAAAAGTCATCCTTAATGACTGGTTGATTAAGTTCATAATCCATCTCTTCAGTGTAAAGCTGCCAACACGAACCCCTGCACACTGCTTTGGAAGGTGGGAGCTCTGTCTGGTGAGCCCCTCTACAGTGTTGGAAATGAAGGCAGATGGGGTGTAACACACAGCCTGTGGCCATGATTGGAAGTGCTTTGCAGTGTCACTGTTCATTTGTGAGCTCTCACCTAGTTAATATGACCATTCCCAGATACCTGAGAGATTTTACAGAACCATCCTTTGTGTCCCCTCATGGCTGCTCTAAGTTGTGGTGTCACCTAGACACATGTACTGCGCACTGATATATGTGAGGCCCTGGAGATGCATTTTCAAGTCTGTTTCAAAGTTTTTGAAGTCAGCTGGTCTTGTTTTATGTCTTCTAAACACACAGTATCTGTAGATAATTAACTCATTGTAAAAAGACAGTTGTTATGGAAAATCTAGAAGACACATTCTTCCCTCAGGCTAGGTCTGACATGAGGTCTACTGAAGTCACATCAGGCCATCACGTATTTTATTTTTAACTTACTGAATATGTTGCCTTGGGGTCATGTTATTGCTAGGAAATCTGAGGTGATTTATGTCATGTCTGTGCAATTTCCACACACAAACTTGCTGCAGACACATTGTGATGTTAGGATCATCCGTAAGAAAAAGGGAGACCCCTTATAAGACAGTGTGTCTCTCAGGCTTCCTGTGCTGAGTGATGAATTACAGGAACACAGAAGAATTGAGTATTGTCTTCAAGTAATTTGTAGAGATTTTCCCTTCAAAGCTATCTCCTAAAATGTCAGGCAGTAAAACTTGCCTTACAGGCGTGCTGGGAATTTTCCTGAACCCTAGGGGTCTTACGCTCTGGGCATAGGTGTTATCTTTAAACAGGGGGTAAGAATGACAAAACCAATGAGGCTGAACACCCAGAGTGGAGCTCTGCCTGATGGAAGCCAGAAAGCAGCACAAGACTCAAGATTCAATGACTCTGTCGCACTTATGGGATACTCTAGTGATCCCACGTACCAAGTGTTGCTGGCAGGTGCTGCTCTGGAGTGACCTCCCTTTGTTTATTTCAGCCTTAGGCTTTAAAAACAGTCAGAATCAAAGAAAAACAAAAAACCTTCACCCTTACCAAAACAAAAGGAACATTCTTAAAAATGTCATGTGAGTGTTCAAGGAGAAAAAAAGTATCTTGGCAATTATGAATTTGCAGAAGGCAAGCACAGGTGGAGGTGAGCACAGCAGGTATGAAGAAGATCCTATTGGATCAGGAAAGCCTTAGTTGCCGAATAAGCCCATGTTAATCAAAGACAATACTGCAGTGAGATTTTGGGTGTGTTGGGGGCAACAGAGAACTTGTATCTAAGTGTGCATCAGAAATCAATTTGTGTGTAGAAATGAGGATAGATGTGAAGCTGAGCTATCCTAATTGCAGATACAGTAGTTGAATTTATCAGAAATGTTCTTACCCTTCCATCTCTTGCTGGTTCCTTTATATTGTACCCTTTGACCAAAGTGAAAAGGTTCTTAACAATAGCAGACAGCCAGATACCTTTTGTCATTTTTTTTCTGTTTGCTGGGTTATGAAAAACTATATATATATATATATATATAAGACTATAACTAATGATAATCTCTTCCTGGAACACCCTGAGAAATTAACAAATAAATACTGTGGGGTGCTAGGAGATTCCTAATGAATGCAAGGACTTCCTGATGGCTTTCCTTGGAAAGGACAACACAGTGAGGGAAGTGGCTTGTGCATGACTCTAATTGCATTACAGGCCATTAGCAAATATCTTGAAGTAGCCTCTTTTGTGTTGTATTTTGAAGGTTTTGTCTCCCTCATCTGTAGCAAAACTCAATCAGTTGGGCAGTTATGACAGGAAGGATATGTAACAGACTTTGGACAATAAGTGTTTATTGTTCGCATCTGTATTCTTTCAGCATCGCTCTGACACTCAATCTGTATAAGAAATACTGACTTTGCAAGGATTAAGAGGCATAATGCCCTGAGAATTTATTTTTTTGGTTTCAGCAAACACACACATAAAATTTAAGAGACAGAACATTCCTATTTCAACATTTTTTGGACATAAAAAGGAGAAGAAAGTAGCCAGAAAATAATTTTAGTATTGACAAGATCCAGCAGATGGGTATATTATTCCCATTATGTTCTTCTGGCAGATGTTCATGGTAATAGTTCTCACTGTACAAACAATTGCAGGGTCATTGCATGACCATGTTTCTGTGAAGAAGTGGTGCCTGTGATGTATTTGCTTTAAACCTCCTTCTTTAAGTTTCTTCTCCTGAGTCAGACCCTCAGATGTTGAAAATAATTGTATCCTTGGCAGAGCATCTGCCCTTCGTTATAAATTTTTTGAGTCAGAAAGGAAATCAAAGCTAGTTGGATGCAGCCATGTGTGTATTCCTTGACATAAATTATTGACTTGCACACTCTTCTGCTTTCTCTTTGCCACTTTGGACAACTCATATATTACAATTCCCACCCACACTTGACTAGATAACAGTCAAGTATGGCCCAGTCTGGGTGCACCATGTGCATACATAAAGGGTTGTTGCTGCTTTAGAAAGACTCCAATCTAAGCATTACTGAGGCGGCAATGAAAGGTGATATTACTAAAAAGAGGTTACAGTGCAAAAATAAATTATTTCAGCAAGTTACCATTCTATTATAGTCTGCCTGGCTGGGAATTTATAATATTATTGTCACAGAAAGTCAAAGTGAATAAACCACAGCTGTGAAAAAAGACTAACTTGGCTATTGCTAAAGGGTTTAGGTAGGTATTGCATCATGGAAATAGACATACACCATCCATATCAATATGGATGATTTTCTTCTCTACCTAGCTAAAGTAATTGCTTTTCTTTGTGCCCAAGTTATTAATAGTTTGGACTTCATGCTCCAGTTTGAAAGTGATCACCAGAAAGTACAAATGCATGTGTATGACAGATGAAGGGCATAGGCCTGGCCCACGGAGTGTAATGATGAGTTCTGAAGGACACTGCTAGTGACAGGATGTTAAGTGAGTCAATGAGCAAGAGGCTGAGAAGTTTGGACTAGAGCCTAGGTTGCTTCAGCCCCCCTTCCCAGTGCTTCCTGCTTGTAGGGTTTGCTTCTTACCAGGGATTCAGATCCCAAGTGCCTCAGCTGAAGTGTGGTAGTAGGCAAACTTTCAAACAGGGCAGGCACTGCGACCTAGACAGTTGTTTAGCTGTGCTTCAGGGTGATCAAAAAGATGAGTAGGAGGGGGTGCAGCTAATGTGCTTGGTGACCTTCTCTGAGTGAGTTTATGTCATCACATCTCCATTTCCAGTAATGTGAAATGAAGATTGCCACACAAGTCTAAAACTGCTGTTTAAGTTTCTGGATGTGATCCATTATTTAAATGTAGATGATAACTCTAAATGTTTCTGACTTTCTGAGAGAGACTCAGATTTACACTACACATCTACTCCAGGGAAAGGGATTCAAAGCATGCTTAGTAAATTGGTAGCCCTATCTGATGCAAAGAAACTCCATTCAAAATTGATAGAATATTTAAATCCACTACTGTTAGAACTGATGAACTTTGTTGTCACGAACCTGTAGGGTAGAAGGAAGGACCACTCTGCGAGGGTGAGGTGCAAAATGGCCGTTTATTAAACTGGGAGCCCGGCTGATATAGAGTCGGTATTGTAACTTCATACTATAAACAGCAAAACTGAGTTTTGCAGTTTTATGTGTAATAAATTACAATGAGCTTATTCACACTATCGAGAGCAGAAAATATATATAAGATGCATCTCAGCTTCTTCAGCAAAGTGTGATATTCAAAATGATGGGATCAAGGATGATTAAATCTTTCTCATCCCTCACCTACATCTCCCAAGTATGTTTTTGTTAAATTAACAGCATTGACTTTATGCTTTCAGTCAGATAAAGCATGTAGTAAAGGTGGATGGTGCTATAGGAAGGGAAAAAGACTTGGTCAGCAATACAGTACAGGTTACAGACTACAAACTTCAACATCTCATTTGTTTCACTTGTCAAATTCCTTTCACCACTTTAGAAGTAGATGGTGGATTTTGGAAGCCAGTAGCAAAACAGGCATGGTCATGGAAGAGAGATGTATAAAATAAACCTCAGGACTATGGAAGTCAAGTTGCCTTTAAATTTTTGAAAATCAATGGCTTTTTAAGTGCCTATCTTAGTGGAACAGATATGTTCAGTTATATGGCAGCACTTTTATACTAGGATGTTGCTTATTTTGAAGATTAAATATTGCCTGTAGCTCTCCTCCTTTTCTTATTTACAGCTTTTCTCTAATTCTACATAAAGTCTCACTTTTACTTTCAGGAGGCCTACCTCTGGATCTGAACCTTGTCAGGCTGGGTGCTTCACTTGGCACAGAAGCTGTGTTATCTCTGAAAGAGTTTGTGGTCTAAATAACTTTGGTAGGAAGATCTTAATTTTCTGCAATCGTGTGTAGCTGTTGATTTTGCACAGAGTGGATAGATAGAAAATGCCAACAGAATTCAATTAATTAGCAAATTCTGATCTTTTAGTGAGATTTTTCCCCACCTTCATGGAAATGAGAAGGGAACATGCAGAGCAGTGGGAGTAATGTTTCCTATTTGAAGTGTAGCGTGAGATTCTAATGTTGCAGCATGCTTACAGAACATGGAACAAGAAACGTGAGGATGCAATCATATCATGTTATCCTGCTATTCAGTTACTTAGTGGCATTGCAGCCTTACTACTGCAGGCTGTGATTTTTGTCAGCTGTTAAGCTGAATTTAACTTCATCTGTTTTGGATGATGGGTCACCCAGGGAAACTTACAGTGATGATGGTAACGAGTCTGCAGTAGGAAATGTTCTTCTCTTTCAGAACTGACCGTTCATGGTGACAACAAGTGACAAAAGGCTGTTTAACACAAGTTGTGGGATCTGGCACAGTAGGTAAGCTGTGTGTGATCTTCAGTGCTCTGTCTGCAGAGCACCTGGGTGGATGAAGAAAGCAGATGGTCTCTCTCAGCTGTGCTGCCTGTATTCTCAATGGCCTGCAGGGAATCCTTCAGGAAGCCAAATCCCTACTTTACACCATGTGCCCTCCATTATGGTAGAGGCAGGACTTTCTACTACAGGGACAACTCACCCAACTTTAGTGTTAGCTTTGCTTCCACCTTCTGTGAAGGAATTTTCCATTTGCCACTCCTGCCAGGAGTCCAGACACTTCTCCATTAAACATTCAACTCCAGCAGAACTACAGGTGATGAAAGGTTTCTGCACATGGGATTTTCCATTAGGCAAATCTTTCTTACCACTAGCTAAAAGCTTCACCATAACAGAGTGGAGCTCACTGCCCTTTGAGAAACCTCTCCATGGCTTTGAAGTGTTGAGGCCTGAGTCTCAAATGGAAATGAAGGAGAGGCAAAGGACCATGGACAGAAGCAGCATTTTCTTCTTTTTAAATAATTAAGGTAGACAGGGAGGCCCTTTACTAAATCTTTTCCATTGAAATACTTTGTGTGCAGCTATATACTATTCTGATTTTCAGGGTAAATATCAAATGGAAAACATTTTTTCAGGAACTGACCCTATGTAAATGGCCAGCATGTGATGGAGCAGTCCCTTGGTAGTATCAGGTTGCATGCTCCTGCTCTTCCAATGTGTAGTCAGATTTTGCCAGGATAAAGTCCTTGCTTGCACTTGTGTTATCAGGTGTCCTATTTTTCTTCATCCAGTTTTGTCTCAGACCCTTTTTTCAGAGGATACAGCACAATTGTCAGGAATCATTTTCATCAGGCTTGAACTCATTTATGTGAAGGAATAATCTGTGGGGCACTTATTCATTATACAAAATTCTCATGCTGTCCTAATAAATTTCTCCCCAATAGTAAGCATAGTTAAAAAGAATCTGACCTTAAACTGAAAAAAAATTCCTTCCTAATGGGCTGTGAACATATTCGTTATTGCTGGAGGTTGTGTTTGCCATTCATGCTCTGGTAAAAGTGTCCATTCAGCATAAGACCTGCAAGCTCATTTTTGAGGAATTAATAGTAAAATTTGTCTTGCGCAGTCTGTAGCAGCATTTTACTTAACATTAGATTTTTCCTTAGGCTATGTGGGATTGCCTACCAACCTGTGCCTTTCTACCCTATTCATAGCCTTGTTCATAGGTCTGGTAGAAATGGATGTCTAAAGCAACAGAAGTGAAAAGGCCAAGGCAGACATTGGGAATGGTATATGTTCCACACCTGCACTTGTCTGTGCTTGAAATTTTAAAAAATATTTTGAGAGACATTACCTTTTGAGAAGAAATACATTTGAGAAGAAAAATACTGTAGTGTCTATTATCTACATTCTATAGTAGTGCACTAATCAGACTGACAAAACTATGTACCAAATTTCTAATATAGCCTCAAATTTTGCCTGCTGGCTAGAGATCAGCTGCTGGGTTGTAGGGTTGGTCAGCTTAGATGACAGACCAAATCCATATGCTTGCCAAAGGGGGTGAGAGGGGGAGGCACAACTATTTAGTTTCCTACGCAGTAAGGACCCAGAATTTTCATTTCCAACTCTGTCAGTGACTCAGCAAATGTTCTTAGTGCAGTCATAAGGTTAACACTTCAAAGAACGTCCATTAGTTTTGAAGGTCTGAACATCTGAAAAATCTCAGTCTTCTTTTTCTTGGAAGTGCTATGAACTTTTAAAACTACTATTAAAGCAAAGGAATCAAAGGAGCTTGTACTTTACATGTGGAGAGACTTGCACTTAGAATACCCCTAAGCCCCACAGTTTACAAAATTAATAGACACTTTTGAGAAGGCTGCCTTTATCTTCTACAGATCTGGTTTTATCTTGTATAATGGACATAGTCATGCCTTACAGTTTACATAGGTATTGCAATGTGTGATTAGTGTACAGAATGCTTCATGATCCTTGAATGATGGATTTTCCAGATAAAATTCAAGGTGGTTTTTAATCTATCTACAGATTTGATGAATTGGTTCTTCGGAGATTGCTCCAGGTAAAAGAATAATCATGGAACTGCTTTTTTTCAAGGAAGGTGCATATGTTAGTGGTGCTTAGACCAGGACAGTACCCCTGACCCATATCCCTTGTCATGTGGAGATGCACTGGAAGTTGAGGGATCACAGAGTTACATAGTGAACAGTAGTTTCTTGCTCTGGCCTGACAATGACTGTAGCTTCAAGTTCCTCTAATGCTGGGCCAATGCTATGAGCTCCTGTTCGCTGGGTGCTTCATGGAAGTTATGTGCTCTTGGTAGATGAAGGTATTCGCTGTTGGTGGATCATAATCTATTCCAATTGTGATATCACAGGTGTTGGTATTCCAACTCCAGAGTTGGAAAGGAGTAATTATCTTGGCATTGTTTTCAGCCTGTTTCAATGGAATTTCTCTAATTTGCTGTATCAACAGTGAATGTATTCTACAAAAAGTATTAATGATAAAAATGCATTATATTTGTTTAGATTCCATAAAAAAAGGGGGAGGGGAGAAATCTTGATCCTTTACTTGTAACTTGTCTTGAGTACCTGGGTAGCTCTCAGTTTGTCAAATAAGTGACATAAGCCAGAGGACATGAAAGTCCAGAGTCCAACTGGACATCTTCCTCTTGTTTTGCATGAGAAAACCGGAGCAACATCACTGTGTTTGTTTATTCTCTTAGCATTCATGAGATTAAAAATCAAACCAACCTTTCAGTCTATAGTTTGTTTTCCCCAGGATGCCTGTGACTAGAATCCAACTTGTGCAAAAGATGGATGTTTGTATGAATATAAGCCCAGATACAACCATGGAAATGGAAGGGACGGAAAGACCAGTGTTATGTTTAGCAGATGCTTGTGTCTGCTAAGGTGTTCGTATTCATGCAGTTTGCAAGTATTTTCCGCTGTCTTTTTTTTTTTTTTTTTAAAGCTGTAGTGGAAAAAAATGGTGGCTTGAGTCATTCTACTATTTATCACCATCCAGATCAAAGGGCACAGAATTAGGTTTGTGTTTTCACAGAGAAGGTTGATGCTGACACACAGCTGTCCTTTCCTCCTCCTCAGCATAGCAAGACTGAATGTTTTGCAGATTGTAAGCTTGGCCATGGTGAGGAGTCCAAAATAAAACTTCCATTGTCCCAAGCATTTTGGTGTTTGCTCTAAAGAAATCATCAACCTTGGTTGTTTATTTTTTCTTCTGCAGGAAAGGAGGGGGATGAGGTGGTTGTCCATGCATCTGTTTGGAATCTTAGATTTAAAAGTCTAAAAATAAACACCCCAAAACTGTTTTTGCTGGCAGTCTTGAACAGGGGCAGTGTATACTTTGGAATCAGTTTATCTTTGAAAATTATACAGATTGGAAAAAAATAATCAGTGGTGGTGTTTACCACTTTAAAGTAAAAAAATGTATTTTCAGACATCTGCACAAATACAAATACTAACTTCGAACAAGGCCAGAATGCTACTATTTAAATTCATCCTTGTAATCTACTCTCTCTTTCATCTCTTCTTGATACCCTTAAGTGGATTGTGTTTGACATGAGGAGCCACTGAAATACTCCTGTGCTGATATGAAAGGTTAAATAAAGTTGTCTCAGAGACAGGGTGTGTGCTCATTTTTTTTGTGCAAAAGGCAAAATTAGCTTAAAGCATGGCAAATCTTTTGCAGGTCAACCCAATGAGTGTGGTCTACATATTGCATCAGCTAAGGTTTCTACCACAGTGTCTACATGGAAATACTGATGTCTAAGGTGCAGTGGTAGAGAGGGCTTCAGGACAGACTAGATGCTGTGCTCTCTGTAGCCCTAAAGGTATTGCTAACCTACAATGTTGCTATTATAAATTATGTAATGATAGAGCAATAGCAGAGACCTGTAATGGGGTGTTTGTGTGTGTGTGTGTGTATGTGTGTCCGTGTCCCCTTAAATTTCCAGGGATTTAATTCTGTTTCCTCTTGCGTGTAGATGTATTTGCACAGCTATAAAGATATAATACTTCCTAATACTAATACTTCCTAAAATAATCAGAGCCAATATTAAGGCCTGAGGAAAGAGCTGTAGCACATGAATAGACACTTGTTGGCATGTATTTATCTGCATGCATATACATAAAACAAATAAAAATTGACACTGTACTCGTAATTAAATTGGAGGGATATTCAGTGTTAAGATTCCCAAAGTATCCATTCGTAGGCATGATAAAGCTCATTTTCTCTGCAACTGCTCATCTTTTTTTCTCTTGTTTTGCTCTTTGTTTTAGTATCTTTGAAGCTTCCTAGTGTAGGAGAATCAAAGCATGAAAAGCAGGATTGCCTAACTGAAAAAGTCATAGCATTGTTATCTCCGGTTAATTTGGTTTTGGATGGAAAGCTGCTACAGAATAGTATTGCTATCAGGAGTTGATATCAGTGAGTGGGGATGGGATCCCTGTCCAAAGCATGAAGATTGCAGGGTCTCCTCGTTCTTCTATGTTATTATTATACAGTGGTCTCTTGTAAAGAATATAAATGCCCCCATTGTCTCTAAAGACAGAAACTGGTTCAGTTGAGGAAAGCCATAAGAGACCTACATAAAGACAGGGAGAACTCTAGACTCTGGAGGGGAGGGAAGGTTCTTCTGGTGTTACGCACCAGAGGAAATCCCCTGTGCAGAGTCAGTAGGCTGTCTTTATGACATTTCATTCTTTGGAGTTCACTCTTGAGTCTCACAGGATTAGTTGCTCGTTGTTAAAATTCCTGTGGCACATTTCAGTCTGTTCTTTCTTAATTTCCTCAAGCAGGCTGTTGCATTTTCTTGTTTACTTAGATCTTTGTCTCTCAATCTCAGGATAGTTCTTTCCCTCTGTAGCTGTTAAGTTACGCACAAGGTCAGATATTACTCAGAACTTCCTGGAAAGCCTCGTTTGTTTTAGACAAAAGTACTCAGGAAGTTCCTCAGCTCTTCCAGCAAAGCTGTCCTGGAAGATGCCTGCCAATCCTCAAATTGCACACAATGCATTTTTTGGAAGACAAGCTAAAATCATTTTTAGTCCAGTACCAAACCCAGGATATGTCAGCATTGTCCCATATATTTCAAACACCAAGTCTATTTTCAAGATCTTCTGCACCTCAGTTAATACAAAAATGTCTCCTCATTCTCTGTGATGGCAATGTGACAGTTCAGCTTTTTGGTGTGTCCCAACAAGCCTGCCATCTTCAGAGTAGCATGTTCCAGGTCTGGGTGCAAATCTTATGCCTTTGTAGCTCATCTCCCCCTTCTACACATAGGCTTTAAGTCTTAGTTGGAGAGGCTTCACCCCACTTTAGACACTTTCTGCAAGGCACAGACTCAAGGAGCTAATTGTATGTACTTTCAAGAAGATTAAAGGAGAGGGAAAAATAAACCAAACACAAACTCAAATGACTTGGCACATGAATTCTCTTTAAGTTCACAGCCCCTGGTGGCTTATTTCAAAGCACTTGAATCTATACAATTAGGCTGAATGCTTCCTGTGATGTTGGGTGATGAAGCAACCATTTTAATGTATTTATATCTCCATGCTATATGCTTCTCTTACAGCCCTCTCTGAGCAGAAACCTGCTGATATGAGCAAGGGAGTGCTGAGGGGCTGTAGTGTGTAGTCTGCGTGGAAGGCTTTTAAATTCTCCAAGCAGTTGTCACACTGGGGAAGAATTAATGGCAGAAGGCAGCTCCTTAACCTCCTTCTGCACCTCCAAGTCCTCCACACTTACACAATGAGATGCTCATGGGAGGGAGGTCTACAAGCTGTTGAATTCAGCTGTTGCCTTAGAAATGACAAGTCTCTGTAAACAAGGCCAGCCGCTACCAATATGAAAGTGCTACTGATGTGGCTAAATTAGTTTAGAGACTACTGGTGCATGAGAGCACTTGCAATACTGTCTTTAATCATACGTTGTGTTGGCATCTTAGCTTCAGCCTCTATCAATTATGTGACACTTTAAAAATGGATTATGAGACCTACACAGAAGGGGCCTGTGCTGACTTAGTTTCCATGAGCTGGTCAAATATTGCTGTTGTAGACAATAATTTTTCAATCAACTCTTTAGTTTGCAGTCAGTGTGTAAAAAGGTGGAAGAGAAGGAAGCTGGGACTTGTGCTCAGCTTGAGCAGCAGGACTTGGAGGTCAGATGGCCCCTGAGCTGTTGCCTTTCTGGCAGCACTGAACCTCACTGAGGGTTCATGCATCTGAAGGAGCACCTCAAAATAGACTGTAATGATTTCCATGATAAAAAAAACCCAAAATAAAATAAGACCACAAACCCCCCCAAACACTCCAGAGTACCCGTGCCCCTGCTGCCTGAACCATTGCTCTTCAGCTAGGTGAATCTTGCTACCAAACAACCTTTGGTGGAACCTAAGCCAAACGTTTTGGGGCTGATTTGTTTTCTAAATTGCCAAGACTTTGTATTGCTGCTTTTTGGCAGTTGTTCACACATGTATATTCTGTAGATACCTCACTGATTTATTTGTGTCTTTTCCTTCACAGAAAGGATTGTACTGCCAGAAGACAGAGCAAGAAAAAATAACTTTGTGTTCAGCTCAGTGAATTCCATTCAGCTGGTGCTGGAAGAGGGAGGTTTTTCTGTTTTTCCTCCTGGCATGCCAAGAAGGCCTTTGCAATAAGGTAGGACTAGGCAGAATGTAGGTGCAATTTGTCATTCCTGTTGTTTTATTGTATCAGGAAACTGGGAAACTTGGTTTTGCAAGTGGGTGTTGCTAATTCTAGATACTTTTCTTTTTGAAAGCAGATCTTGGAAATTTCTTCCAAAGTGTCATGAAATACTGAGATATGTTGAAACTGTGGTTTAATGCCTCTGACAAAGTATTAGTCAAGGCAGAAATGATGAGAACTGGTATCACTAAGTGTGCTCTGCTCTTTAGTACTCGAAGGTCATCAAAACTGGGTCATAACTGGTGCTCATGTAAAACTTTCCTGGCTCACAGCACATGAAATCAAATTCAGACTCTGCTTGGCAGGTGTCTTTAACATTGAACCTGCAGGCTTTAGAATACCATTGCCATTGAAATAAAATAATCTTGTATGATTATTGCAGCAAAGAAATTTGGACATACCCTCTGTCTTTATGAAAGGTTGGTGCCACATTATAGTAATTTATAGCTATTTTAAAACTCGATCCAAGTCCCATAAATATGTTCACAAAGCTTATGAAAACTGTAGCCAGTCAACACTTGCCTGCAAGGGGAAAAAAGCTCATTTCAAATTTTTAGTGCAAAATTTTTAACATTCTTTTTGTTGGACAAATTTAAAATATTTCTAGTGTTAGACATTACAACTTTTCTTCATTTTTACATGTGGAACGACATGGCTTCTTTCTCTAGTTCAGCTTTTTACCCTTAATGCTTCTGAAATTGAGAGATTAATATTATTTTAGGTCATTAATCAGAAACTAGCCAGATATTAGCAGTCAAAGCATGATAGTCATTCTGTAATAACAGGAAAATGATGGTCAGACCAGGCAAGTAAACTCTGTAGTAAGGAACAGATTACATTCTTGAGGAAAATACACAGTGGTTGAGTATTTTTGCTGTGCTGATTCTAATTCTTGTGTTCATGATGTCTAAGAGCTCAGAAATCAGTTATGTACAGACATTCACAGGTTTTGGTATTCAGTAATACAGAAGCCTGCCAACTCATTTCACATGGGGCAGTGCACAGTCAGATGCTGAAAGGTTACAGCTCCATGTCTGCTAAAATGGGTTGGTTTCAAACCAGCAGACCAGAGATGAAGTGATTTGCTTTCCTTTACGAGTTCCCTTGATTCTTTCAACTCTTGCATTCTCTCTTTCCTAGGCTTGATTATATTTGTCACACAACATCTTTGTGGCTGAATGAATATGTATGAAGTGTGCACCACTTACATAGCAACTGAGCAATTTGTTATGAAAATTGCCTTCTGGAAATGTTTTCTACTTAGGCAGCTCTGCTTATGCTGTGTTTTTTGTTTTTTAACTTGCACCCTCCACTTCCCTCCCCGCCTCCCCCAATTTAATTCTGAGTAAGTGATCTTGCTCATAGGTATCCACTCAATTTGTAAGAACCAATTTGTTTATTGCACCTGCAAATCGATAAGGATGGATTGTTTGTTCAATAAATCTTGTGGTCATCCACTCTGTAGTTTACTTGCCTAAAAACACGAGGCTGAGCCCCTTCCTTACCTGGATGTATGTTTAATGTTTTTTGAAATTGTTAGCATATTGCCTTCTTTAGTCATGACTTTTCACTCACGGTCTATTTGTGCAAATAATGGAAGCTCAGTGTTTCCATATGCAGTAACCACTCATCTTCAAGTTCCTGGAAAAATAAAAAAATGGGAATAAAGGAGGCCAGAACAAATTACAACTGGGAATGCATGACTTTATCTTTGGATATTATTTTCCTGCTATTCTGCTGTTCTTTGAGTTTCACACAGTCTTATGCTTTTCAAGACAGTAGGACAATGGTAAATGCCTAAATGCTTTGGTGATAGCAACATGATCTTTAATGCAGACTTCAAATTATTTATTTGGCTTATATTTGAACTATCATTTAATTTCTTTCTTTGGAAGACTGAGATTATGAAAGAGGAATTGCTGAGTGTTTTTCTTGTAATGGATAGGCTAGCATTTCCCAGAAAGTCTTAAAAGCAGAAGAGTTCAGTACTAATAGCAGCAACTATGTGTTTCATAATCTTTCCTAGGCAGTATGTCAATCTAAGGTGAATGGAATTCATACATGTATCTCAAGGAGCGGCCATCAAAGTCTTGCTTTTCTGACAGAGGCTCATTAGTATTTCCTTAATAGCAATTCACCTTGAGGTTTGCTTTATCAATAATCTTCAGGGTAAGCACAGAATAACATTTCTCTTACTGCTCCCTTCTGCTTCTGGGAGAGCTCTGCCAGTAATGCAGAAGTGCAGTCAGGAGCTCAGCTAACAAGTACCATTTGTGATGTCTGTGTCAGGTCTCTGAGCACTGGAAGGAGTTATTTTATACTCACTATGAAAACCTCTGTCAGAAAAATGTTATTTTGAATTACCACCAATCAGAGCTGAACTATTGATTAAAGAGGATAAGGTTTTGTATGCTGTAACCTCATATTAAAAATGAAGAATGTGGCACTTCTAAGCAGAGGGAGTGCTAGGCTTGCTTCTGATGAAACTTGGAAAAAAAACCTCAATACTGAATTTTATGTGGAGAGACAGGTGGGCAGAGATATGTTCCTAATTCTAACATTTAAGATTGCCTTCCTTCCAGGTTTACATTCTTTGTGCTTTAACCTGTCATGAAATGTGCAAAGACTAGATTTTTCAAAACAATAGGTGAGCTTCAAGGAATAGACTCTGCAGTACTTTTCTGTGTGAAGCAGAGTTTTAGAAATCTAGAAATTGCTTAATACTTCCTAAAATAATGTTTTACAACTTCCTATAGATATTCAGCTCTGTCTTCATTTTTGTCCAGTGAACCTTCAGACCTTATGGATGTATCTGAAGGGAGTGCTTTCTTCTTGGACTATTCTGGCATAGACATTATGCTGTCAAACAGCTGATTTCATTAGTAGGGGAAAAGAGAAGCTTTAAATTTACTGTGTGGGCTTTTCAACAGAGACTTGCCAGCCTAATCTTGTGAAACTAAGACATTTGATTCATTCTGCCCCTCAGTGGAACTGCCTTATCTTTACAGCGTTTGACATTTAACAGTTCAGTTGAATTTGCCCAAAAGAGAAGGAGGGGGGGAAAAGGCAACTAAAATTTACTTTCCTGCTACATTAAAAGACAACTTTAGCCAGAAAAAGTCACTGCAGATGCAACAGCCACTACTACTTGCACTGCTAAGGAGACCAAGCAGCAGAGACCATCCAGGTAAAGAAAGAAGGGTGACATGGTCCATAGCCTTTGCTGGGCTAACCAAAGACAGACAAATCCAGAGCGGGCCTGAAATGGCCTTTCTTTTAGGGGTGCTGTCTTGGAGAGTTGCTGGGCATGACAAGAGCAATGGAGGGATCTGTGCTGAGCTGAACTTAGACTCTCGCAGTGGAGCCACTTCTCATCCAGAGGTGCTGGTGTATGCTCTGCTGGCTTGCTGCTTTCCAAACACTTCTCCAGCCATGTTTTTATGACTGACCCTGTTAAAGCTTCATGATGGCTTTTTGAGGCTGATTTATTATCAGAGAGGTTTTCTTCTTAGCCTTTCCATTCTAAGGGGATAAGGAATTCTTAAAGCTGTTTTCCATCTCATAGTAGTTATTTGAATCACTATTTGTTACCTACCCTCTGGAAAAACCTCTCTTATTATTTCCATGATCCAGACTTGAAGCTTAGTTCTATTTGGCATACTTATAATTATTATCAAGCACTTCTATGGCAGAGGAAGAAACTGAAACTTTGCATTTCTACAGAAAGACATTTTCTGTGTGTTTTACTCAACATCCAGTAATTGGAGTTATCAGAGCAAAGAACAAAACTATCAATTTGCTAACTACCTTTTCTATCAAAAACAATTGCATCTGCTTTTGAGTAAAGCCCTAACTTTTGTTTTTCTTTTTTTCAAGGAAAAAAACATTTTCCTTAAGTTAAAAATCTTGGGATTTTTTTCACTTTTTTTTTCAAAAAGCCATGGAAAATCTAGATGACACAACTCTTTGCCAGTTTTTGTTTGTTTAGCCAAAGGTAGAGGACCAACGTAGAAAAAGAAGCATCATTACTTTTTCATTGTTCTAAGAAATGTAGGCTAAACTTCAAGAATAACCAGGCTGTCCTGGTTATAGACTCTGCTTGTATTCTCCTCCTTACCTGTTCTGACACCATGGGTTTTACTATTGAACAAATATGGATATGAATGTAATTTAATTATCTGTTATAGATCCTAAGACTAAGGAATACCATGCTTAGAGGAAGTATAACCTGTCAGTAAGCCAGCATGCCTTAGATTGAAGTCTTCTGAAGGGTTGGGCAGTGTCCCAAGTGGCCTCAGTAATTTTTTGTAACATATTATACCAACACTACCACCTACAGGAGTTCAGATAAAGAGACAAAACATTTTTCAAAAAACACAAAATTGAACAGGTATCAAGGCTCTTTGAGTATGTTCTGACCTTCCTTAATATCCAACATTTTAGGGTAAATCCTTAGCTAAATCAGAAACTATTAAGACACAGTTCTTGCCCCATGAATCCAAATATTTCTATGGAGAAACATACTTTGAGAAAGGCAGCATTGTAACCCACTGTGCTAGAAATTTCAACTCTCTTGCTCTTCAGGTCTTAAGTGTAAGTGAGCATATGTGATTTAAACTAAAAGCTCACAAACATTTTAGTTTGTGAACTAAAAGCTCACAAACATCCATAGATCAGAGGCACATCTGCATTAAAACCTTGGATTAGGTTAATGTGCACATTACTATTTTTGGTTTATGTATAGGTACACAAGCATACCAGAATTTTAGTCTGTGTAGAAGTTTTATTACTCGCACAGATGTTGTGTATATTTCATTGCTTTTTAGTAAGCTGCCAGTAAGCCAGCACAAACAGAACTGTCTGAAAATAGATGAAGGGAGTTTAAAAGAAAATACATCATTACTTGTGGTATCTTTCAGTCTTCCTTGACTTTAGAGATTCTGTTTCTATCCACTATCATTGCTTACATTATTTCATATTATTTCAAATTATTTACCTGAAGAAAGGAAATCGTGAAGCTGTAGCTTTACAAAGTACACTGAACAAATTACCAGTTACATTTCCTCATTTTATCGCTTTCTTGTTGGTCATTGCCAAGCTGAGAGAGATGATTGATTCATAAATAGCAGACAAGTATAGATTGCATCTTCAAAAGAAATAAATGTTAAGCATTGTTGTCCTGGGCAGTAAGACACCTAAAAATGTGCTCAAGCTCAGTGGATATTTCAGTGAAGCTTAGCCAGAGAAAAGCACTAGGCGTAGTTATTTAGCACCCTGTGGAATCCATATTTCAATAAAATGCGCCAAAATGGCAATTAGATCATGCCCATCAAAACTGTCAATGAGAAATAAATGCATTGAGAGTTGTGGTGGCTTCTATTCTGTTGTCCCATCTCCTCACTGGCATTTTAATTTCCCCTGACAGCTAGCAAAAGCTTAAGTCTCTGAGGTGATACGTATGAGATTTTCTCCAAATGCTCTGTGTTTATTTGTATTCCTCAAACTTGCTTGGAGTTTCATTCTTGCTTTTACAAGAATATTTCAAGCTTAGTCCATCGATGGTGTCATCTCTGGAGGTAGTTAGATCATATCTATAAACCTGACTTCCAAGCCTTTGGCCTAAGTAAGAGAACACTTAGGCAGGATTCCTGGTTAGCATGTTGACCATGGAGTGGAGAGGGCAATCTGAGGAGCTTTTCTTGCTCAATGACTGTTGTGGTAGGAGGCTGCACTTCCCAGGTGGCTGGGGTGTTTTCAGTGCAGGCACAGCTCAGAAAGAACACTCTCTGTTTATTAAAAGGAGGTTAAAGGCACCCATGGAAACAGGGCAAGAAGATAATTGATTTCAATCTTTAATCAATAACTTCGCTGCTTGCTTTTCTTTAGCTCTTGTAGGCTGACTATGATGCTTTCAGATGTTTTCTAGTTAAGAAGGTAAAATAAGAACTTTTTAATCTTTTTAAAAACATGTGAACTGTGGAAGGAGGCAGCAGAAGTCTGTTCACGGGGGAGTCGGGCAGCAAGACTCAGGGGCTGAGCTTAAATATATAGGCAAAACTCATAATAAAACATTTAAACAGAAAAGTAAAACTGACTTGCCCAGAACTGTTGAACAATACTTCCTGTCAGGTCTGAGAAAGGCATTTGTATGCAGCAATAGAATATAAGGTTACTGATGGTCATCTTACCTATAAATGAGCCTTGAACAGCTGCAGTTAACTGCAGGATGTTATAGAAACCTGTTTTCAAGCTACACATAAAACTATTGCTGTGAGATATCAGAATTCTTGGGAGTCTCTCTATGAGCTCCAAGCAGTAGCATTTGGGAAGCTTGTCTTAATTAAACTTCAGACATAAGCAGACAAAAAAAACCCCAAAGCCCCGAACAACCAAAAATCAAAGATGTGAAGGAGAAAGAAAACCACTGAAACAATTGCTGTCTGCAAAGTCAGACATCCAAAAGGTCACAGTTCTTGGTTCTTCCCCAACGTCCCTTGTGTGTTTAACCCTAGTATTTTCACAATCTTCTCTATATTAAATTTTGCAAACCACTTAAGACACTTAAAATGAACAGTGCCAGTGTCAATTTATCTGTCCTTGGTGTTGGAGGTGAAAGCTTCAAGCTGACCTATTACTTTGTTCTAAAAAGTTGATATGAAAAAGAAAAAAATAATATATTTACTCAAAATAATTAAAAATTAGCAGCAGAATAGTAATAATTATAACTTTGAAAAGTCATAATGAAAGTTTGCCATTCTCTGAAAATTACCTCCTCCTTTGCTTTTCCTGTGATAGGGAAGGTACGACTTTTCAGGCAAGAGGGTAACTAGCTCATCCTCTTGGGCCTCTGGCCACATAGTGTGTTGTAAATCTGAAATACCCTCATGCAGATATCACACACATACCTTATTTTTGAGAGCAGTTGACTTGAGCAAGTTTTTCTATTGGTATTTTACAAGTTTGCAAATGGCACAGGGAACCCTGCCTTTGTATCAGCACTTGACAAAAATAGTATATTTTGCTTTGGGGAAGACAGCTGATACATTCTGCTTCTGGTCAGATATTTGCAGAATCAGGGCTGAGTAATCTTATTTTGTTTTGTTTTGGGGATTTTTTTCATGTATTACCATAATTACAGTAGATGAAAGAATGGATTATCAGTTTTATGCGTGCTTTGCCTTTTCATAAAAAAAGAAATACAGTTATCAATCCTTTTCATTCTACCTCTATTTAGACTGTAAGAATGAGTTAATTAAATACATGGTTTCCTTAAGGTCTCTCAAACTGATTTTAAAATCAAGTGTCAAACCACCACCATTCCTAAACTGCGTGTGTGCTATTTAGTCCATTTGAAAATGTAAGTGTGCTATAATTATTTTGTTGACCTCTAAACTTGCAATGGGCTTTTTAGGTAGGACTTTACAAAGTATGATTACCTTCCTATGGTGACAAAAAAACATCCATTGGCCAACTTTAGTACCTCAGCATGATTTTGCAGGTGAATCTCAGCTACCAGCTGAGGACTTCACAAGGACAAAGAATAGATCTGGCAGACTATCTGCCTGAGGGATGCCCAGTTCCCCTCTTACAAGACCTATTATACTGAAGTGTCCTAAATGTGACACTGTTGTCGCCTCTGGTACCACTTTGTCTGCAGGCCTGCCTTTTTGCTCAGCAATGCCAGACCTTTGACTTGGCTCCCTAATGATGGACAAAATCAGTAAGAGAGAGCCTGAGTGACAGTAATGTATTTTTTGTATGTGTACTAAGGAACTGTTCCTGGAAAAGGGGTGGTCATAAAAAAATGCAAGCACTTTCTCAAACATGAGATACAAATTGTTCATAGTAAGCAAGTCCAGTTCAAGAACTGACTCTAAACTGTGAATTTACAAAGTAATCTAATTCTTGAACAGCTTGCACAGCTTCATCTCCAAAACCCACTGATTCTGTGTAAAGCTTTATATAATATAGGTAAGCACCAAAGTACCACCTTTTCCTAAGTTTTCCCAGCAAGGACACCTTTCATATCAACAGTTGGCATTGACATTATTGAAGTAACATGACACGTGACCCAGTGGGCAGAGGGTAAGACCTTGCCATCTCCTCCACAGAAACAGTCTGTGTGTATGCCCTGATTCTCAACAACCATCAGTAAGTGAAACAAAGCTGGGTCAGTCTGGCCTTATCTGGACAGAAGTCAAAGGACCCTTGAATTGCTACAGCTAAAAACTTCCATTTGGTCAGCTGCTAACCAGCTGCTGGTGCACGGTACCTCATGCACATGGCAGAGATCTGATAACTCTGTAGCATGAGTTTTGTGCGTAGCAATGCAAAAGGTGCACTGATGAAAGTGCTTGACAAAAGACTTAAAAGTTGGCTCCTGACAACTGCATTTGGTTTTACAAAATTACTCAGTTTTGATCTCTTCATTTCTAAACTGTAAACATTAACTGGCAGTGTGGGTTTGGTGAGGGTGTTGTTTCCACGAGCTTTACATCACTGTGAGACCAATTATGCCTACATGGCTTGGTAAATTCCTAATTTACACAAGAGTGGGGTCAGAATCAGGTAGCCTCTGTGAGGTTAAATGGTGTACGTAGTAACTGTGCTATTTTAAGTTATATGTATATACTGACTGTGCTGCTGTATGTGGCCATTAGTGAGATCTTTAGCCCTGTTTATCTACAGATGCTAAGAGAATGCAAAAAGCATTAAAAGGTAGTTTAGAATGGTACTAATTTGCTTATTCCTCCTTGCAGCTCATAAAGATGTTGATTTGCATACTGGATGTATTCCTGCTTCGTATTTTCAAGTAATTTCATTTCCTGTTATGCTTGTAATGTAAATTACCTTCATATATAGAGGAATACTGTGTCCTCCGAAAAAAAACTAGGAAGTATTCTTTAGGAAGGGTATGCTGCAGATAATATTTTGCAATAGCTATCTTTTTTCTGTTGCCATTTTTTATTATCAGTGAAAGTAAGAGCTCTTCTAAACCCCAGTGTGTATCTTTCTGCTGCACCCACCACAGCAAACTCATCCTAATAGCAGATGAATTCTTTAACTGAGTCTTTTACAAGATAAGCTCCAGGCAGACAGCAGAGGGGAAATACATTGCATCAGTGGTCTCACTGAAGTGGACTTCATCAGAGGAAAGAGAGTAGGATTGGACTAAGTGGAGTTATGAGTGTTTAGGGAAAAAATAATAATCCACCAAACTGGGAACGAAACTATTCATGCAGTCTTAGCTGTAATTATTACTCTGTTCTTAGCTAAAATGATGTTGGGATTTATGAAGCACTTTTCATCGGTGAATTGCTCATCATATTGCTAATTGTCTCATAACATTGACAGCTCCTTGCCTGAATGTGGCTGTGAAAGAGTGCAAGGCTCTTTCCAACAATCACACGTACAGGCAGCTATTAGCTATTGCAATTTTCTTTTTGTCTTGTGTTCTTAATAGACAATGCTTTTGTGACCACACTATACATCTCTATTTGTGTGCCTGCCTAATAATGTCAGAGCACTTTCACCCAAATATGACATGGCACTAGATTCAAATTTCCCCAAAATTTTAGGGAAATAGAGACTAAATTCAGGAAAGATACTCAGTTACTATTTCCACTGAAAGAAAGCCTGTAATTTTTCCCATTTTCCATGGGATGCCAGAGGCTTTACATGGTACACACAGGAAAACATTAGGAAATTCTTCGGTCAGCTTTTACCTACTTAGACACAAGAGTATCCAATGACAAGACAAAGAGTGATAGGAAACCAAATTTCATTGTTTGTGATCTGCTGGATGAGGAGTTAATCCTGGTTTTTAACACATTGATTCTGAGGCAGATCTCCTCCTGAGAACAAGCAGAAAGGAGAGAGGCAAGGAAATAGAACTCAGCCTCTGCTTTTTCAAACATACAATAAATTACATTCCTTGTCATCCAAAATGTGCATCATAAAAAGAACTGAGACTCAGGAAAAATTAACTGAAAAGACAATTTATTGTTGGAACATGCTATTTAATTGAAATACATGCCTTTTTCAGTCCTTTTGCATGTAAAGATATTGTAAAGCAAATATCAGTAAGATTGTGCCTTGTTTGCCTAGGCATTTGTCTTTTGTTTACAATATATTTTGCATCGTATTCTACAAAAGAAAGAAATACAGGAAAAACTTTAATATTTGATCAAAGCAGAACTTTTTGATAAGCCCAGAGGGGTCAATTTAGATTTCATGAAGAAATTGGTTTTTCTTTGAGATTCAGAAACAAAAATAAATTTCAGAAAGCTGTAATTTCCTGTAGATCACAATTTTAGTTTCTAATTGCTACCACTATCAACCATTATGGCCATAAGAAGTTTCCTTGCTCAGCACTCTATCAACATGTCTAATTCCTTATAAATAATTTATACTTATATTTAATGAATTTATGATGGAGGTCTAGCAAAATTTCTAGACTAATGAATGCTAACTTGATTACTTTTATCTCCATGAATATGTTTGTGTGTTTTTTCATGCCACTGGACATGCGTTGAAAAGGCTATTTCCATATCTAGAAAGTACATGCTGAGGGGGAAGGGGAGGAAAGTGTAGAGGGGTGTTATTGCTAAATTATGGGAATGCAGCTACAGATCCATGTATAGGATGACTAGTCAATTTTTTCTAATTTCTTTTTTTCTTTCTGATTGAAACATATGCTTTGATAAATATGTCACTGTTATCAGGATATTGTTTCTCAACACAATTCAAAGAGTGTTTCTGTAGAAATACATTCTTGTTTTCTTCCTTTAGATTTTCTTAGTGAAGTTGTAATCATGAGGAGATCTTACATATAGAGTAAGAGAGCAAAAACATTGACATGGCAATTTTTTATTTTTTTTTAATTCCAATGATCTATTGCAATTTGGAGATTTTAATGGCAGAAGCAAGAGTTACTAAGTCCATGCTAAAAGCAATTTTAAAACTGCAAAATTTTGAACAGGGTGAAGTTTTCTTTGATTTGGCCTTGTGTATACATAACAAAAGTAGTGATGGTGACACTGCAAGTCACTGTAGTCTTCTAAATAAAATTATATCTCTTTCTTGAAGCTTTAGAAACAGGGGCAATGATATCAACTTGCTCAATTTTTGTAGTGTCACTTGAAAACTGAAATGACAAAGATGTGCTGAATTTCAATACTAGAGAAGAAAGATAGTTTTTCACTGGAAAATGGTTAGTCTCAGTTCAATATATTTAACATTGAAGGAATAAAATGTGCTGTTAAGGGGAAATAATCCTAATTTTAGCTAAAGTTTATGTGAGAAAATATATTAAAACCAAGTGGAAGCTTATTATGTTATGATCCCGTGATTGAGGATTTTCTCCATCTGGGAGATAGTGTGAGGATGGAAAGGGAAAGGTAACAACCTGTAGGAATATAAAGTGTCCTAGGGATTTCATTCTCACAGGCTCGCTTAGTGCCAGAGGCTCCGCTTTTCTCCTCTCTGTTTCACTAGGCCATTTCTGTCAACACCTCTGTGTTGCCCAGTTTTGGGGGAGAAATCAAGCTAGAATAAAACTAGAAGATGCTGAGACTAGGCAGTAATTCTGCACACCAAAACATAGTCATTTAGAAATTTTCAAGTCAGTTGAATGAGAAGCAGTTCTGGCAAAGCTGCCCCAGCAGTTTGCTGGGTACCTAGCAGTGCAGCAGCAGTCGCTGACACTGGAGGGCCAGCTTGCGGTGTGGGTATGAAGGGAACTGGTTCACTTTTTCCACCTGTGAGTTGTGGAGGGCTGTGTGGGACACTGTTAGTCAGGCCTGGACTGAATAATGATGGCTGGAAACTGTGAGGTCTGATTTGGTACAAACCCCACACTCGCCTCCACTGTCGTTTCTTTATTAGTCACCCAAGGCTGGATTGCTCATGGGATGGTAGATTCGAGGTGCTTCATGGTGCGTGTCAAGTTGACCCTGAAAGGTGCCTTAATTCAGCCTAAAACATCAGCATGTGTGTGAATTTTAATTTTCAACTCCACTCACTGTTGGAGGAGGAGGATGATAAGGACTTTGTACACTACATAAAACTTCAGGAACTCCACTTGTAAGTACAGAGGAAAAGAGGATTTTTTCTCATTAGACATCTGAGAGGAGCTGGATTTATAGGTGTCTTTCTGAACCAGAAGCCTAGAGTAATAAAATGCCTTGCACCTGCGTATTTACAATGTTGACCTTTACTCTTACCTTCTAGCCTTTCTCACACCCCCATCCTGGCATTTTTCATCCAAGAAGGAATATTAGTCTCTTACAGCTTCCTACCCTAACCAGAAGTGTGAGTTTTACATGTGAAAACACATAGCACTGGTGGTAGGACAAGTGTGACTGGTGGTAGCCTGAGGGAGGTGAGGGAAAGCCGCTTCTTGCCTGGCTGCAGAGGTGGACAGCTTGTGAATTGTTATTGAAGATTCATCACCCCAGCATTAGACAGGCATGCTCTGTACAAATCGTTGCTCATAAATAATTATTAATAATAATCCACTGTAGCTTACAGAGTTCAGGTGTCAACATAATGAAGTGAAACTAGCAGCAGCTTTCAGTGTGAATTAGGAGTTGACCATGGCAGTTGATGTTAATCAGTTGTGAATGCCGGTGAGGTCAGATGTGTGCAAAGGAAAAAGGTTTCTTTTTTTTTCCAGCTATCTCATTTCTTCCTGTTTACCTTTTGTCACCATCCAGTTTGTAGGTAATATGCTACAGATGGGTCTGTGTAAGAGATCATGTGCCATAAATAGCTGCTCCTGCCTGCTTTTGGAAAAGGATCAGTATCACCAAGAGTGTGCTGTGGAGTGAAGCAGGAGTGCAGAGTGGCATATTGGTGAGGCAGAAATTGCATATAAAGTTGTTGAAGTGGGTTATTTTCTGGGAATTTTGAATGTGTGAAAATGTGTGACGCGTTCCTCCAGGAAGAAAGGATGGCACACTCCGTATGGGGATGAAGCAGGAATGGCATTTATTGAGGGAAGGGTTGAGGCTTTTATAGGGGTCCAGGGAAGGTTCTGGAAGGTAGGCAGGGAAATGGGAGGGACGCGCCAGAAAAGGAATAGGTGGGTGGTACTTAGGGAGGAAAAAGGACCATATGGGGAAAGGGAAGGAGGGAAAAATACAAATAAGGATGGAACTTTAAAAAACAAACAAACATATAAGGACCCAGTGCAATGCACCAACTGTCAACCAATCATAAACTGCATATGAATCAACCAATAACAACCGGTAACTAGGGGACGGCTAACCAATCACAACATTTGAAATTTCTAGAGCTGTAATATACCTATTCTAACATATAATTGCTAGTCTACATTAACCTCTATTCTTTATTATACTGTGAACTCTTCCCTCGCGTCCAATCTCCAAGCCCTGGGCAGTCGGCGTAATGGTAAGTCCTTTTTCCTTGTCTCTTCACATCCCTTAGTGAGATTGTTCATTTTCCACTGGTGATAATTGCTCGAGGTCTCCCTCACATCTCCCCCTTTTTTGTTTAGTGATGACTCATGGAAGGCTGCAGAAATGCTTTTAAACATAAACTTTTTAACACAACTGAAAATACATGAAAAAAATATACAGATTAACAAGAACATAACGACCCCCATAATCAACATAACTAAAAAGCGTTTGAGGCCTAGGGAGATGGTTAAATTGGGGAACCAGTCAAACAATTCCCCAGTTGGCTTTCTGACTCACACTTGCAAATCTTTTACCATGTCCTTTAGATTTTGAATCTTTGCTTGTATAGTTTGGGACTGGGTGGAGAA